>OU015492.1:54320856-54705856 GCA_907164885.2 Dolomedes plantarius
ATGCGTTCAGTTTCATTTATATCGAAAATGCTGGATATATCCGAATTTCAGAATCATTCAGTGTAAGAAACTTGTCACTTTAAATATGTATTCAAAAAGCAACAAAAATGAGCTTTCAAAAAAAAGTTTTGTGATCATTTTCATTGTTTCAATGAAATTTATCTTAATATCTATCCATCACAAGCTTAATTCATGAAAATATTTCATTTATTTTTTTCTACGCGAAGAAATAACAGAGCTTTTTGTTATATTTAACTCAGCTATTCTTTAAAAAAATATGAGTTCCATCAAGTGTCATAGAGTTTGCTAAAAAGCGATGAAAGAAGGTGAATAACAGATCTGATTTTTAGTAAGATATATTTTCTATATTAGTGAAATTTTTTAGGGGGAGGGAGGGTTAAGCATTTTTTTTTTACATTAAGATTATTCTTTAAACAGTCATGATATTATTGTTTAGATTCTTTAAAATAGTTTTAAGCTATAACAAAATAGTATAATGCTGAATTTCATGCCAGAAATATAGTCCAATATAGCTTAAATAATGTACAACAACGAGGTCAATATTTCTGAAACTATACCTGAAATTAATCCCGTATCGTAGAAAATTTTATTTATGTATATATTTTATAATATGTACTTTAATTAAACTAGTAATAAAATATTTTTATATAGTTTAGCAGAGTAGCTGCTTTGTTGCAGACGTGTACTGTAATTGATTCATTTTTAGAATTTTCAATACATATATATATATATATATATATATATATATATATATATATATATATATATATATATATATATATATATATATATATATATATATATATATATATATATATATATATATACATATATATATATATATATATATATATATATATATATATATATATATATATATATATATATATATATATATATATATATATATATATATAAAAGCAGTAACTTGCTCTTGCCGATTTTTTTTTTTTCTTTTCCATTTAGAAATTCTATCTGAATAGTAAGAATACAAAAAAATTCCCATTTCGTGTCTTCAGAATTCATCGACAGAAATTTAAAAGTAACGATGAAACAAGACTTTCATTATTTCTTTTACTTTCATTCCTTAAAATTTGCTGAAATAAAATAAACAGATTTTTGTGCTGTGTCGTTAAGAATAGTTGATTATCAAAAATACATTTTAGCAACTTTTAAGCATTGACACTACCTTAAATTAATAATGTAAATGCATGATGAAAACTTTTCTTGAATATTAAACTACAAAAAAGTCAACCATGACATTTTATTAACGATTCTATGCATAAAAATTAGCGTAAAAGTTCAATTTGTTTCAATTTTATCTTAATTAAAAAAATTTAAAATGAAATATGGTATATGAATTAATTTTAATTGAATATTATTTTATGCATATTGTAAATGCAATATCATGTTATTCTCATTTTATATCAATAGTTCTAGTTACCAGAAGTAATAAAATCTAACTTTAATAAATAATGTGTGAGTCGTAAAAATTTTACTCTAGTAATTTATTGTCATTTATATATATGGAATTTATTCTAGGTCATGAAAAAGTTTGCGTAAAAATCGGATTTTCCACCATACATATGTATTTATATAATAAAAATTTGGTTTTTAATAATGAGTTTAAAATCAGATCGAAAACTAACGATTGGTGAAATAATTTCCAGTAACAATTTTATTGCTTTAATTAGTCAGAAGATGGCGCGACTTGCTTACTTGTTCAAATTCACAGGCGAGCTTTGCAACGAAAACAACGTTGTTTTAGAAATGAAGTGAACGATCTTGGCAAGCAATATGATGAACTACATTGCAGATGTATAATGAATCACGCAGGAATTGAACCTCTTTGTCTCTCAACCAGAAAATTGTTTGATAGTGTGGTTTACACTTTTATATAATAATCTCTGATGAATTTAGTAAACATTTTGCATTGTTATATTGAGGAATTTCCTTTCAAACGAATATATAATTTCTTTTTCAAATTTATCTCAATGTACTAATGGGAAAATTTTGTAAAAGAATTCAATATTTAGAATGACAAGATAGTCATTTTTTCACAATGTAATAAGTTTTTATTTAATAAGTTTTTATTTAATAACTTACTCATTATTTATTGATATATTAATATTAATATTGATATTTGGATTCAATACCTAACAAATATAAGTTAATTCTTTTTTTAGCGAATTAAATTTAGGTCTCGATAGTCTGCAGTCAGCCCTATTTTTTCCTGTTTCTTTCCTTGAGAAAACAGTCCTGCAAAAAAATTTTATTTGGAACTTTTATTACGCTTGAAAAGCTTGATTCAGCGATTTACATCGATTATAAACTGTTAACTCTGATAACTAAAATTCATATAAATTTGGCAATTAGTAGCCTCAGAGTTTTCTAAAGGTCAAAGAAAACAGAAAATAGCTTACACTATGTGTATTACAAAATACAATATGTGCCAGTGAAATTACATTTTTTCCATGTGAATATTTTTTTTCTTGGTATTTTTATTCCTAGGATATGGAGAAGGATATCATTCATGAAAACCAGAGAATGGAAAAGAGATACGATGACAAATGAATAGAAAATTTCTAGACCAAATCTGTTGGCGGACATAATTACAAGAAATATTAATCCAACCATGCTAGACGAAAAATTAAGAAAGATTTTACAATGGATTTTAATTATTTCTTCTCAGAATTTTTTGATAACAGATTAAAACTTCATATTTTTAAAACTTCCTAAAATGTTTGGAAAACCTCTGTCTCTATTTATATACAATTCAAATTCAGACTATCTGTTCCTTATACAATCCTTAATTCATCAACTGATTTGTAGCAAATTTCGCTCAGTTCTTTCCTTGGATCTTGAAATATTGGATAGACAGAACGTAGACATCGCTGAGAATTTAAATCTACTATATGAATATTTTTAATTTTACCATTTACATTGAATATTGACTTCATTGATAAAATTTAAAATTCTCAACTTGTTATACTTGTGAAAAACCTATGGAACCTGTCTCTTGGGAGGAAGAGGAGGGAATGCTGAAAAGATGAGATACATGATTGAATAACTAAACGATTAAGCCAGAAATTTTAATTGAAAAATGTGTGCATCTGTTAAAGTATTCATTTAAATGAGTAAAGTTTTTCTCCTGAAAGTTTAAAATGCTGCTATTTTCTAATGTAAATCATCCGTTACAACAATTTAGTCATTGTGTGTGAATGATTTGTGAGGAATTTTTACCACCCGTTTAATATTTAAAAGGCCTAACTTATGTTCGTCGTATATTAATAACATACTTCCACATAGATACTTCCGCATAGATTCCACAGTAGGACAGTATATTTGAGTGGAAATTACCAACCATGAGCTGGTCTCAGTTGCCTAATCAGTGATTCGTGTGTGTGTGTGTGGGGGGGGGGGGGATTGAGATCTCCTGTGGGGGAAAACAATATAAACTAAGTATGTTTGCTTAAAAGTAACTCGGATACAGTAAAAATTCGTTTATCCGGCTCTCGTTTATCCGGATCTCTGGATAATCCAGATCAGATTTGTAGACATTATTTTTATTTAATGTTCACGTTAGATAATAACTTATAACTATGATAGCAAGAACGTAACTATAAATAAGCCAAATGTTCGTTTTTTAGTTTGATTCAATGTACAGTTTCTGCATAGATTGTACAATAAATTACGGTAATAAAATGCATTTTTGTTGAGTTTAAGAAAGCTGTACTACACTTATCATTTCTTTGTTAAGAAATGATGTGAAAAGTTATTTTTATATTTTTTAATGTCTTGTAAACAATACTATGTAATTTTGTTGCAAAACCTAGTTTTTATCGTAATAAACGGTAAGTCTGCTTAGTTAAGGATCTTGTTTTGCCTATTACCCATATTACCCGTATTATCCGGATTTTCGATTATTCGGATTGCCTATGGTCCCAATTAGTCCGGATAAACGAGGTTTTACTGTTCTTGGAACATTGCCATCATCGATGAAGCTATCTTACTTTAGAATAAACGACAATGTAGTGTGCAGACAATGAGGCATGTCGCACTGCCATTAAGCAGTTCACTACGGTGAATGATTTGGGAGGCTTTAAAAACATGAAAATGTAGTCTGTTATCGAAAAATTACGAAAATAAGTAATTTAAATTCATTGTAAAATCTTTCTTGTTTTTATTTTTTATCTTTAAATTTTATTTTTTATCGCCTTGTTTTATCGAAGCGTTATTTATTCACGTTTATCCAATCTAATATTTTATAAAGTCCATTAAATACTTAGTTTTACACATCATACCTAAAATTTAATAATACTTAACCATTCACTCGTTATGAATACTGCTGGAATCAACTAGGTCCACCCTCTAGAGCATTACATCATTATCACGTCGTATTCAATTTGCAGATGGACAATTCATAGTTCTTTAATCACTCATTTTGTGACAAAATGTCTGAAAAGCTGAAAAGTAAAAAGCTCCACACGTCTATTCAAATTTTCTTAATAAGGTTTATTACGTGACTCCTTACAGGAGAAAAAAACCAAGTAAAAATGGTTAATAGTAAGAAATTAGCATGTTATTCATGAAATTATTAGCTTTTTTTTTGGTGAGATTTCTAATGGAGGAATTTTTTTATAATCACTCAGCAGCATTTTTAATGAATTTCTCCTGTCTTTCGAGATCTGCAATTTTTTTTTCATTTTTTTCCAACCAATAGGTTTTGACTGTATGGCATCACACTCAAAAAATAATATTTTTAATAATTGGTTTCTTCTACCGTTGCTTTAAATCGAATACATTTCAATTTTGTAAAAAATAATAATGAAAAACTTATTGTTTAGCTAATTGAAAAATTTATCGATTATAACTTTTCAACGCCTCAATGATTTCCAAGAATTCTGCTCTTAAATTACAAATGCTCAACTTGGTTGAGGGTAAAGAAAAATTACACGACAGATTGAAGAAACGGAGGCAAATAAACTGTAATTTATCTTCCTAATTAAGACTTCATATATGTTTAATCATTTGCATACTTATGAAAAATTCCCAAATTAGGACTTTTTATCTTCAAGACCATTTTTCATCAATATATATTCTTAAAGTAAATTATAATTGGAAATGAGTCATTTCAGGCATAAACATTTTCCGTGTGTTTTACAATGTAATTCTTGAAAGAGGATATACCCCTGATTCTCTTTTTACACTTTTTTTTTTCACGGCTTTTTTTTCTCTTCATGGTTTTGAAATAACACAGTCCAAAAAAAAAGATCCTATTATTTTTTACACTATTTTTTTTAACACGGTTATGAAGAATCATATAAATATCTAACAAAAATAAAATTACAGAGTTTGATAATCGAATTCGTATTTAAAACCGGTGAAACAAAAGAAACACAAGATGTTCATTTTATCCAACTATACTCTTGTAGACGTATCATCATTCCCTTATTTCCAGTGACGAGGGGGATTTTCGCCACCAAAAAACAACAGTAAATGGGCACGTTTACTGTCTAGTAGCGACACTGAATAACTGAATGTATGTGTGTATGTTTTAATATAAAATCCCATATGTGTGTATGCTTTAATAAAAAATAAATTCAAGTGATTTTTAACCACTTCTGTTTGCCGCACATTTTCAATTTAAAAAAATGACCCATATAAACATAGTTAAAATCAGATGTGTAGATTTGCTCTTGCATATTTATTCAAGTTCAATCAATTTCAATCAATCGAATCCAAATTTCATACGAAAATTAACATTTTTTTTAATAAAGTAAATTTGGATAGAACCTATCTCCAATTTTTATATGGTCGCTGTATCTTTTTTTTACACTTTTTTTTTTTCACAGTAATCTCTGGAACGTATACCCGGGCAAAATGAGAATCGGGTGCATATACTTTTACATAGAAATTGAGAAAGAATCAAATGATTAAATTAATTCCCCTATATAAGGACACGAAAAGCTATGACTTTCAATGCGTTAAATTAAAATCATAATTTATCCAAATTCATAGTTAAAATTTTTCTTGGAGGTTCGGACTTATTAGCATAGGTATTTTCAAGAATATTATTCTTATCAGTTAGCAGCTCTGTTAATTTCCTTCCATCGCCGGCAGACGCATTAACAGATCCTTCTCCTCTCCCCTAAAGCTTTGCACGAAGCTGATGATTAAAAAGGACGTAATGACGTTGATCTTCGCTGACCCAGCACGTGCACCTGAAACTGGAGACGGTAGGTGTCGCTACACCTCAACTCCACTCCACTCTCCAAAAAGGGTAAGTAGGCGTATTGTTAGGAATCGAGATTTCTTATTCCATTTTTTCCCCCTTTGAAATTTTTTTCTCTTTATAGCAGAGAAGAAACATCTCTGGATACCACAAAGAATTGTAATGAATAAAATATCAAAAACAACCAGAAATGAGCGAGAATCGTTAAAATACGGAGACCCCATGCCTACGCATTACCGATGTGGAAGAAAAAAGGTCACACAGAAGTTTTTCTGACTACACCCGTAGAACCAGACAGCCCATTTCCTTTTGCAATTAAGGCTTTTTTTCTTTCCTCCCCCCGCTAAACAAAAGGTTGAGGCACGAGCCGATGGAACACAAAACAAAATTCGCGCTCTTCTCTCATTCCGTTCGGCTATTGTGCTGTCAGCGCCATCTCTTAGAGATTTGGGGAATGTGTCGCACCTGTGGAGAATCGTGGAATGCAGTTGCAGGCTTTCAGATTTATTTATTTTTTATTTTTTTTCTCTAGCTCTTTTTCGATTTGTTTAGTTTTAATTCTATTGTAAGGTAAACACGCGCAAAGACAGCACCACCCTTTAATTTTAGCTCATTTACATGGTACCATTTTTTTTTTAAGTAATGGATGGTTTGTTAAGGGGAGAACATTTTTTATTTTTCATTTTTTATTTTTTTATTTAGTTTGTTTTTCATGCAAAGATGTCAAACTCTATGCGGTTAGAAGAGTAGGGGTATGGAAAGGAAGGGTAGAATCCAAATATTTTGCTAATTTTTACATCCTTTGAGGTCAGAATTGCTCTGACAGCGAGCAATTATGAAGCATGGGGAGAATATAAAACAAATTTACAAACTAGCAAAGTAACTGAGGGATACATTGTGCTTTTCTTTGTCATAAACACTTTTTAAACCCACAAAGAGAAGGACATTATTACACTTAAGGCTGCTGTGTACTAACCCTATTGGATTCGCTCACATCAATGTTAACCTATAGAGAAAATGTGTCTTCTATTTGCAGCTTCATACATACTGATAATTCAATAAAAATGGTATTTTCAGATAGCCTGAACTTTTCTGCTCCTTGCGACAGGATTCAATTTTTAAATTTCTCCAAGAAAGGGAATTTATGAACGTTTAAAACACAATGTACAAGATCCCCCCCCCCCCGAATGATTTTAATTTAAAAATATTATTTGCATTTTTTTTTCTTTTTTGAAAAAACGAAAAATGTGCCAAGATGTAAAATTTCTTTCTCTACTACGGAGAACAATTTTTAAAAATATATTTAAATCCAAGTCGGCAATCCTTGGACACATTTTCTCCATAGGTTAACATTGAGGTGAGCAAATCCAGTAGGGTTAGTATACAGCAGCCTTAAAATCCTATTAATATTTTAACACGAAATATGAAACAAGTAACTTCTTCCAAATACATTAAACAGAAACGAAAAACGAAAAAAATATGCTGTATTCTTAAGTTATCAATATAAAGCTAAGAAAGTAATAGTATCTTTTTTATACGTCAATTAATATGTCAAATCACTCTAAAAGAACATATCAACTGGCATTAAAAGAATAAATCGTGAAAACGTAGAAAACTTATAAAATAACAAGGTTCTACTCACACACGGACAATTTGGATCTATCCCGACTATGCCTGTACTTGTGGCGCCTACCTGTTGCTGGGCATATTGCACCGTAGATTATTACGTGGACAAACGAAATTCACTTTTCGATGCTCTTATGAGGGAGTCGAACTGCATGGACTTAGCCTGTTGGATATGTGTTGACCGGTCGCAACTATCCACTCTCTCTGTTCATTGTAAATATATAAACATCTTCCAGTCTTTTATATTTCTTATAATATGCTAACCAATTAAATATCCATAATGTTTACATGTTAACAAACTTATTTTCCCCATCAACTGGACTGTATTGACGGGATTATATAACTACTGAAGCCAGTGACTACAACCGAATTCGTTACTTACTTACACACACACACACACATATATATATATATATATATATATATATATATATATATATATATATATATATATATATATATATATATATATATATATATATATATATATATATATATATAGTGATATCGGCTTCACATATACGATAAACTTTAACTTTACACTATGCAGAGGAGATGGGTTCACGTAATAGGTAGTAGTAACCGGGGCGAAGAGAAGAGACTTAGTGAACCCTATTTCAGACATATTGTAAGCAGCACATAGGGGAGGAAAAACCTACAGAGAGGAGAGGAACTGAAGAGACGCACAGATTAGAGATACGACGCATATTATTTTATTCCTTATTATTCTGCAGACAAACATTATTCAGCAAAGCACAGGTGCACACACAATACTAAAACCACCGGTCCCTGCCGGGACGCACTCAGAAGGCAGACTTTACATCGCAATACTGGACAGCAGCGGAGCAGCGCGACGACAGGGCAAGGTTAATAAGAGAAGTGACGAAGTAGAGAGTGCAAAAATCCTCTGCCCCATCTTTTAAATCATGGGGGCACTAACGTGACTCTAGGTTTTTAACATTTCTTTAACATTTCTTAGTTTTTAATATTTCTTGGCCAGGGCCGATCATCCGACTTGACCACATGAGCCATAACGCAAGATTCCAAATATGCTATGCAAGGCACGTGGTCTCTGAATCATCCTGAATCATAAGCGCCTGACTTTCAGCGCGCGCCTTAAGGGACAAACTAGTTAGCTAATTTGTTTACTTCGAGATTAATTTTGAAAGAGGGACCGTATTTTAGTGAAAAGTGAATATTCTAGAATACGTGTTAAATAAAAATGGTGGGGCGAAACAGTTAATACTGGTGGAGCGTTATTATTACATATATTGTAGAGTATTGCATTTCAACCTCTCCGTTAACAAAAGAAATTCTTCTATCTCGGCCTGAGACTCATCAAAAGAATCCCGACAACTTAGGTGGCAAAATGCTGACGGCAATTTTCCTTTTGTTCATCCGATAGACTTGTTCCACAGAACCTTAGGGGACATCGGTCATTTTTCTTGATTTAGTCATCGCCACCGGGTGACACCGCTGATGTCAGTTATAAATGACAGGAGACCCCAGGTGCTTTCATTCATGAACTATCAATTGTTAAGCAGCATCCTGGAGGCGTCGCGTGCCTAAACAAAAGGACTCGTGCCCTTCGCATTTTACCGAAGCGGCCCTTTGAGACTCTTTGAAGTGGCTAGGAGGACAAACTAAAAAGGCGGCCGCTTTAGACCCGGGGAAAATATTTCATTATCGCCCCAGGAAACCCATTTCCGTTGCTCACTTGTTCTGGATCGTTCGACTTTCCGGAGAGTGGTGCAATATCCGGTGGAGGCTCTGATATAAAAGAGAATGGACCCCTCAGTCTTACCTTGCGTCTTTTAGTTCCTGACACGTAGCGGATCCAGTTTTAAGAGCAGCCGGGTTTGCCGCCCTTAGAGGTTGAGTCCCTTGTGACTGTTTGCAGCGACGATTTTGTTCCTGCAGGAGTAAACATACTCCGCTAATTTGTCGGAGACCAGTCTTCGTGGAAGGAGCCTTTGCTACCTTATTTTCCAGTGAGGAGTCCTTTCTCCTTAATTTAATATTTTCATCGCTACCGGGTGCGTGCAGTGGTCACCGCCGTTGATATTATTGGGGAGCCCTTTCCCATCAGGGCGAAGTGCCGTTTTCTTCATCATTGAAGCAGAGCCAGTTCTGCTAGCCTAGCGGACTTCTGTGTTCTTACTCCGCCCCACGCCGATTAAACCGAGTGTGATTACCTAAGTTACGAAGTTCATCTTACATCTGTGCAGTGTACATATCTCATCATCATTAATTTTATTAATAAATTGCATTTGTTTTGTTTATGTAATGAGTGATGTATACCTGGTGTGTTTAAATCATCTACTGGTTGACACTACGAACCTCAGTTCGCTACAATATATATATATATATAGTATTTATATATATATATATATATATATATATATATAAATTCCTATATGTTACCTTATATATTAGAGTTTTTTTAGTATAGTCATTGAACTTCAATAAGTGCAACTTTCATGATACGAAGAGCATCTAGTTGGTAATTAATCTCAGCCTATTTGCGTTCCGAAATGAATTCCGTAACACACCACATTGCAGCAATTATACGTCTCTTGAGTTCTTGAACACCACAACCAATTATCAAGGACACTTCCCGCTTCCAGACACTATTTATTATAAGCTAAGATGTTGTTAAGGCGTGGAGGACCTTTTCCGAATTTCGTTGCACTTGCGTAAAAGATTCCGTTTTGCAATACCAGCCAACACATATTGCTTTCCCTGACTAGTAGCCATTTTACAACATCCGATTTCACGGAACAACCAGCGCCATCTGTTCAATTTTTTTTTTGACACAGAAGAAACTCTAATATTTACTGTACAACACATCTGTGAATTTCCATTTCTTACCTTGTATATTTCTTTTTGTATATATTTTTAAAATGTGTTAAGGTTTTTTTAGATACCCTGTATATAGAACGAATCCAATAGGGTTAGTACACAGCAACCTTAACTCAATGGAACTCTCCAATTCAATTCGACAATCCGCTAATTGCAGGGTAAACGTTTTCTGTAATATGTCTAGGTGTAGATAATTGTTGAACTTTAATTGTTCAATATCCTGTCACGTAGCTAATCCGTATCTTATAAGTAAAACAGACTTCCCTTTTACTTTTTGCAGTAGAGAGATATCATAAAGCCCCATTAGTGATAACATTAAGTGATAAATATCGAAATGCCAATTAAATTTTGCATTTTAAATCCGAATTTAATTCTCAGGTACAGTTCAATTTAAAGTATTATAAAGCGTATGTTGTAAAAAAAAAAACTTTGGTGATAAGAACCAAAGCGAAAAACTATATATATTAGATATAATTCATCGAAATCAAATTATAGTTTTTTTAGTTTCTTCATATCCAGCTTGAATAAATTTGTAAGTAATTTTTAGGAATAGTAGAAATCTAGAAAAAAATCTTAAAAAACATACAAACTATACGTGGTCACTAAATACATTAATTTCAATCTCCTCGGTCTTCTGTATGGTATGTTCTAACTTCATATCATCATATTTTATAGTATTAAAAGATCTCTTCCCTTAAATATTTATGTTAAACTTTAATATAACTATAAATCTAGAATTATAATGGTTGAATTCTGTGCCATTGAAGATTGAGATATGTCAAAGTATCTTTAAAATACCATTGTTCGTTTTTGTTGTCATTTTTAATAATTTTTAAAAAGATTATGTATTCATATATTCGAACATATATTCCTATAGAGACATTTATAAATGTAATAAAAGTGAACGACGTGCTGAAACAGCTATTGTATCAAATTAACGATGTTCAAGCACAGACATCCTATTAGTTGCAGTTAAATTGACCTGAGGTAGGCTAGTAGTAACGCGTCGGCTTACAGAGAGGAGGGTGCTTTTATAAGTTAAAAATATTTAAGTTTATGACGTTTTCGGAAAGATCGTTTAAACTCAAACCCAAATTCGAGTGAGGACATTGTCAGACTCGCGTCCGACATTCTTAATTGGGACCATGGACACATCATTTAGAATGATTAGTGAAGACCGTTAGCGGCATTCAACAAAGCGAAAGCCGACGGCGGTGAAAATCGCCATAGGTGGTCCACGTAAAAAAGAACCGGAAGATGGGGTCCGAGGTGTGGAAAGATCTAGATTGTTCCAGAAAGACAGACAGAAAAAGGGATAAATAGAGGTGACCGCGAGAAAAAGAATAGCGAGACTTTGCCGAAACGACCCGGGCGAGCGGAGAGAATGAAGAGACAGGGTCCCTATATCGAACTGATTTATGAACTCCGCGCCTTTGAATCGATGTATGATGGTTCTTCGGAACAAACGTGTATATATTAATATTAGTATAGATATTGATTTTATAATAAACAAGATGTAAATAGACAAGTATTAGTGTCTACATTAATATTACGAGTGGCTTATACATCGGATCACGACGATCAGGTTAACAGACATGCTAAATTAAAAACAAGATGCATGAAAATAAACAATTCATTTATTCAGAGAATGATATTTTTATTTTCCCTTGGTCGATTAAAATTTACATTAATACAGGATTTAAGTACACTATCTACATGTTTGGGAACCATGCTTCGAAAAATATGCTGGTAACAAAACACTAATTGTATTATTTTTACTCTAACTTCTAACCCTTCATGCTTGCCACCTGTGACATTTATGACTTTCTTAATACCGCCAGGATGATGTTCAATCAAAAAACTGTAAAATATTAACATGATTGATAGACTATAAATACATGGACTCCATAGAAATAAAGTTTCTTTACTATGTGTCTAGTTGAATTTCTTAAAAATGTTAATGATGCTGACCCTTTTTGAATCTAATGTTTTGGCTTTAGTACATTTTATTTCCGTTTAAGACCCTTCAGGGTGGAAATATTCATTGCTACTTGTGTTTCAAGCCCAGTATAATATAAACTTTTCTTCACTCTAACATCCGATTCCACTGCACCATGATCACACTTGACGCAGATAAGGGAAAAATAATTTTTTTAACTGGATATAGAGTTTTAGTGGCATGAAGTTAATATTGACGCTAATGAACTTTATATTGTACTTTATAACTAATAGACACACATCTAAAAACACATCAGTGTTTAGGTATACCCATAAAATGATTCAGAAAGCAGACCTATTCCATCTAGAAAAAGTACCTTGAACGTGCTACCATTTCCCACTATTTGAGAGAGTGAAAAGAAAATAATTATCTGCTCACATTTATGTAGAACAATATCTAAAATCCATTTAGTCATATCCACCCGGAGGTAAATAAAAAAACATTCTTTTCATTAGTGAATTATAAGTCTGATACGCCATTAAGATATTTTCAATATAATTTTTTAATTATGCCGCAAAACAAGAGATTAAAGTAGGACTTTGTAAAATAAAGATCATAAAGTTTTTCTCCCGCTAATCTTGAAGAAGGATATAATATAACAATATTCATTTTTATTCCCCAGAGGGCTATATAAGCTTCTCAGACGTATTTTTCTTTGGTTCGGTTACTCTTAAACGGCTTTTTAAAAAGATATTAGCAACATGGTTATTCATGAGGGTAACTACATAATTTTCAATATTCATAGATCACACGCTTTAACTCCCTGAGAAAATAACCCGATGCATTAATCTCACAATGCTTCAAAGAAAAGGAAAAAAAAACTGTGCTACATTCTCAGAGCTTTAATAAAATAATCGTCATCAACTAGATTGCTCGAAATCCTGTTTACGCCAGCCCGTATTGTGGGAAAAAATTTAGGCTCCACATTCCACCACGTCACGAAGCAGATACAACGTAATGAAAATCATGTCCTGGCCGCATCACATCTTTTTGCTTTATTCCTGAATAACTAATAAAGCTGAACTGTAAGAAAGTATAGCTGGCATAACTTCCCTTCCAGATCTCTTGCCCTCAAAACAAATCAGAGAAGAAAAGATGATTTTTCTTTTTCCTTTTCCGTATAATCCACCCGCTACACCGTCACCCAGGCGCTTGCACCTGCACGCAGAGCCGAGCTAATATTGACAGGGGTGGCGGACACCTGTAGGGCGTAGGTTACAACGGGAGAGACATTATCATTTACGACGGTGTCATTTCTCGACTCCACTGCGGGCTCCGACGTCTCTCGAGTTTTTCTTCTTTTTTTTATATATATATAATCGTAACCGTTGGACATTCAGAGGGTGGAAGCAAGGAAATAGTTTTTTGAACATTAGCGGTCGTAATTTTTATGGTTTATGGTTTGCTTTTTTTTTCTTTCTTTCTTTGATACTCAATGAACCACCCACAACTGGATGTAGTACTACTCTTTTGCCCGTATACGCAATTTCATGGCTTCGATTCACAAAGCGATATTAGTTCACTTTGATCTTTGCCCAGATGGATAATTTATTTGAGAGTACGACTCTCAAATAAACGTTGTTATTAACATGGGTATGCCATTAGTAAATTCATGATTAGTACGTTATATATATATATATATATATATATATATATATATATATATATATATATACAGTGGAATCTCGATCTATCGTTTTTCAAGGGACCGATTGAAATGAACGATAAATGCGGGAAATCGATAGATGCGGAAACATAACAAAGCAATATGATCGTTGGGACTGGATAAAATGAACGACACATACGGAAAAACCATGGATCGAGATTCCACTATATATATATATATATATATATATATATATATATATATATATATATATATATATATATATATATATATATATATATATATATATATATATATATATATATATATATATATATATGTGCGTGTGTGTGTGTGTGTGTGTGTGTGTGTGCGTGTGCGTACGCGTGCGTGCGTGTGTGTGTGTGTGTGCGTGTGTGTGTGTGTGGGCGCTGTCAGAATGGCCGTTGGTGGGTAGTAGTGAAGAATAACACAGCTGACATTTAATTACATTTAATAACGAAACGCAAACAATAAGAATTAAAAGTTACATAGGATTAAAATTAAACACATTAAGAATTAAAAAGTTAAATCACGTCGCCTCGAGATATCACATCACATCCCCTGACATCATCACATCCCCTGACATCATCATATAGAGGTCGCTTCACTTGACGTTTGGAGGGCCAGATCCATTCTGCAGATCGGGGTGAGGTGAGGTGGCAAATTCCACTCTACATATATATATATATATATATACCCTGATAATATCTGACTTCATAATTCTTGCGCTGTTATTTATTTAGTTATTTTACTTTAACATTTATATTTTTCTTATTCTGCTAATCCTTTTCGATTGCACATGTCGGTATACAATCCGTAGAAGCACTGTTTGAATACCTTACAATTCAAAGTGTAAGTAAAAAAAGATGGCTTTGAAGTTTGTACAGGTTCTTATTCTTTGAAATATCTGTAAATTTGATTATTTTGAAATCGTTCCCCTGTTTGATTTTGCTCTGTTATTCCATGAAGGTAACATTTCCTTGTTTATGTTAATAATTCGAATTTTACTTTTTTTTTCGTAAAGTAAGTATACCTAATTTAACCCATTTAGTTAATTAGTATGTTCGTATTAAAAAACCAGACTATTTACAAGCACTTTCCCTATTTGGGGTGATGAGGATAATGTAGTTATAAATTTTACCGACATGATTTAATTGCTCTTCGGTTTATGCGATTGTTCCAAACAAACACACATATTTTTCCCCCCAATGCGGAGGCACTTGTCGTCAAACATTCGCCTATTCTACACCGCAATTTTACTGCCCATTTTATTGTGGGGGCACCATATAGGCGGACAACATTACCCCCTCTGAAGGGACGACACGAACGGAGACAATTTTCCTGGCGCGACTCCAGGATTCGATCCGAGCACCCTCAGCACCGAAAACCAGCGTGATGTACCACTGGGCCACCACAAGCCCCAAAAACACATATTCATCCTATTATTTCTGTTAATTCCCTTTGTCTTATGGCTACGTAGCGACTGGTCTTCAGTTTTACGCGCTTATGGTCTCACGACCGGGAAGCATTTTTTGTGAATTACTTTGTCTTATGTACTGATTTTTTGTGCATTTTATGTGCATTTATTTCGGTTTGTTATTTGTGATAATCAAACTGTTGAGATATTTAATCTTCAAAGTCAAATATTTGAACATTTATCTTATGTTTTTTTTTTAGCTTTTAAGCGGACTACAGAAAAATAAATGATGACAATGTCTTTTATTTGATGGCTTATTTCCATTAAAATAATTTTATATTTATTTTCATATATCGCTCACCTCTTTCAACAACGTCATATCTCAAAAATAAGCGATATTTAGTTATGTCTCTTTTTAGAATGCCCTGAAAGAGTTGTATATCCCTGCAAGATCATCATATCTTACCGCTCAATATTTAGCCGCTAGAGAGCAGAGTTGAAATTCATTTTCAATACATTTTAATTTTAAACTTTAGAATCACTCTCATGAAATATCTTGTTTTTTGAGATATGGCGTTGTTGAAAGGAGTGAGCGATATATATATATATATATATATATATATATATATATATATATATATATATATATATATATATATATATATATATATATATATATATATATATATATATATATATATAAAATTTTGATAATCTTGAAAACATTTCATACTACACGAAGATGATTAGTGGAGCAAGAATAACATAAAATCAGAGCAATGAAATAATTAACAAAAGTTTTAACTAATACTAATAAAATTTTATTTTCGTCAAAATTGTATAAAATTTGTTAATAGAGATTTTAATACACAATAGAATCCAAACTTATGATAAAAATTTCATAATGCAGACATGCATGTAAATTAGTCTTTGTCGTTCTCTTTTGAAAGATTTGATGCCATAGTAACATCAATCTCTCAAAATTGATAAAACTTTACAGCCCACATTATTTTATATTCATATACTATCATCATTGTTAGACATAAAAAAAATTCATTTATCTCATCTCTTCTTTCACCATTTTATAATCTCTGTGGAGGGAATTTTATCTTTCGTAAATGAATAATTTTATCATCTTTCTCTGCATGAAACTAAATCTCATGATCCAGTAAACATATTTGCATAATAATTATCTTTTTTAGAAATGCTCTTCCGAGACGTATTGCTTTTAATTACGCACAGCATATTAATGCTGAGTTAAAACATGTATAATAGTCAGTGATATAACTGCTAGCAATTAATGTATTCTCTGCCTTCTGGCTTGCTGCAGAGGGAATTTTATAATCAGATGCTCCGCGGAGTATTCAAGAGACCGTTGATTGAGAAAGGAAAATTTTTGACCCTGTACGCCCGCAACCATTTATTACAATATCGTATACAATATAAGCATTGCCAAAGTTCATGGTGCAGTCTAGAAATGACCTGAATAAAAATAATTACATTAATTTTTTCATCGCTACACTTATTGGACGTCTAAAGGGAGCTGTAATCGTATTATTCATTTACTTTTTAAAAATAATATTTCTGATAGCTTCATAGGAATAAGGCATTACAAAGGAATGGTATATAGGGCATTTGAGAGGTTACGTTTGAACAAAACAAAGAAGCAACAGTGGTATGTTCACAACGCCCGGTATCGACTTTTGAAATCAGCCACTGGAATCTTTTATACTCGTTTCGATTGTCAGAGAAACGATGCTAGGAATCTTTGAAGTCTTAAGAGAATATATGGGTATGTGATTTGATGGATAGCCACTTCATTTAAAAACACCGTGCAAACAATGGAGAAAGTTTTAAAGCAAAGGAAAAACGGTATGAGAAGTCTCCTTTCTTGTGAATGTCTTCATAAGCATATTCAACATTTTTTAGTTCTTTTTTCACACCATTTAACAAAGCTTTAGAAATAAAAAGCGAGTTGCAACCGTTGTAAAATCACGAAGGGAAGAATTTTCTTTGTGCGTATCTCTCTTTCGATGCGCACGTTTTTCGGTATTGTACTCTCTTCCCTTTCCCTACTTTTGGCAAAACACGCACAATCTGGAAAAAAAGGGGGGAACTTCCAAACAAGTCATGTATCATCTTTTTAATTCGCGGCACAATGGACGGAATCAAATTTGTCCTGTAATGTAATAGTTTTGATATTAAAAAAAAAAACGAAATGAAAATTCCTCTTGTATTAAAAAGGGGGTAGGTTGCGAAATAATAATTCGCCCAAGAAATTAGCGGCGTGTCAAAAGTTCGAGTTTTCCAATTTTCATCCTTTTCATCGGCCGGTCTTGTTGCGACCTGCCGCCGTGACCCCAACCGCGAACGCGTGAGGTTAAACGGGGTCCATTCTGCGTGGGGTTTATGACGCAAAGGGGCCTATCCCAAACTGTAAATGCATCCTTTCTATAGATTAGCTAAAGTAACACGCACTGTTTCATGCATATTAAAATTTTATAGTTTATGAAGCATGAAGGAATCCGCTTAATATGTACAATATATGTCTTAATATGTAAATACCTTTGCTAATCACTCTGCATGCATGTAATATATTTAATTCATGCTTATATATTAGCTTGACGATTTTGACATTGCAATCTATCATTTTGCCTCTGATTTTAAGACGTGCGTTAGACATTACGCCTGAATTTACTAATCACTCTGTATACATGTAATATATTTAATCCGTGCATATATATTAGCTTGACGATTCTGACATTGCAATCTATCATTTTGCCTCTGATCTTAAGACGTGCGTTATACATTAAGCCAGAATTTAAGGGCCCACCAATCCTCCAAAAGGATATATGGGTGTTGTTATAAGTTAGAAACAGTTTATAGAAGTTTTGAGCCCTTTAAAAAAATAATAATTTTGTAACAGTAAGTAATTTATGAATAACACAAACATTTTTTTTTTCATTTTTATAATATGATTAATTCTAACACAATCTGTTGCAAACTAATGTTTGAATGCTTTGCTCAAGCTTAATCATTATAAAATAACTGTTTACTGTTTAAGAAATCGTCGACAATCTACCAATATATTTTATCTTAGAGAGATTAAAATATATAGGCAGGACGCATTAAACGACACATTCCTCTTGAAATTTTAGAAAGAAATAAAAAATGTGCACATCTTTCAGAACAACTTAGAATAATTAGCGGACGTGAATTATACTAAATATTAATAATAAAATGGTATGACTATACAGCAAGAAAAATAATCATTCCGGTGTGTATATCATTTTATGGATATACTAACCACATTTAATTGGTTAAGTTTGAAATATCAACAATATTTATTCAAGTTACATGGAGTGTAGTTATACGATGAATAACAAGAAATATTGTATTCACTTAAAATTTTTTAATTTATTATTGAGATAAAGGCATAAAAACTGTGAAATATACATACTGATTGTATTACATTTTTCCTCAGTCTGTTGCCCTACAAAATTTGAAGTTATCTGAAAGTTTGTCTAAACTGTTAAACAGCGGTTTCATATAAATTTGTTGATATCTATATAATGAAATCCTTTTTCATTATTCAAGCTCGTATTTACGAATTCCAAAACACTTCACTATGTGTTCAAGAAACAACCATTTTCCCTTCCTTATTTTTAATGCCATGAATTTTAAAGTTATTGCATGGTAGATTTTCCTCATATGCAAAATTCTTAAATTATCAGATAATGCAGCCGCATTGTGTTTTGGCAAAACAATTTACTATCAATATAACTTCAGGCGAATTGAACTGCTTCTTAACTGAGCCCCAGTTTTGGAGCAAAAATAGAAGGCTGCAATGAACAAAGATTTATTCTCAAGATAAATACAGTGTACAGTAAATTACAGCTTCCTCTGAGGGGTGCAATTTTTTGTAATTCGAACACTGAAGCAAATCACCGGAATGGTCTGTGGGGCTTCTGTCCGAATGTCCCAACCTGACTATATTCCTTCCAAACGGGGCCTCACGGTGGAAATAAATTCTCTAATTATGGAATTTTTAAAAATTAGTTTCCTAACTATTATGTAGTTGACATCTGTACTTCTTCGTAAGTGAGGCCTGTCTTCAATATCCAAATTCTCGAATTTCAACCTTTTACGCAATTATAGCTGACACTAACCTTAATTGATTACTTCGCAACATTGTTGCTGTTAAATGATTTATATTATTTATTTATTTTTGATGAAAATAAGAAAAATTAACGTAAGTATCATGTTTAAAAAAATGAATGAGAAAATTCTAGATCAAATTACTCTTAGTATCCTTATATAAACCCTAGATATAAATGTGTACTTTTGCGTTTTGTAGGAAAAAAAATCATTCAGAGGTCTTCTAAATACCTCATATGTAATAACAAAAATTATGTCATCTGACAGAATATAAGCACTAAGTAACTTGCAGCAAACACAGCTTCACCTCTTCGTTTCATCTCTCGATGCCAACCGGTGTTCTCGGTAATCTATCATTATTGCTACGTAATAAATATCTCCTTTTTTATCAGAAGCAAGTTGGTTAATAATAAGGAAATAATAATATTATTTAGAATTTTTTGGAAAGTAGGGGAACTTTCATAGATTCTATGTATCTTAAAAGTGCGTAATCTAGAAAAAAAAATACAAATAATTGATCTTAAAAGTCAATACCCAATTCCCTAGAAATATTGATATACTTCGGTTTTGGCTGTTTGAAAAGTTAAATTAATTATTTCTATTATATATATATATATATATATATATATATATATATATATATATATATATATATATATATATATATATATATATATATATATATATATAAATTTATTTCTTTTATAGATCGTGTGTTCAAGATCTGTATAATTCATCTGATCAAAACATTTAAACTTTAGAGTAATATTTAAAAAAATTAGTAAGAAACATTATAAATATTGTCATAAAACATGTTAAAATCAGTATTAAAACGAGTAAAACCAGAGGCATATATTTATCATGAGTGAAAAATATCTCCTTTTTGTGACCCATATATTAAAGGTTAAAAAATGATTTTCTGGTGTATAAAAGGTCAAACATTTTTACAAATTTCAAAATTCAGATGGAATTAAGTATCATATCATATTAAGTATAATATCATAAGTAACGTGAGTTGCCTCAGTAAATAAAAGAAGAAAAAAATCTATCGGTTATTCCAATTTGCTTGGGATAAAACTGATAAGACTGATAGCTTTACAGAAAACAAGTGGTTTTATTTCCCAATGTTTTTTGCATTAACTTTATTTTAAAGTTCTTAATAATGTAAATAATAATTAGACTGAACAGTGATATATTTCAAGAGAGCATATCGTTATGTGGCTTTCGACTGAGTAAATTGAAAAATTTATAAATAAACGTAAGGCATGATATGCTAAAATATGTTAAGAATCACCCGGTTAAACCGATGTAACTTTAATTAATGTGAAGAAAAATTTATTGACATTCATTTATTGCTTCCGATTTAGTCAAAATGACTTGATAGCGGGGTCTTCACAGACAGTAAAAAGATTTTAAGATCTACAAGGAGATGTCTGTTTGACTTACCCGTAATAAAAAATACTTTATATTATTAAATTGCATTGTTATAACTTGATTTTTATTTAATTTATAGTTATAAAACAAAATCTGAAATGAAATATTGTGCACGAGTTTGTCTTTAAGCTTTTAATAGTCTCTAAAAATCCTGTAAAAATGTGAAAATTCATGATAACGTTGTAGTTATTGTAGGTATTTTTAAACGAAAAAGTATGCTGAACTCATTTCTTCTTTGTTTGGTTATGACATAAAAACGTGGGTGATTCAAAAGCCCTAATACTGATAAATACCACCTATTATATCAAATTCTAATAACAGATGTGTCAAGAAAAGTAATTATTTTGAGAAAAAATAAATGAAATTAAAGCTTGATAAACAATCTCAGAGGCAAAGTTTATGATTCAGAAAATGTACGAGTAACAATCATTTGATTAAATGTATTTATTATCGTCTTGAAATCTCCCTTGTAGGCCACATACTTTGGATGACACATAAATCAGCTCGCGTTCTTTTTACGAGTGAAGTTTTACAACACAGAGGTTTCAACGTTGTGTTTCTTTTGCAGTTACTTATTAATAAACATTATTTACAAAGTAATTCGTATCATTTTATTAATATCACTTTTTTATCAACGGTTTGGTAGGTATCAAAAACTACAATTTACTCTTATTTATATCTTAAAATGATCAATAACAGAAGTAAAAGAACGCTGTAGAATAAAATTCCCAAAAAATCTTTTAGATGCCGGTGAAAATAACTGAACGGATCTGAATTTAACATTTGTAAATTTGGGATATATCCCCGGGTTTCTAAAAGAATTGCAAAATTCATGTAATGGAGTCAGCTGCCGTGATGCGCAAGTCCAGCGCAACTTACTTTCCAGGTTTTGCACCTAAATAATTGTTCTTTTATTATTTTCCTTCCAAGGGATATAATGTTTATCAATTAAAAGAGAGGCGTGGGAGTGGGATTATTAATGTGCGAATTTCCCCTTTTTTGCCTCTATCAAATTTCTCCATTGTCTCACTAATGGCGGAATTTCTGCTTTCAAAAAATGTAACAACTCTTAAGTCATACCTCGAGAAAAACTTGTGGTCACAGCAAAAAAAGGTGTTGTTTCCAGCTGTTTTCCATTAACCCAAATGAGTAGGTATTACTTTATTATTTGGGAGAGGAAAACAAGGAATAAAATATTTTTTATTGCAGTTTTTTTAACGCTTAGATTAGCATTTAACTCACCGTAGCTGTCGATGAAAAGCATTAAGGAAACAACTGAATAATTAAAGGAATATCTAAGAAAGACTTTCCGTAAGTTTTTTTTTAATAATTCTGATTTCTCTGGTATGGTTTGGAGAGCTACGGTCAATGTTTTGCTACACGAGGGCTAATTAACCTACTGCTTAAAGCCGATTCCGAACGGCTACAATCATCAATGCCAAAAGAGGAATTAGAAACCTCAGACTCTGGTACATATTGCCATCTTTAATAATTCTGGAGTGGAACATAATAAAAAATATTCTGAAAAACAAGGTTTTAAAAATTTGGAGCATCATTTTGTACTATAATTTAATTGACTATTAATTAGATACAATGTCACGAGAAATTGGAATATAACGATACAATACAACAAAAATTATTCCATTGAATTAAAAAGTGTAATGGAACTTAGCTATAAAAGATATACTATTGATTTCATTGAATATATTAATTTATTTTCCATCTGTTTCTCCCCGCTAAAAAATCAGCAATTCGTAGATGGCATAAAAAAACTTCCGTGGATACCCTAAAAATATTTCCGAATCGAGAATGATGATGGCATTAGGCATAAAGGAAGTTCGCCCAACCTTAATATTTCACCCAAGTTTTGAGTGAGAAATGTCTAGTTTACAAAATGCATATTGATCAGAATAAAGGAAATACCATATACAACAAAAAAAATTCTCAATAAGAGTCATCAAAGATGTTTCATCAACGAGAGTCAATTCGTCGAGTATCCGTGTATTTATAGGTATGGAAAATGACGTCAAAATAAAGAGTTTGTAGAAAATTCTATTTTTAGAAGGTCCTAGAAGATGTCAGTGTCCCTTTTTTTTAATATAAAAATACGTCAAACTCCCAAATATGAAGTTGTCAAGGTATCTTACCACTGGGCATTTAATTCATAGCATGTTTGCTTCTCTACCGCAAAATTCTTGTGCCCTAGAAACCAACATCTAGTGAGCTGGAAATAAAAATATGCCAAGTTTTGAAATACGTGAAGGGAGAAATCAATGGACTGCTCTGATTAATGATCTAGTTCTAAATGCCATTTATACCCACTTAAAACGTATAAAATTCTTGTCACGAGTACGTAATTATCCATCTATTTGGCTTTAGATGAGATTGTCAATATCAAGACGAAGTTTCAGGTTTGATAAATTTCAGGAAAGTTTTATACTATATTATGGAAATT
This sequence comes from Dolomedes plantarius, assembly GCA_907164885.2. Lineage (NCBI taxonomy): Eukaryota > Metazoa > Arthropoda > Arachnida > Araneae > Dolomedidae > Dolomedes > Dolomedes plantarius. The sequence continues at coordinate 54,344,712 of OU015492.1, forward strand.
TAGTACGACAAAATAATCGTTGCATGTTCAAATATCCGTTTTCATTTTACCTAATTTTAAAACACTTTTTGTTTAATATCTGAAATAGATATAATTTTTTAATTGCATATTTTGTGTATATAAGCCCTTGATATAAATTAATTCTAGTTAAGGAGTTGATATAGGAAATATATTAGCAATTACAAAGATTTCTTGCTCTATTGAAATTTGAAAATCTGGATAAATATGAACATAATCACAGGAGTAATCATGTAAATATACGCTATAATAAGCTACACACTTGATATTCCTTTCCGTATATGTTTTTAGCAATACCAAAACTGCAGGAATTTCGTTTATTTACAGTCTTTTTTTGCTGTTTTGGTTGAATTTCGTTAAACGAAGATCATGTGAAATATTTAAATTTATTCCTTTAATTTTTCACACTGTACCTAAAAAACATTCAACATACAACTATAGAATAGAAGGAATACCTTAGAAAAAAACTTGCATAAATTTTGTTTTCTTTTATAACTATCAACCAAACATAATTAAGAATGTATCGATAAACCATTTTTTTTTATTTATTTTGCACGGAAGAACGAAAATAAAATGTAATAACATTAGATCTCGAAAATACCATATAATATCATTAAATGGAAATTTAATTATGTACATTATTCCAAGTTATCACAAAAATACATCTGTGGGGATTTTTAATAGTGAAAGTAGTAGTTGTTGTTTGAAAATGTCCACTTGTCATTTAAGACATTAGCACTTTATCCGCGAAAATCATTGATCGATTTCAATAGAGGAACTGTATAGGAGAACTAACACCACCCCTTGGAGGTGATGGTTCCCTTTTGAACCCCAGGAAAGACATCTGGAGGGATCGTACCTTCTATAACCCGCTGACATCATAGAAGGGCTTTTCAGTCTACGAATTTAACGTTCCCGTATCAAGCCTAAACACAAAGTTTTTTAATGGTATTCACCGGGATTCGAATCCCTTCCGAAACTAAACGAGCTAACACTAGACTATCTGGATTGAAAATTGTAACGAAACTCAGACATAGAACAATATACCATTGTCTTCCTAGGATATTAAAACCGGTAGTTGTTTTCTTTTCATCTTCATGATTTCAAAAGGATTCGGAGTCAATACAACTTCCCTTTCAACTCTAAACACATTTTTAATTAAAATATTTATATTATTCTAATCTTTTGTACTATTAGTCTATTTCCTACGATGAGGGATGGATTAGAAGATTTTGAAATGTATGAATTACGAATTAATAAACTACTGTAAATATCCACTGTCCGATAAACTGTTAGAAAATATTTCTGCTCCATTTGCAAAAGTAAACCCCGATATATATATACCTAATGCATGCACATTCTCTCTCTCTCTCTCTCTATATATATATATATATATATATATATATATGTAATAAATTAAATATTAGGCCCTCCATTCTATCAGTTAAATTCCCTCTCCTAAATCCAATCCCCAGTAACATTACTTTAGCGCTTTAAAAACCCATAGTAACAGGACTTCCATAAAACAGCAAACGTTGCATTTCTACACGTGTATACGTCTCGAGAAAGGCGTGAGTTCGCATCGCCAGCCCCAAAATTCCGCTGACATTTCAAAACAACAGCCACATGTACCTCGCTTCTAGCGCGTAAGGTTGAAAGGTGATATTGCACTTCGCTCCGAGCATCTGAAATGAAAGGACGTATGTTACTATCGCTCCTAATAAAACGATTCGACCCGACTGCTTCAAAATTTTAATTCCTTTCAGGCTGAGTCTAACTCCAGCCATGTAAATTTGAGCTAGTTTTCCTTTTCAGGTTGCATTTTAAGAACGAGATGTAATGATTATATTACATATATATATATATATATATATATATATGTATATATATATGTATATATATATATATATATATATATATATATATATATATATATATATATATATATATATGTGTGTGTGTGTGTGTGTGTGTGTGTGTGTGTGTGTGTGTGTGTGTGTGTGTGTGTGTGTGCATGCATGCATGTCTGTATTATGGTCTTAATTATTTTTTATAAGTGTGTAGGAGACACATTTCCCCTTTGTACTTCAAATAGCTCTTTGTTTTGTCATTTTGATCAGTATTCTTCACAAAATGTAAATTTTAGTTCTAATTGTTAGAGAAATTACATTTATCCCTAATGATTTATATTGATTTATTTATGTAACTAATTTTTGATTTTTTATGAAAACTAATGTAAGTAATTTTTCAGAGTCTAAGGCGGTTATCAAAGAACAGATGGATTTTACATGCCTTGGGAGGGACATTTTGACGAATTATTATGTACTGTTTTAGGTGTCTATAACTCGAAAAATTTTAAAGTATGGTAGATATGTTTTTTAAATAACTACCAATTCTTGTGATATAGAATCAACATTTTTCTGTTGTCACACGATTGTTCAGTATTTTAGTGATGTCAAACTACCCAAATATCATAGAGCATCAAATCACTATTTAACAGAACATTCCTTTCGGATTTTTTAGTGCTGCCATCTGCCGATAATAATTGACACTTCGTTTCACGTATTTCAGATTTCGCATTTTATGCCACATCTGAGACGAGATATGTTAAGGAGTAACTACGAACATACATTAGAATGATATTTACAACCATATTACTTGACACAAATCAAAACTGTAATTATTGTAAGTTCATTCAGATTCAGGAAATTCTGCAACAAACATTTTAATTTAAAAATCGTTCAATACGTGAATAAAAAATTATTAAATCCATATAAAGCATGAAATTCATTCACTTTAAAATTATAATATTAAATAATCAATGTGGAAAATAAATGTACCATATACTTAGGTACATTTCTTCTTAAGTCCCACCTATCGTGTAACTTCGGGGTATTACTGCAATATCCCGAAGTAAAGCGACAGGTGGGACCGACGAAAGTCGGAGTACAACTTTACATATAAATACATACAAATTTTTTCTAATTGAGACCAAGAAATCTCAAAAACACTAGTTTAGAGGGAAACCAGTTTAAAAAAACGCCAGTTTCAAATATCGTATTAAAATTAAAATAATTGTATTACATATTAATATTATAACATATGTACAAGATATTTAAAAAATATGTTGATGGTTTTAAAAAATCCAATAAAGTATTATGCTTATTAAAATCTATTGTTTTTCGCCAAGAATGTTTTCATAGCAGACAAACATTTTTTTAAAAAATTTTTACTACCTGATCTGTCGTGACCATATGATCTTTATTAGAATCTATATTCTCTAAAATCTGTAACTCTTTCTCAATTGCGCTGAGACTTTCTATGAAGTTTATGATTGTCATTAGGTTTTTTTGTGGAATTGGGTCTGAAGTGTCGGATTTTTTAGTGATTCTTTGGTCGCACATCTCTATGAGATCATAAACTGTCAGCGCCTTAAGATGAGAATCCCACAGCTCGTTGGCATCACCTCCATAGACTTCCATATCTAAATGCCTGGCAAGATCAACAACTATTTCCTTCACACGAGCAGTATGATCAGTTTCAGGTGACTGCCTACGATGAAAATGTCATTTTTTGACTATTTTGGTCAATTTCATTTTTTGCAAGAATCGTGAAATTCAATCTTTTCTCTTTTCAAAACCGTTTTGATTTTCACTCTACATCAATTAGAAGCAGGGTTATAGCTATTTTAAAAAACATCGTCTGCTACAAAATTGAAGTGACAAACAACTTTAAATGTGTTTTTCTCAGAATTATGTTTTTTAGCTCAAATCTCTATCTTTATCATGATATCTCACATAATAATGTATATAATTTGAAAAAAAAATCAGGAAATGTTTTAGCTGCTCTTGAAAAAGAAATGACGCACAATAATTGATGCATAATAAATAGTTTTTATTTGAAGCTGTTTTTATAAGAAAAGGAATGACGAATCGGGGAAAATTTTCATACTGGAACATAAAATTGTGTGTATTATTTTTGCATTTTAAAATTTCTCTTAGATTGTAGGTCTCTTAGATTATGTTTTGAAGATAATTGTCATATGTATCATGTCAGAAAGAAATTAAAATAGTAGCATAAGAATTTTGTGCAGTGTGAAAGGCGTTTTAGCTAAATTTCGTTAAAAATTACTTCAAATTGACCAATTTATAAAACAGTATGGTATTTACAGGTAAGATTTTGTTCCTTTTTTAATTTGTAAGTGCTATTTTACCATAAAAGACTAAAGCATTCTTTAAAAAATGATTTTTTTAAAAAATTGGCTCCGAACGTAGGCAGTCACTTTCAATTGTTGTTTCAGTGTCGTTTTCAAAAAATATTGGACAAAATTTCTTCCAGACACCATTTAAAGTGTTGGAGAAATTTTATTCCAAGGTTTAAAAAAAATGAAAAAGGGTAAAATCAAAAACCGCGTAACTCCGAGTTCTCGTAAGTAGGGTATTAGTGTATATATATACAGTGAAACTTCTTTATGGCGGTCAGTCATAGTTCCAGAAAAAGTGGCCGTATATGACCGTTTAGAGGAGTAGTCGTTTAGAGAAGTTCCAATACACACACACACACACACACATATATATATATATATATATATATATATATACACACATACATACATACATACATTTATACATACAAACATCCATATAATATATATATATATATATATATATATATATATATATATATATATATATATATATATATATATATATATATATATATATATATATATATATCTTCTTATATCTATATATATAAAAGAGCTTGTCTGTTTTTTTGTCCGCTATAGAATCATAGATTGTTTCACCCACCGGGACCAAATTCGGCACAGTTAATGTTTAGGACCCGAGAAACTTAAATCAGGAAAAACGAAATTTGGGGCTCAATTAGTTTTTTTAATTAATTTTTTAATGATTTTTGTGCCCCTAAGCGCACCTCTTAAATGTGGATAGAGCCCCTTCACTACAACCAGGCAAATTCGATACGCATGGGAAAAGAGGTTTGTTCTGAGGGGTGAGTTGAGAGTTGGTCTGGGGGTGACGGGGGGGGAGGGCGAAGTGTTTATTTTATTTTTCTGGCGTTTAGTGGAGTCGTGAGTCTAAAAAGGTTGAGAACAGCTGCTTTAGACAATTTTAGATAATGGCGTTTAAACTAATAGGACTTAATGAAATTTGGAAAAAAAGGGAAGAAAACAAAGAAAAACTAAGTTTGTCACATGGCCAGTTTTTTGAAGCCATCTGCTGATCTAAATATATTAATTGTTTGAGGATCATAAAATGGGAAGAAGTTTAAGAGTTCTACAGGATTTTTCCCCTAAGTTCGAGAAACAGAGTTAACATACGATATGTATTTGAATTGCTTATTCTTTGAAATCATATAGGAAACTTTTAGAGTTTTGGGGCTTTTTAAGCAGTGGGAGGAAAAGCTCTTTAAACAGACAAACATAACGACACATAACTTTCATTCCGAACTATTAGTCCATTAGTTATATTAAGGCATAAGAAAATTAATGAAATTATTTTTAAAGAATGATTGCCCGGGTAGATATATAGATATAAAATTTTTCATGCTTTCCATAAAAAAAATGCTGGGTATATCATTTCAGTAGAAACGCGCTAAGCGCATTCTATCTGGCCAGATGAACATTAAGAGCGGGGGGTGCAGCCCAGTATTTTTTTGATGAAATCATTTTTAAAGAATGATTGCCCGGGTAGATATATAGACATAAAATTGGGCATTTATTGCATAAAAAATTTGCTATCTGTATATCTACCCGGGCAACGCCGGGCAATAATGCTAGTATATATATATATATATATATATATATATATGTATGTATGTATGTATGTATGTATGTGTGTATGTGTAAATTACATCTTAAGCTGAAATGATTTGATAACTGATCTTCGTCTTTTCCGTTAATATTTTGATTGTTACCAGTTAAAAAATCTCAAAGCGTACAACTGCACCATTTGCGTCCCATCTAGACGCTTCGTAGCTTTCCCTTTCCTGGACGTATTGGTCCAAATATTGCTTGGCAAAGAGAATCATGATATACACATATTTGAGCAATCTAGATTGTCAGTAAGTAGCAGTTAGTAGCTCGCCCTGTGGTCTTGCTTTATGCTGTATGCATGTTATCCTATTTAAGCACAGTAACTTTCATACAGCAATTCTAAATAGACGATGATTCTTTAAGAAGTGGGCTGGGTGGCTGCAATTGGTAAGTCACAAGTAATAATGTAGAGGAATTCCTATCTCTCCAGTTTCTCATCGGTTGTGTTTTGCCAAGAAGCCCATAACAAGGGCAAAGCCTAGGTCCAATCCTAGGCGAAACCTTGATTGCCTGGTACGCTGAAAGTGTATATTTTTCCAATTGCAGTTAGTAGCTATTAAAGTACTTATATTTCACTCCAATTTTTCGCCAATCAGGATATATTCGTATCAGCACATTGCATCTTAAGCTGTAATGCTTTTGGAAGTTTATAACTGATCTTGGTTACGTTCCTCAATAACGGTCTTTCAGAGAGAAAAAAATTGTCCTGTGTCGAGAGTTATAATTTTGGCAGCGCGCCAAACCCACTAGCAGTAAACAGTTAAACAGTAAAGTACCAAATTGCGTCAAAAAAGAAAAAAGAAAAAAGAGGTAAACAAACGATAAGTAATCCTACTTTAATAACCCGAGGTAGTTTTGTTAGAAAAGACTACCTACCATATTTTTTTTCCATTAATGTTTCACTTTTGTGTATGCGTGTGTTCCCTATTAAAATATTCTGACAAAATTTGGCATTGCTAGCCGATTTTGAATTCCATAAAAATACTTTATGGCTTTCCCTAGCAGTATTGGTGCAAATATTGCTGATGAAAGATGATGATCCATATTGTCAGTAAATTTAATTCAGTAAATATAAAGAACAAAGTCTGATAGTATATGTTTCTCGCCGATCATTGAGAAATCAATATAGAGATATGTATAAAAACATTCATTCAAGCTGCAATGTCAACATAAACAAAAACTGAAAACTGAAATAACCACAATCAAACATTTTAGAGATAAAAATATAACGTAAGAAAAGTATTATAAAATATTAATATAATCTATGAATTTATAGGTCACCCAAGCTTCTCGAAAAATTATGACATGACATGTTTTTATTTCGGAGCAAATATATGTCGTCATATTTAGAGAACATCCTCAATTCTGATATCCTCAGTCAAGCCATAATAGGCCTCCATCCATCTTCCACTGCCCTGTGTCTTCCGATCTGTTAATAATGGACCCATTCCGACTGTGATTACCCATTTCTTCCATTGCGGAGTAATAGGCTATCTTGTTGACAACGACTCCGGTAAATGCATAAATGATGATCGTTGTTTAGCGGAATGGTCGCAAAATCATCAGAAAACAAATAACCGCCGGCTCCCGCAATCATAAATAACCTTCCCGATACGAATTGCGATTTGCCATTAGCCTGAAAGGAAGAAACAGAGAAAAAGAAAGGGAAACGCACACACACATTTCTCCAAATTTCGAATGAAATATTCAAAAGAAACAGTCTGTGATGAAAAAGGACGTCATGCAATAATAAATTGATATTGCTTGTATTAAAAGCACCCCCGCCATTTGGCGTCATTTGAGGAGGTTGGCGATCGATCGCAGCAAAACGATGACATTTCATAAGCTTAAGTACCCCCCAATGCTCTCCGTGTAAGTAAATGGTTTCTCTCGGTGGGATGTTGGGGGGGGGGGATAGAAATACAGAATGTCCGTAATATTCTGTCTGTGTAGAAATACGGAATACTTTGGATTGTGAAAGATGGGTTCTAATATAGTATTTAGTAGATGTCGATCACATGGCAGATCTACAGCGGTATCTACGAGTGCCTGCAATAAAAAATAGGAAGACCACGTAAATGTAAGCCATAACATGGCTGCCTGATTTAATACGTTGATCCTAGTCAAATGATAAGGAAATGACATACGTTGTTTTAAAATAGTGTGCAAATAATAGAAAAAATTAGTCGTAATTCAAATAACTTATGCAATGTAAATAATTCAACCGCCATTTCACAATTTATTGGTTTAGGTTGAATCAGCCTTTTGCATTTTTGTCTTTTCATTTGTGTTCTTTTTAGGATTGTATGTTTTCTTTTTACTGCTACAGAATCTTGCATTTATGGTGCGTTTAGTTCTAAGTGCATGATTTCTGCTTATTTTCTGTTGATTTGACAATCTGTTTCCATGGGGATCTCGGACCCTTAGGATGTCTTTTGTTTAGACCTGCATCCTATTCAGAAAGTTCCCCCTTGAGGTAATTGATTCGGTTAGACCTCCTGATGAAGAGACCGGTCGGTTGCCTCGCTATATGGTTTAGTTCTTATACTGCTACAGAATCGTGCATTTATGGTGCGTTTAGCTCTAAGTGCAGGATTTCTGTTTATTTCGTTTGACTGTCATTGCATTCTTCCTGTTATTTAATATCTCTCTCTGTTGAATTATTTAAATTTTGCTAGTTATAATTATCTGTAATCCAAATGCACATATCATGTCTCCATTACATAGATGTGAATTATAGAAGCATGTAATTAATTTTTATTTTGGTGATAGACAAATTCTTTATCCTGCATGATCAAACTTTTAAAAAAATGTATAAAAAACATGGTATACCTCCCATCCCCAGAGATAACGCTAACTAATACAATTGGACTCAAATGGACACTAAATAAGATTCCTACTGCTATACGTGCACCTGTGGTAAACACAATCATTATTAGCAGAATGATATTTTTAAATCGAATAACTATACAAACCTATAAATTGTCCAAATATTGTAGTCGCCAACTGTTTCCAGATAGTAGAGTGACAAAACCCTCCTAATTTATCTTCTATAAGCCCGAAATATAACTTAACGATATTTGACTCAGTCTCACGCATAAAAAAGTATGCCTCTTGGACAGTAAGTGATTTAGCAAAATGAAGTAATATTTTAAGGTTGGCTTACAAACCTACGATCAATTTTTGCTACACGAGAGTTAATTAGTCCGCAACCTACTGTTTAAAGCCGATTCCGAACGGCTACAAACGTCCATGATAAGAGTGGGGACTCGAACCCACAGCCTCTGGCACCAGCCACCAGCCACTGGCAGCGCCTTAGCCCTTCGGCCATCGTTCATAGTCCGGTTGAAGAAATTAACACATTTCGCTATAAAATGCCATAATTAGTTCAACCGAAATCCTACTGAAGCAGAAGTCAGTGCTTATATGTGTTATGAATTACAGCATTCGATTCCTGAAATTCGACAAAGGACATTTGTTAAAAAAAGGCATTTGTGTAACTATTCTTTCAAAACGAAGGACACTTTGTGTATAGCCCAGTTCTTTGTAAAAAATATCCTTCACTTATATTCAGGAATTGAGGATAAATATGGTTAGAGAGAGAAATATACATATTGGGAGCAATCTCCTCTATTTGGAATTTAAAGTCATTGGACTTAAAATTCCTTATTTTTTTTTTGTTTGTTTGACAAATATTAGTGAAAATGACTGCATTTTTATTTATTTATTTATTTATATATAATTTTTTTCTTGGGGTTGGGGTAATAGAGCCAGGATAAAAGTAGCGATATCAGTGCATTGGGCAGTATTGACAGTATCAGAAATCTCCAGACCATAATAATGCTTGAGAAAATCATTTACTCATTTATAATGGCTAACATTTGTATAGCTTTAATTAAAAATATTTAAAGGATTTTTTATGATTTTACAGACATAACTTGTTTATACCTTTGACTGAGAGATAAAAAAGTTCAAATATCTTGAAAAGTATAATTACATACAATAATAATAATAATAATACTTCAGTTATAACAAGAAATAGCACGATAATGATTGACAGTTGAAAATCTGGAAAACCTAAATTTTCCTAAAACCTAACATCTTCAAGCATGTAGAAAGTACAAGGTTCGCCCATAAAGTAACCGGAAAATTTTTAATAAATAAGAAAAATATTAAGCACCTTCAAGTAAATTTATATTCTTCAAAATAATCACCAAAGGAGTCCATACAATTTTTCCAACGTTTCTTCAAGTCATCGAAACACTATTTATAGGCATTGGAAGTAACTGTTCGCAAAATACGCGTAACATTTGATTTTATATCCGAGACGTTTTCAAATCTCTGTCCTTTTATGGATTTTGCATTTTTTGATTACAAAGGACTTAATCACCCCGAATTTGTTCCTGGAAATGAAACAATTAATCAGTATTTTTACAAGGAGGTGCTTTTTCGATTAAGAAACAGGATAGGGCGAGTTAGGAAGGAACTGTTTGATTCTGGGCAATGGTTTCTTGTAAACGATAATACTAGGCGCCATACAGCAATTTCTATGCAAGAATATCTTGATAAGCATTCAATTGCAGTAATAAATCACCCACCATATTCTCCCGACTTATCGCCAGCTGATTTTTTACTTTTTCTGAAGCTTAAGATGGCCATGAAAGGACAGAGATTTGAAAAAGTCTCGGATATTCAATCAAATGTTACGCTTATTTTGAGAACGGTTAGTTCCAATGCCCATAAACAGTGTTTCGATGACTTGAAGAAACGTTGGAAAAATTGTATAGACTCCTTTGGCAATTACTTTGAAGGAGATAAATTTATTTGAAGATGAGTAATATTTTTCTTATTTATAAAAAAATTGTTCTGTTACTTTATGGGCACAACTTGTATTTTTTATTTCCGTGTTTTGTTAAGATATAATCAAAACATATATCGACTTCTTATTACTTTATATTCGTACGATTACCATTAATATAAAAATAAGTATATACACTGCATAGTCTCTGCTACATCTATTTTGATTTACTTATAGTTTCCCGGCTCAAATTATCTTTAATGATTGAAACAGCTCGGATAAATATCTTTTGAACTTTTTGTCTGGAGTCCAGATTACGAATATAACAGCCTGTATAATGAGCACAAAGAAGTAAAAATGAATGATGAATATTCCCAATTTATGAATAAATTGCTTGTATTCTTAAATTGGGGAAATAAATATTGTTAAAAAAATAGAGTAGGGAAATGAACTTTAAAATCCCAAACTTTTTTATCTAAAGTGGCAAGCATTTGTATTCAAGGCATTTTCCTATCCACACCATTATTTTTCTGGCTACTCTGCTATGGGAGCACCATATAGGAAAACCAGTACTACGTTCTATGACAGGACAAATATGAACGTTTACGCTTCATCAGAGATTCCAATTCGAACCCACTTTTTTTAACTTCACGTAACTAACCACTTGACGATGCGATCGAAATCACAAATTTTCTTGTTCTAGTGTACTAGTGTTCTAGTGTATTATGCCAAGTGGAAAAGCTCATAGCTAGCCAGGGCAAAACCTACGTCAATGGCAGCTGAGTACGCTAATGATGTCTAACTTAGAAAAACAGTGTTTTCGATTGGTTACAACAATCATTGTGCTTTACGCCTTTACACTTATCTGCTATTTCTTTCCTAAAATACAACTGTCTAGGGAAAATATCGAACTTTAACACTTCTGGTTTCTGGGCAGAATTTGAACTGTTACAACCCTAAGCCCTGTCAGGATCTACTCTAAAATGTTTCAAAATTTATCAAAAATCTGCAGTTCTTTGGCTGAACAGAAGGGCGTAAAGACAAAAGGAACTGTGCAAGACTAAAACATCAGTGTTCCCTAATAAATATCAGTTAGTAATTGGCAAGAATGGTTTCTTTAAATAAATTCCATACATCTTCAGGTTAAAACTTTCGAGATCTGTTAACGCCGTTACTAACAATTTGATGTTGTTTCTCTAGAGCCAGCGGGTTTTTCAATCTAATAACTTGAACGTAATATACCCTCTCTCTAACGCAATTTATTGAAAGTTAGATCCCTTATAAAGATGGAAAAACAGATGAAAAAAGAAGTTATGAACTCAAAATCCTTTATTTCTAGTAAACGATTGAAAGAAGGCTCAATGTTGTTTTTTTCTCATATCTAATATTTACCTCTTTCAAATAATCTACTGGAAATTTTCAAAATCGAGTGCACGCTTGCGTGGTCAACAGTAAAAGGTACTCAGTGCACGTATAAAAATGATTATCTGGATTTTATTTTCAAAACATTCATTAACCATAGTTTAGTTCTCTCGTTTTCTTTCATGGAAAGTTTAAATATAATGGCAATCATATATTTAAATTTGCTGAAACCCGCAGAGTATTTAAATCTACTTCTTATCATTATTTTCTGATATTTTTGAAAACTTAACAACATAGTCATTAGTCCCAAATTACAATACAAATTTTTAATTCCTGTAGGCGTGAAAGTTAACATGTTCAGAACTCATTTTCTTCGAAAGCATTAATTCCCGTTCTCCTTATTTTATCCGAATTCTCCTTATTCAGAACGTGACACTTAATTTCCACCATTGTATGTCGCATGTAAATACCTTTTGTTGTAGCTATAGGAAATATAAATTTACGCCAATAACGTGACATTAGCTAATTATGCATTTGGACGGGTTGACATTCTTTTAAAACACATTATTAATATGGAAACTACTTGTTAAAACCATTAGGTGCCTTAAATCCTTTTACAATGACAGAAAATTTCTTAAACGAATGAAGACTGAAGTAGTATTTAAGGTATTGCACGTTCTTGACGAGCTTTCAATTCTTTTTATATAGGTGTAAATGTTATCCTCAAAACACTTAAAATCATATTGAAAGTAAACTACTGAAATATCTTTTGCTCGCCATTATATTTAAACTCATGGGAAGTTTAAATATAATGGCAATCATATATTTAAATTTGCTGAAACCCACAGAGTATATTGCAGGTTCTTGAGGAGCTTTCAACTCTTTTTATATAGGTGTAAATGCTATCCTGAAAAGACTTAAAATCATATTGAAAGTAAACTACTGAAATATCTTTTTCTTGCCATTATATTTAAACTCATGGGAAGTTTAAATAGAGTCAGTCTTTCACTTTAAAAACAGGAAATTAAAGCCGGACTTCCTACATATTGGACAGATGTGGTGACAGTTACAGAGCCCCGCTATGATCCTCTGTAAGAGGTTCCTTGCCAGTAAATTTTACTTTTCTAATTTACACACATAGTGTCAGATTATTTTTTCACTAAACGTGTCTTTATATGAAGTTGATTAAACGAGTAAAAAATACTTGAATGATTTAAAATTTTGTTTTCAAAATATAAAGCTTGTTTTTGTTTTGATTCATTTTTTTTGTCACCGGAAGCTTTGATTTTTTTTTAACCAATAAGAAAAACTACAGAAGTATTTCTCCGGTTTAGCTAGGAACGTTTACGATCAGTTTAAATCGATTACATGAAAACCAGAAGGAGGATTATATCATATGGAAGATAATGTGTTCCTTTCCTCAATACGAATAAATAATAATAATAATTAATAAATATACTGATAAAATTTATCTGTATTTGACAATCCAGAAATACTTGATTAAAATAATTGTGATTATTACTTAAAGCCTTTAAGGGGGGAGATCACTTTACTCGCAAAAACACACCGGTTTCACTACCAAGCTTAATGTGTTGTCAAGTAGTTAATTTTATAATTAATTTAAACCAATTTTTAGGGTGATTTTACAAAGCTTTATCAATTAGAAAACAAAAGCAGAATTATTGGGTTATTACTAGAAATTATTTTATGCAAAAAAACAATGTATTATGATTAATAAATCTTAGGTTAATGCATTGCGTGCAGAATTTTTTAAAAACTATAAGAGATATATATTAAATTACTTTTATATATTCTATCAATAGGTTATACTTTAATCTACACCTAAAATAATTGCCATATTTTACATGAAAATATTTTTTCAGGAAAAGGTATTGTAATGTACAAGAAATATCACAAATTTTTTTCACAAAATATTGCTATAAAAAATTACTATTATGTACTTACCTAAATTTAGGTATAAATTGTAAAAACATACTAGATATACATGTATACAAAATTTTAGCTATTTGTGACGATAAGTTTTGAAGAAATAGTACGCACAAGTTTGAAAATAGCAGTTTTTAGAAAAAGCCATTTAAAGTTTCCAAGTTTTTTATAATTTATTTCACTCTTAGATGTATACATTTGGCCATAAAATCGGTTCTAATTGTAATATCAACTTTATTTTTTAAAAAGATTCCTTTACATTCCATTCTTCAAAAGTAAATCATAATAAAAAATTGAGTTTTTTGGAGGTTTTAAGGTGATCTCCCTCGCCCTTAATATCTCCCTCAGAAGATCTCAATGCACTTGTTAAAATTCACACACGTTTATACTCTAAAAGCATGAAGACAAGTCATGTTAAACTGGCAACATGTAAAAACTGTTTAAAAATCAATTATAGCATTTACTTTTATTTGTAAATTTTTGAAATTAAGTCTCAGTTTTGAACTTTCCCACGGTATCAAACATCCGCTTACGATTTATTGAAAACTCCAACCGTCTGGCGATTTTCTGTTTGAACAATTCTGTGTGAGCAATTTGAATGAAAGCGTGCGATTATCTAAATGGCTCTCAATATAGACGAGGAAATCAAACGATATAAACTGAGGAAAAATCATGTAATGGCCACATAAAGAAAGTTCATTTTTAATCTGTTTGCGATTTATTGAAAATTCCAACCGTCTGGCGATTTTCTGTTTGAACAATTCTGTGTGAGCAATTTGAATGAAAGCACGCGATTATCTAAATGGCTTTCAATATAGCCGAGGAAATCAAACGATATAAACTGAGGAAAAATCATGTAATGGCCACATAAAGAAAGTTCATTTTTAATCTGATTGCGATTTATTGAAAATTCCAACCGTCTGGCGATTTTCTGTTTGAACAATTCTGTGTGAGCAATTTGAATGAAAGCGCGCGATTATCTAAATGTCTCTCAATATAGCCGAAGAAATCAAACGATATAAACCGAGGAGAAATCATGTAATGGCCTCATCAAGAAAGTTCATTTTTATATACTAAGTATTACTTTCGGACCCATTACAATATTTCGCGTGAGAAAAGAATGATTCATCTTACGCTAACGGTTTTGGAATTACACGCAAGGTCTTCAAACATACTTTTCCAACTGGGGGTTATAGTTTATGATAGTAATTGCAATATATATCTGTAAAATAGATGATCTCTTTCATCCGTCCATTATCACACATCCTAAACCACCCTCTCCAAAAGATAAAACACTAAGAGCTTGAATAATTAATACAGATCCAGGTATCTATGTTAATTACCCCTATCCAGAGAAACAAAGCCTTTAATTTGAATTTTTTTGCTCGGTGGGGTAAAAAAAGACGAACGCACATCTATCTCTCATTTGATATACTTTTTTTTCTTTTTACTTTTATCTTATCCAAGTAGCCTTCATACTCATTTAAGGACCCGGCATTAATCGCCGGTCTCCAGAACACAAAGTTCTGGCTGACCTTCCCTTTGTTTCCTTTCGGGAGATGGCTAGATTTCCCTGGAGGTCGATTAGAGGCCTCCTAGGGAATAATTTGGCGATCGATTCAGGCGATGAGAGAACGGGGTTGCCACGGCGGCTATCAAGGATGCCAAACTCGGAGAATGGTTGTTTTCGAAACCTTGCAATATGAAGAAGAGACTTTTACTTGTATTTCTGAGAAGCCAAGTCTTTAAGAATTTCTAAAAAGTCTTTAAAGAATTTCTAAAACATAAAGTATTATAAGAAATTGATTGGACTGTTTTTTTATCTTCCAAAAAGGAAAGACGAACATTCTCTAGTATCGTTTGATTTACATTGAGTTAAGGGAATAGAACTTTGCGGGTTGAGGGAATTCCAAAAAAGTTAAATCAGTACAGACTAAACTTATCCCTTAAATTTATCTTTGCTTTTCATAATTTTCAGTTTACGGCCTTAGGCTTTTCTCTTACAGTCTATCTCTTTATTTTTTCTCCATCAAGAGTACTCCCGTTGTAAGTGTTAATCATAGTCTGTAGATCAAGCCTCTTGTTCTACTCTAAAAATCAAATCCATTATTCTTACGTCCTACCAATGTACATATAGCTGCTGATTTAGTAACAATATTATAATATCCCTATTTGCATTGAGTTAAGGGAATAGAACTTTGCAGGTTGAGGGAATTCCAAAAATGTTAGATCCGTAGAGACTAAACTTATCCCTTAAATTTATCTTGTATTCATAATTTTCAGTTTAGGGTCTTAGGATTTTCTCTTACAGTCTATCTCTTTCTTTTTTTCTCCATCAAGAGAACTCCCGTTGTAACTGCTCATCGTAGTCTTTAGATCAAGCCTCTTGTTCTACTCTAATAATCAAATCCATTATTCTTACGCAATACCATTGTACATATAGTTGTGAATTTAATAACAATATTACAATATCCTTACATTATAGTGATCTCCTATTATTGAAGATTCCCCGAAGAAGGAATTGTTGGTTATACTTTTGATTTAACCTTTGTTTAGAGATTTTTTAAAAAAAAGTTGAGTTTAAAATCTTTTTTTGATTTTTTAAATAAAAAATTTTTTTCGGCCATTTATCTCAATTTTAGTAGAAAATGGACGATTTGGATTTATGTCATGCAAATGAATCATGCGCGCTTACCCGAATCATGGGCGAGAGATGATTGTCTCAGGAGCGTTGAAAATTTATCTTTGGATTTTTTTGAACCGGGGTGGTTTATATTTTCTGTATATGCAAAATGATTACCAGCTAAATATTCTTGTAAACCTTTTAACTAAATTTATTTTACCTATTTGTGTTTTTATATCTTTACTGATGTGTAATATTTATAAAGGGAAATTTACCGATTCAGAATTCTCCTTTACTTTCTTTTAACACTGCAGGCCATCGAATATTATAACCACAACTGATACTCTTTCTTTGGGCATTTAAAGGGTAATCACTGATATTTCCCCTGGGAATTTGTTATCTAAGCCAAATTACTCAAGCCGTATTACAAAATATCTTGAACAGAGCTTGATCTCTTAATTCTACTACAGAGAGTATTTTCTCTGCTTCATGCTCGAAAGTTCTTTTTCTGTGTTTAAGGATTTAAAAAAACTTTGATTACCTTTTTTAAGATTACAATGTCTAGGAATTATCAAACTAAATTACTTGTGTAAATTGTACAAAAATTATTTAGCTGGAACGTATTTTTAACATAATTTAACCTTGCTAAATATTGATTGTTCTTCGTTGTAGTAATAAGAAAAATATATTATGGGATGGAAATTAAAGATATTTATTGAATAAGGAAAATAAGTTTACACAACTAAACAATATTCAATCCTAAGGAATTGCAATTACATTCAAAGCTCGTTGCTTCACTTCTTATGCATAAGATTTCCTTCCCCACACATATTCAACTAAACATTATTTCCTAAATTTAACACTAGCTAAAAGTCGATAGCGTGGTTCAAAATCTAAGTGACTGATGTCAAGCGTTTCTGACTGAAATCTGTTTGGACAAGTCAGAGCAAATTTTCAACCTCTTTTATTCTGTTGCTACTGAAATCTCTGCTAGCATGTACGTTTCCATAAACTGGTTACTTATTTCCATTTAAAGTGGAAGTTTCAGGAGGCTTTGCCCAATATTTTGCTAAGAATTAATTAGAAAAATAAACCTATGTAAAACGGATAAGAAAACGACAATGCAATACCTCACAAACGTTGTGCCCTCTACATTGGCTTCCCCACAAAAAAGACGCTAATCTGATAAACTAACATTTAAATATTGTTTACTTACTGGGAGTTTCTTCAGTTTACTCAAACTTTATCAATTGTTATAAATAAGCATTTTCTGAATTTTAATGCTTTAAGATGCCTTAGTTTATAAATAATAAGCATACCTCCTATGAGATGAATATTGAATGCTCGGTATTATGATCAGTTGTTTCACAAAATTAAGAGAATGCAGTGATTGTGTTTTGGGATTTATTTATGCAAATCTGATTCATTCTCTTTGAGGCCTCTAAGGTTTACAGAAAAAAAACTGTGTTTCTTCAGTTTTATCTTGAAGGTAATTGTTGTCCAGTGACCGATTTAACTATTTGTATAGCTACCTAGTAAAAATAAAAAGCTTTAATTCTCCAAATTTTGTCGTATGTGATGAGCAGAATTAGGTTTAATAAAGCTTATTTTTTTCATATTTGTCATTTTATGTTTCCGTAAATAGTTTCGTTGTCTTAGGGTTTTGATTTTTCCACTTTGAAGATATCTTGGCTCAAAAATCTAAAAATGTTAAACTCCATGAATTGTTTATTTATTTTATTTATTCATTGTGCGTGAGGGGGACGAAAAAACTTACAGGACTGATAATTTCGCGTTATAAAAATGAACTGAAATTCATAAGGGTTCGAATGATTTATAATAACTGAAATTCTAATTTTTAACTCAATAAAGATTTCGAAATGCATACTAAATGTTGACTTTGATTTTGAAACATCTGCGCTCTTGCTTGTGATATTTGATGGGTTCCATAAGCAAAGTTTAGTAAAAAAGGCTTTTTCTCATTGATGAAAACGTGTTTCATGAGCACTTCAATTTTACTTGTTTAGAGTATAATTTTGGTGATTAAAACGCTGTTTGTACGGTCGTTACTTTGCGATTTTGTCATACTGATCTCGCTGATGTCATCAAATCGTAGGGGGTGGTGTAAGTTAATAACTCAGAACCATCCCACATCAACGCAAAGTTTCATATGTTACATGTGTTACGTTTATTTCATGTAAAAGGAATAAACATATAAGGAGGAAGAAATTTGTAGCAGTCTTAATATATTCTTAATAATTCAAGTATTTATTTATACTCGACGAAATTCCATAAAATCTTTCCTCTTGGCATATTTTCTAATTTTCGCATTTTATTATTTACTTTTTTGCAGTAGTTTAGAAAGACTATTAGTTTAGGAAAATAAATTTTTGCCAAGGATACAGAAACAGGAAATGGTAATGTCAGACTTACAATATTGACTATCCAGATTCCATGATTCCGAAATCATAGACGATGATTTCTTCTGCAGATGTCATCGGTTGCTGTAATTCAAAGAATAAGTTATCCCCCAATGTATGAATGGTGTTATAAAATTAATAATTTTTTATGAAACCCTGCAGAAAAACCTTTTTTAAAAAGAGTGTTTAAAATCCGTAAGGTTCAAATTATTAGGTTAATCAAATGTTCGTTTGATTTTTAAGAAAAAATAAAAGACACATTTTTGGTTTTCCCAGCAAACTTTATTGAACAACGTGGTTACCGTTTTGTGGCTACCTTCTTCCAACTTTCAGGCAACCTCATAGTTCCATCTTCCCAAAACTTAGACTGCACAATTTTTTTTTACCATTTTATTAGCGTTTATACCTTTCTTGAAAAAATAAAGAGTAATACACCAAAAACGTTGCTAATTTCCTTCCATGTTCAATATTAAAATATCTACACAAAAAAATTCCCAGTTTTCATAAGCTTTTGATTTAAATGCACACTGGTGTGCCAGCTGTCGTAACACAATCTATCAAAATTGCTTGGAATGACGTTATAGCCAACTAAGTGCTACTAGAACAATCTTACTAAAAACCAAACGAACATTTTGGCAAACCCATTATATTGTTATTGAAGGGTGTCTTAAATATTACAGACGTTTGAATTCATTTTAAACTAAATCAGCTTAATGCCAGAGCATACGTGAATAGCAGCAATATCTACGATAATTATCCTGCTTCATTAGCAAATATTGTGAAAATTTTTAAAGGCCGAGAAACAATGTTTGAGGGTAAAAGAGTACAGCATCAATAGTGTAGCTTGAACCTTCTTTTGAAGTGGGAGCATAATAAATACATTGAATATATTTAACTGTAAAAATAGACGGAATGAGCTAATTTTAAGAATAAAATGAGACGGAAATGAACTAATTTTAAGAATAAAATTTAATGTAGCCTTTTCTATTTGAATCACAAAATACTTGCCGAATACTTAACAAAACATTTTTTGTTAGAAATTGTTCGAAATAATTTTATAGTTAAAGAAATTTCTTTTAATATACAGAAAAGAAATTTTCTCATTTCCTCTCACGTTCGAATGCAGGCGTAACCAGACAAGTGCAACAAATATGCAAAACCACAAATAACCTTTAGCTACGGATGTTTTATTTTTATTGACCTTTTAATTGTTGCGATTGAACTATAGTGCAAAAGTTGCCTTTAATCAAACTATTATTTTTCATTGGCTTACCTCTGAAATAGATTTGTCGAAAAAATAAAAATTCTATTCTAGGGGAAATGAATGAATAGGGTGGTTCTGCTAGGTCTCTTAGGACTGGAGCGCCACGGTCACCTCTCTGGGACCTACAGCTGAATTCCGAACGGCTATACATAAACGCTTAATTCCAACTCGCAGACTTTATTGAAAGGCGATAACAGACTTGCAGAAAAAATTACTTTTGAATGTCTTTCAAATTTATTCCGTATATGTAGGTTTCATTTATTCTTTGTGTATTGCTAATGAAGGAACTTAAACTTAAATACCGCTTTGCTTTTCTATAAAATGATGAGCGTTATGCTGATTAGTATTTCGCATGTTTGTAACATGGTAACACAAAATTATTACGATTTGCTCTCATGCAATGAATTTTCAAATATTTATCAAAGTACTTCATTATTAATTTAAATTTTTTATTGGTAAATGAGCCATAAGAACTAAATTAACACGGACGGACGGACGGACACACGCACACATATATTTTAATATATATATATATATATATATATATATATATATATATATATATATATATATATATATATATCGATGGATGCTTTCGAAAGATGTAGTTAATAAGATTTGTCTGTTCTTTAGTAGCACCGACCTCCAGAATAAACTGAGATGTGTCTTCCCAAACAGGCTTTAAGATCAACTCTACAAACAACAAAAGATAAAATTGAAATACTTAGCACGAAAGGAAAGCATAAAGAACAAATAATAAGTTCATGAACGTGACTGTTATCCTTATTAACAATGTTTATATCAAAGACAAGGTTTTATTCTCATTATGGGTTTTTCAGCATAGCCTTGCCGACGGCAAAGTACGCTAAAAGATATAGCCTTTAAGTTTATTTTCTTTAAATATATGCTGGCGCTTTAATGATTCTAGTTAATACAGCCCAGTTAAGTAAAACAAAGTGTTTTTTCGCAATTTTATCTACACAGTTTAAATGCTAGGTAGCTTGGACATGCCTATCTTTGCCAAAATGATAGATCTAACTAAGGCAAGTATTTTGCAATTATGCTTAAATTTTAATTTGAAATTGCATCTCAATAATTGAATTGTTAAAATTTTTTTACCATTATAGTGTCTGTTTGCATAAAACTCTAGATACAATGTAACTTGTTTGACTGGAGTTTTACAATCTACAGAGCAACTCCTTTTGTTAGGTTATATAAAGTTGTATCATAAAGTAAAAAATTATGTCATGTTTAAAAATAATTTACTAAATGATGCTACTCATTCATAATTATGTTGAATAAGCATGACTCATTCATAATTATGTGGCATAAGTTTGACTATTATTTTCGTAAAGACAACTTTTTTTTCAATATTACTGAATAGATTTTTAAAATAATAATACCTAAATTTATTGATAGGCTTAACAAAACATTTAATTATGTAATTAAATGCTTTCTGTTCAATTCTTGTTGCTTTTAATCAGTCTAAACTGTTTAAAAGAGAAACAGTGATATAGACAGCTGCAAAATGGACCTAATAGAAGTATAAAAGATACAGGGTTTTATGACACACAGAAACAAATGTTTTCTAACAATAAGTTAATTTTTTCTTTAAATTTTAGTTCTAGCTGTTTATATTTTGAATATTTTTTGAAATGTTAAACTATAGTTTATTAGCTATAATGTAGGATTATTTTTTATTTATCCATCAGTAATGAAGCAAAGAAAGGAACAGTATTATTGCATAATTAATAGCTGCTTTTTTTTGCATAACTGGCAAGAAATTGCTTTTGTAAATTTTTACCAAGTGATCTTAAAGAAAGCTAATATTTATATTTTGTTTTGTATTTAAAACGCTTTAACTTCTAAGATGAACCTGATTTTCTAAATATTCATAATGTTAGTAGTGATCCTGTAACAGCAATACTAGACATGAGTTTATTTAAATGTAATTCAAACCTTTTAATTAAACTGTTGAAATGATTTTACATGTCATCAAGTTTGTATGTGTTACATCAAGTTTATATGTCCACTTATTGTTGATCACATAAGATAATTATGTTAAGAAACTTATTTTCAGTAGCTAGAAGTGTCTATAGCAGAAATTCCAAACGGGGTCCAGGTGGACCCATTGGGGGTTGATGGAAGTTTGAAAAGGGTCTATGTCTATAGTATTCCTGGGATCTATTAGGGGTCGATGTTAAATTTTTCTGTCTTAAAATTTAATTTATATTTTTAGGAATGTAATTATTCATTAACAATATCCGTTTCAATATCAATAAATACAGATTTGCACAGGGCGTAGTGATCCCCGCATTGTAAAATTGCTTCGTAATATATATATTTATGTTCTTTATGTTAGTTACTGTGACTATACGATGATAAAAAATTTTAGGTCAAACATTAAAAGAATTATATCAATGCATCAAGCATAACCACCTCATTAATTGAAATCGAACTTTTGTGCAACTATAATCTGTGTTTCTGAAATCTTGTTTATATTTGTGAAATTAAAAATGAAAAAAGTACAAAAATAATAAAACATGAACTAAGGAACCACTTTTTCTAATTTTTAATTCATATATTTAGTCAAATTGTTATCCTTAAGTGTTTCATGTGCAATTATTAGTATTATAATTTGTTTTCTATGCTGTATATTATAGAGAAAAATGTGAGAGGGTCGATGTAGGAAGAAGGTCGGGAACCCCTGGTCTAGAGTTTCTATATGAGCTTGTGAAATATCATTATATTGATTACTTATATGGCTATGGGAATTGCATATCTAAAGCTTTTTTGATATTTTTACACAATTAATGGTTTTTTGTAATAAAGATGTTTTTTTAATAAAGAGCATCCATGATTTCTTCGGTCATACCAAAGGCTTATTGGGATATTCATAAGAATTCAATCTAATATCATATGCTCCATTGGAATCTTAAAAGTTTTAGTGTGTGTTCGTTTAGTTAAATACAAGAAACTAATCGTAAATAAAATTCAATCAAAATTAATCGTTTCTCCTTCCTTTGAAAACTAATGATATTTCTGTGTTAACTGTGGATTTTCCATCACTTCTATCAAATTTTCCTCTCATTTTCCTTGGCTTTGAGAGACTTCCAAACTATTAGAGCCACTCTTCTAAAAGTAAAATAATTTTGCATTAAGTATAATATTGGCATTTGAAAGGGACAGATAGCAGAAATGAAATCTGAATTTAACCGATATTTTTTTTAACAATTAATGATGAATAAATTAGAAAATACAACTTAAAATAACTGTATTTTGAATTAGCTGTCGCTCCTGTTTTTTATGCTTTTAAAGTGAACTTCGTCATGTCTGAAAAAAATGTTATTTTAGGTCTTTCAAAGACGTTTTTATAAAGCGTTAAAAAAAATAATAATGTAAACCTAAGAAAATCAGCATTTAATAGCTACTGAAACAACAGCTCTAAAATAAAACCCCTTTAACATGGTAATACCAAGCCCGATTCATAAGAAACTTCGATTTATATTGTTTCTGTTCATGTCAAGGGTACCGTAGTCATATAATTACGGTGTTAGTGGGGGCCATTTTTTCTGCACTGAATTACCAACAAAGAGACTTTTAACAGGTATCCCCAACAGGGATTTCAACAGGTATCCTCTGTAAAGATGGGGATTTTTAAAGAGGCGGGTAAAAATCAGGACTATTAAATGGGGTTAACTGGATTTAACAGCGTTATTTTTCCCAGTTGAAAGGGAAGCACGCGTTTTTTCAGTTACATGGTCTTTTATAAGATGCTTTAAAACACCCGCCTTTTCTTTCTGAAATCTGAGTCAACGTTTGCATTGGTTCTATGAAGGGATACGTAAATTTCGCATAAATAATATCGAAATTTCGCAAAAATAAATACAATATATAAAATTTTGCATTTCCTTGCAAAATATCTATAAATAAATTCAAATTTCTTTTTCACATTTATTAAAAAAATAAAATTTTGCTTACTTGGATGGGTAAGTATCAAAGTTCTTAGTTAAAAGGTAACATTGTCGCAGTCTCCGCATTATGTTCCTTAAGTCTTTGCCTTCTGTCATTTACTTTTATGTTGTACATACTAAAATATCTCAGCAATTATTCTGTTGAGGAACTATAGATGCTTTGGTTAGCTTTGTATAGCTGCCTTTGCAAAGTTAAGGTAGCAGCATTTCGTTCCAATTAAAATCTATATAACATCAACAGAAGTCTCTTGGTTGACAACTGTAAGTAGCTGAAATACCCTTGACTTTGGCGCTCAATAGACGTTTTTAAATCTACTAAATTGCTCCACAAAACTTGATGGTTGATTTTTACAGTTAGATTTTTAGGCTCGATTCCGTTAAGGACAAACTGTCAGTGAAATTCGGAGAAAATTTGAAGGAGGGTGAGATTTCTCAGCTAAAGACCGCGGATGGTTTTACTCAAGCAGTTATAAATATACTATTATTACTCAATTTCCCATAAAAAGCCGTATATCACAGAGTTTTCGTCAAAAAGTAGTAAAATACAATTTTTGCCTTTATTCGCTCATATCGGTAAATTTCGCATTTATTCACATCAATTTCGTAAATACGAAAATTGCGTATCCTTAGTTCAACGCAAGCGTGTATGGGAATTCCCAGTCACACGCTTTATTACTTTTCTTAAAATTTCATTTACAAATGCTTGGAATGATGGAATTTTGACTCTCCTTTGAAAAGTTAAGAAAACTTTTTAATTTAAATTTAAAACTGTAAGGAATGTATGTATGTATGTTCATTTTTGGTTTGAAAAATGTCTTTTTACAATCACAAAAACATAAAAGAAAATTTGAACACAATGCGTTATCAGTTATAACCACCCTCCGTAAAGAGCTCCCCAAACAGCTTTTTCAAGCCCATTTGGTTACATTTATACAGAACAGGGAAGATTTTTTTCCTGTTGTCAAATTTATGACCATGCAGTGCAAGGTAAGTTGAGGCCCTACGAGACAAAAATCTGCGCAACACAACACGTATAGCGTTGCAATGAGAGACGAGGGAGAGTTGATGAAAATGGATTATTTAGCGCACATGAAGGAGTGCTTACTCCTTTCTCATTTGTCCAGAAAATATATTGTGTTTCCAGGGAACAGTATTGCCTCTGAAGCAATATTGAGTTGTTCGACCTTAAAATGGAGTGTTAGAGGCTTGAATCCCTTTTCTTTGATTTATTTGGAAATTTTAAGTATAAAAGGAAACAATCTCCCCTTTCTGCTCAAATCAATCTGATAAGAAGATCCAGAACTTTTTGTGGCTCATTTAAGTATTTCCGATTTTAAAAAAAAAGAAAAAGACGGTTTTTTAATTACATGCTTGTTGAATTTTTTATTTTCAGCTCACAACAGAGTTAAATAAATATCTACCATATTTTTGGGACCATTAGACGCACCTTTTTACATGAAAAAATCGACATAAAATTGGGGTACGTATTATGGTCCGAAGGTTACATTAAAATAAAATTAATATTTAATTATATATATATTATATATATTTATTATATGTATTATATAAATTTTATCTATACTGCTTAATATATTTATTATATATTTTTTTCATTTTTATTAAGTAAGAAATTGAAAATATTTTTATATACCTTTATATACTAATTATATCTTTACTATGTCTTTATATACCTAACAAAACACAAAATAAATCTTTTCTAAAAATCTTCCCATAAATCTGAGGTGCAACTTATCATCCGGTGCGTCTAATGCCCGAAAAATGCGGTGTTTCATATTTTTGCTGACATTTTAATTTTTCGTTTAGTGATTAATTCATTATAGACACTTAACAACCCAGTACAGTAAGTTGACATCGAAAAGACTGTTAGTTCTGACGAAATATTATTGAAATAGATTAAATAAAGACTAACTAGTAAAATTTATGATAAGACATTGTAAATATTACTATTTATTTTTATGTAGTGTCTTTTGTGCCAATGAAGTTTTTTTTTCTTGGTTAGAACAATAAAACGTGTTTTGTCCTAAATAATAATCCATAGATTGAGAAATAATATCATAAAAGCTGAAAACGTTTTGGACTTATAAAAAGGCTTAATCTTTCATGATTTTCATTTGTTCTAAAATGCATCCTACTAATAGTTAAATATATCAAGCATGTTTTTATTTCTCCAAATTTTTGATGGCTGATATCCAAACTTTCTTGTAAAAAACAATACCACGTTCTTTCATTGCGAAGAAATATCATAAAAAGATTCGAAGCTACCTTGTCTCATAAAAAATGCTTAAATTGTTTTGATTTTCAGCTGTTCCATTAGTTAACGTTTTAACTAGACAATTCATAGGATTATGGCTGCCATAGGCGTAACGTGCTTCAAACTTTTGGGGGAGGGGGCGAGAATTGTATTCAGTGAGGGCCCTCCTCAGCGCTTTGATTGCCAGATGGTCCTTAAAATATGAAATATTATGATTTTTATGAAATTGATTAACAATATAATTGATGTTTGAGTAGTATTAAAAAATTATACAATGAAATAAATAAATATAATATAAATAAAATGAGAAAAAAATATAGCATCGAATTTTTGTTATGGATCATATCACTATTAAAAACTATGTTAAGGCTAAAGATATAATCGGAATCTTCAGTTTCACAGTTTGAAAAAGCGGGAAAAAAAACCAACTTTCTTAAAAGTTTTCTACAATTTTCCCATTTTAACTGAACTTCTATTAACGTTTTAATTTATTTAAAGTTAGGGTTAGTATATGTTTTAATTTATTTTAGGGGCACGTGGTGGGGCTACGTCTATGATGGCTGCTGATTTAAAATTTTATTTAATTCCATTTTTCTAAATTTCGACAAAGAGAACCATTTGAAATCAACTAAGTTAGTACCTTTAAGAGTAAAATTAATATTTCATCCTCTATTGTAGGTTCGGGATTTATAATTTATCTTTGTTACATTCAGTGAGGAGCAAAATTTTTCGCTCTTGCAGATTTCTCAGAAAAGGGTAAACCGTCGCCAACTATTGCAACCCCATTCTCTCCATCGATATCCACAAATTAATCGTTTCGTGACCTACATTAGAAAACGAATTCAAATTTCGTGCGCTTACTTTGGTAATCTAATCTCACGTTCTTCCTGCTCTCCTGAGGTTGCTTTCGGCGGCGGGGAAAAACGGGGCCGGGGGTTGGGTGGGAAGGAGACGAAATCGCGCGATTTATTTATAATTCAGACAGATTTTTCCAACTGTCCAGCTATGCAAATGTCTCGACAGTTACGTACAATGAATATTTTAAAGCCTTTATGGACTTTTGCGTTCTGTAGCGGCCTTCAAATCGCGCACAACACATGTCAGAGATAATGTTATTTATACATATTAAATGTCAGTTCTGTTTCAAAAATTAGAAATGAAAGTATTTTCACTTTGACGTTTCTATTTTAATGTAAATAGGTTTTAAGCTATTTTGACATTTCACAGGTTCTCAGGATATGTTGATAAAACATCAGTTGGTATTTTTTTCCCCTTTCAATATTTGTTTTGTCCGAAACAATTATAAATTTATTGCGAGAAGTTATAGAATAAAGAATAGAAATCTAACGAGACTCATAAAATGGGCTTACATTTTCCTGCCTATAAGTTGTTTAAAATTGTTTTATACTAAAATAATATTAACTACAATTTTTAGTGTATCAAATTTATCTTCATATATTAATGGTTGAATGTAAAAACATTTATGCAAGAATAATGTTATAAATTTACTGCGAGAAGTTATAGAATAAAGAATCGAAAACTAACGAGACTCATAAAAAGTGCTTAAATTTTACTGCCTATAAGTTGTTCAAAATTGTTTTATACTAAATTAATAATTAACTACAATTTTTAGTATACCAAATTTATCTTCCTATTGTAATGTTTGAAGGTAAAAAACATTTATGCAAGAATAATGCCACGTTCTTTGGGAAATCGTAGTGGTTAAAAGCTTCAAGCTGCCACACCACAGGTCTAGGGTTCGATCCTGTGACAGGGCTAGGTCGACTCAGTCATTCATCCCTTGAGTGGGTCCATAAAATGAGGACCAAGCAGATTGGGAACTAACTCTGGGGGTCCCGCGTCAGGTTGACCACCTGACCGAGACATGATATATGGTACCCAAAGCTCACGGTCAAGAAAACGGAGATGGACACCACCGGCCTTGGTCCACTTTTGGACTGTTGTGCCATGAGTATAGTTTTTTTTTCTTTGTGAAATTTTCCAATTCAAAAACCGCAACTAAATTGTTTCCTTTATACACAAGTAAGTTTCTTTTTCTTTTAAAAGTTTCTGTCGGCGACTATATTTGGGTTTCATGGATCAAGCTATAGGTTTGTGACAAGATCCAGCCCCTATTAAAATGTTTGTATTCCCGCCTTTCCATAAATTTCATAATACAATGGGTTTAGCTGATGATAGTAATAAATAAAATGCTTAAAGTTAGATTTTAAAAAACATTTATTTTACTCAAAATATTACCTGATTTTCTTCACGCAGTTACGATATGGATTCTCCTAATTTAAATTGAAATTATATGTAGTCGTTACACTCAGAGACCTAATTAGATCTGAACTTGCTGCTAAGTCGTTGAAAGAAGTTGAGCAACCTCGGGAATAGAAAAAGTCTGCTATAAACCTCCAGTCCCCGCGTAGTAATGGTGGAGTAATTACAGAATATCTAATTTTATTCTCTGTGTTTTCTGCCGCTATTTTAATGCTAATTACAGCTCTTTGTTTTCTGGTTGGCTTTTTTGTCCTCGGTGTTGTCAAATGAAGACGTAGTACAGGAAACTACAAAGCAGGCAAAAAAAAAGAGAGGGAATAATTGATAGATGAGCAGATAGAATTGTTACATGGAGCTATGAGAGTGGGCACAATATTAAGTAGAATAGTTAGAAAAAATAGCACTGAGATCGAAAAAAAGGATGAGCAATTCTAAACTAGAATTAAAGAAGTGTTTTAAGTACATAGCTTAAAGAGTCAATTAAGTAATTGTTGCGTTTGGGAAGTGTTAGCATTCATTTCGGAGTTGCAAACATAATTTGTTGATTTTTTTCTGCGGTCAACTACAAAACATCTCAGATTTCAAACTAAAGTGGAATAGCTTGTTGGTATTGGTTTCCATAACTACCTTAAATTAGGACTAACACATAAAAGCAAATAGATGGTTACCCAGTTCAGGAGTTCAGGAAGAGTAGTGGTAACTACAGTACATGGGCCGGCCCCTCCACTGTAGGATGATATAGCAATGCATAAAATTTCAGTGATCAGTAAAAAATGAAAGTAGGAAGGAAAATAGAAAGTGGTGAAAACAAAAAGATTCTATAGAACAAGTAAAGGTAAAACATGGGGGAAAAAGAAACTGGGCGAACAAAGAACAGGACAAACAATTAAAAGTTACGAGCAAGAGTTACCCCGTTTGTACTGCTAAATAACATCTTTTAAAAAACTCAAAAACATTTTTCGTAAAAACTTTAAATTTTCTAAAAATGTAAAATAACATTATTTAAACGAGACTTTTGATACCAAATTTTTAATAAACAGATACTACCTAATATTCCAGACTGAAGATTTATTTTTTTTTCTAAAAGGGAGTCTACCAGTTGTGTAACGTATATATGATTTATTTTATAATTTTTTTAAAGATATAAGATTCAATGATGTGTACACATTACAATCTTATACCTTAATTTAGCCCACCTGAAGAGCGTAAAGGTATTGTCAGCGATATTTCCTCATTTTGTTTTATGTCTGCCTCTGACTCATTTCATTGTAACTGTTTGCAGGTGTAGTTTACACGATATATAGTATATATTCGGAGAGTTTTCTCATTAGGAATCATTCAAGATTTTTTTATCTTGGCATAACGATCTAAAAAACATATTACTTTAACGAGTAGTGAAATCTAATGGGATTTCTCGTCTCATTAACTATTACTAACCTATTTCATTCCACCATCTAATATGTTGTTGACATTCTTCCCTTAAAACATGATTGTTAGAGTGATTGTGATTATGTGTGCTGAAGTCCTTTCCTTCAGTATTTTTTTCGAGTGTATTTGTCTCGCGACCTTCAGTTTATTATAATATTTTTTAAATTTACTTTGAGTTGTTATTTCAGATGCTTCTTCTCACATCAAATATATATATATATATATATATATATATATATATATATATATATATATATATATATATATATATATATATATATATATATATATATATATATATATATATATATATATATATATATATATATATATATATATATATATATATATATATATATATATATGTATATATATATATATTAATATTAGTTTTGTAGGAAGGATAAACTCCAGGTAACTTAATGATAATAAATTTTGATACTTTTTTTCACTTAAACAGACATACATAGAAGAAACAAAGCATTAATATCAATACTATCATTGCATTTGCAAGGCAAAATTTACTTCACATCTGGATATTATATCTACATTGAATATAATTCGATCTTAAGGGGAAGTTTTTGTGTTTCGGGTTATTTAGTTTTGCAGTTGTGGCAGCATAATGGAAAAAAAACCAAAAACTAAATAGAACTCTTGCTTTATTTGGTCTTTTTTCTTTTTTCGCGTCGCACGTGCAGAAGAGTCCATTAATTGCAGGAACGGAAAGAAACACCTTCTTGAATTGTGCCCCAAATTTAATTACTTCACTGTATTTAGATGTTTACACTGGCAGCCCCAGCCATTAAAAAACCTAAATAAAGTCATTATCCTCGCAGACCAAAATTGGAACTATTATAAGATCGTTACCAGATAATAGCGAACAAAGAATCGGGGCAGAGAAGAAAAAAAAATTCTTATAAGAGCGAGACATGATGAGACATAAATCTGAAAAAAATGTTGTCTTTGCTCGGGTCAGGAACCTTGAGGATCCTAATGACAATAGGTGTGGTGCGCACCTGAATGATTCACTGAAGCCGGCCTCTCATTGGCGGAGACACACAAAAGGCCAGGTATTAGTTATGTTGTGAATAGCTTCATTAACATAATGACATTCCCAAGATGAATGGGGGAGTGGAGCTGAAATCTCTGTTTTTGGTGTTTCCGGTCGCGCGCCAGGCTCGCCGACCGAGCACAAAAGGGACCCCCTTTTGTGCACGAGAAATTGGGTTTTCTTAAACGGCAACTCGTTCATTTTTCATCTTTCCTTTTTGGGGTAGCGACGGGATGAGGATAGAGGATTTATTGTGATGAAATCGGGATGGAGATCCTCGGGATTCCCAATCTCGGCCTTGTCTGGGCTTGTTAGCGAAATTAATGGTTCCTTTTAAACGGATAGTCATGGAATTCTTCCATAAAACGTGATTTGACGTTAAAAAATAATTTGGTCTGGGTAGATTTAGTGCACCTCTTTTGTAAGGCCCGTTACATGTTGCCGACTCTATGCCAGCAAGACTGCAAGACTGTAAAAGTTTCCCAATTCAGATAAAGAAGATATTTCTTCCAGGACGGCCGTAGATTAGCTAAAAATCCAAGCTATTACGGATTATGACATTTTGTGTTTAAGCTAAATGACATTATCGCAAGGCCATTTTGAGATTCCCAAAGACATCAATAAGAACAGAGATTCGTATTGTTCTCCTGTAAGCACAGCCAAATTTTGAGGGTCTTTTGTTCTCTTTAGGATCGGCTTTTAAAGTTTTCCTCTAAAACGTCAAACACTTAATGTCTTCCGCAAAAATAGTTCATTAGAGCTTTTTAGTAGCAATTTAATTTTCTATCCCCAGCGGTTAGCGAGTTTCTATTCGTTATCGAGGGAGCTCGGATCGAAACCCACAAAGTGACCCTAAATGCTCTAGTGTGTGCGCCGGGTTTGAGTACATTAAATTTGTAACCCGAAAAGTCCTCCCCCCTCCCCGCGAAGTTTGTAACGGAGAAAGGAGTGTAAGTCCCCCTAGATATCGCCTCTGGGGGGGGGGGTGCTCTGTCTAAATTGAAGGGACACAAGGGGGTTATGTTTGCTCACCTGAATGGTTCTCCCACTTAAGAAGAAGCCAACAAATAAGCGAAGGTCTTCGGACAAATGCCCCGCACTGGAAATAAAATTCCACCACCTAACTGATTATAAGAAAAAATATTTGAAATGCTTTACGCCTTAAATCGTCATAAATTTAAATTAAAAATAAAGAAATAATTGATTTTACTAGATTAAGAGAGAAACAGAAAGTACGTATAATTGTGCCCTATTTTCAAATAAGTTATACTCTATAAAAATTAGAATTAAAATTTAAATTTTTTCCCTATTTTACTTTAATATGGAGGATTTATTAGTTTTCCCTTTTAGAAAACTTGATACATATTTATCAATATAAATTAATAAATTGACTTCAATTCCTAAATGGAATTGTGATAATATATTTTCTCATATAGTGATAACAATTAGAACTTCCATTACGGGGGCCCTATGTAATTCTGATGCGGTCATTCACCTCTCAATGTAAATAGGAAAACTCCCTAGACTTGAGATATTATAATCTATGGTGTACAACAGTATAAACGTTTTTGTTTTGTACTTAATTTAATTTTATCTTATTCCCATGTATGGGAAAATCCCTATGCATGGATCACCAAGAACCCTGGTTCTTGGGGGTTTTTTTGGTTTACTATAAACCAAAATAGTAAAACAAAATCTTCCCGTATATACTTTTATGTATTTAAATAGTTATGGGATTAAGAAGATCATAAAACACAGAATGTCATCTGTTTTACAGACAATAAAATAAGTTAATATTACACAGAATTAGTAGAAAATTTGGACTGAAGCCTATATACACTTTTTTTCACCAGAGACTATGTATACCCTTTTCACTAAAGCCGATGTACAAATTACTGAAACTTTTAGATGAAAAGCTTCGGTATTTTAGCTTTTCAGTATTTTCAAAGCTTTAGCATACAAAGCTTTTACATTATATGAGATTTTAGATTCTGGCAAACTTGAAAATCTTAACTTTAATCAAGAAATCCTTTATTAATAAAAAAGAGAGAAAAAAACCCATTGGTGGCACATAAATAGGGAGATGGCACTTCAATGGGGAGATGAAGCATTTCAAAAGAGATAAAATAAGAGTCAGTTCCTCCGAAATATTTTAGAATAAAGAACGTATTTGATTTAAACCAAGAGCCATTACATACTTTTTGGAATACAAAGGAATGCGAGTTCACATTCCTCATCTGTAAGAATCCATTGAAGCAATAAGTCGCGTTTGAGCGGGAAATTCGTGTGTTAAAACCATAGAATAATGTCAATGAAATCATAGTACTATGTCCACCGATACTGAAAATAATTCCTCCAATTCTAAATAGCAGCTGGACGAACCAAGTATATCATTCGATCGTTGATTCAAAACCATTGTCTAGTAATATCAATTTTTTTAATATGCTGGTATTTGGTATAACAGTAGTATTTTTACTAAAGTATGTATAAAAAAATTTAAGATTGTAATAATGCATAATATTTATAAAAATACGAACAAGCTATTCAAGTAGAAATCTTCGAATTACTGATATCCTGGATGTAAGTAGGAAAAGATCCGATCCGCCAGCAAACAAGAATCAGAGTAAAGAAACCAACTTTACAGTTGCACTTAGAAATGGAAATCGGACAGAATTTTACGCCCAGTTCCAAAATGATTGGCGAAACAAGTGATAGAAACTTAATCATAACTTCAAATTTTAGTAATTATTCTAACTAAGTCAAAAATTTGTTTACTTGAATTTTTTCTTCAAAATTAGAATGAATAAATTAAACATATGTCGATACTTTCATTTCATTACTAACATTAAAGTGTAATGTTAATAATAATAATAACAATAATAATAATAATAATTACTATTATTATTATTATAATATTAATAATTGTACTGCACTATCCTTATGAACTTGCTCAAGTATTAAAAGAATCTCTGAGAAAGAACCATTAATACCAGAGGAAGACATAATTGACCAAACTGTTCTAATATCAAATTCATGTAAATAATTTCTATCGGCTCAGTTAATACAGTTTAATTAGACATTTAATTAATGAAGACGTGTTTATAGCAAACATACTAATATAAATGTTAGAAAATTTTCCTAATTCATAAAAATTTACAGTTGATAGGTTATTGCGTTACTGGAAAATTAAATCATTATATTTATCCATAATTGAAAATTGAATCACGAAAGTTAAAAATTATAATAGAAGTTTTTAAGTTTCAATGTTACAGTTATACTTTAGTTATTTCCTTACATCTCATGTTCATTATAAGACCAACTAAAGGCTTCGGATTGTCTTCCCTAATAGTGTGCTTATAATCAGTATTTTCAAATTTGAAGCAATTAAGGGATTAAAGTCACAGACAAACCAACGCAGAAACACATTTTACGACAAATATGATTTCTCATAAGAATAGATTGAACAGAACCCCTAAATTAAGCGTAACATTTCGATTTAAAAGAATGAAATAGCAAAATTACTCTCCTGGCGTATTAATTTTTAAACTAATACAGAATTACCGGGCTTAAGGTATCCAAAAGTCATGACTTATTTTTACGGTACCCATTAGAATTAAAAAAATATTTATTTAAATAGAAAGAACATCTCACCAAGTTTTAATATCAGTCATAGATTTCGATCATAGTATCATAGATTTCGATGTGTGCACCTTTTGTAGCACGACAAACGTCTAAATAGTAATCCAGTTCTCTCCAAGTGTTTCGTAGCATATCAGGAGTTTTTACACAAATTGCTTGAATGATACGCTTCTTCAACTCATCCACAGTTTCAATTTTTTGTTTATACACAACGGATTTAATGAATCCTCAAGCAAAAAAAGTCTAATAACGCCTGATATACCACGAAACACTTGATGAGAACTGGATTACCATTTAGACGTTTGTCGTGCTACAAAATCAGTATTTTCCAATTCATCGAAATCTATTATACTATGGTAAAAATCTATGATTGATATTAAAACTCGATGAGATGTTCTTTCTATTAAAAAAAATATTTCTAATGGGTAGTTCCGTTGAAAATAAGTCATGACTTTTGGATACCTTTAGCCCGTATTTCGGTAATTAGGAGTGATTGGTCTCATATATTTTTGTGAACCAGTACAATCAATTATCGGCACATAACATTAATGCGAATTTTTGAAAATCTGTCTACCTTTGAGTTAAATCGGATATTTCTGTACCATTCAATGTCCAAGTTGCTATAAGTAAGAAAAAGAAAAATTAAAAAAAAAAAACAGAGATGATTATGTCCGTGGAATATAACACAAATCCCTATATTTTGAAGGATATTTTAGGAAATGATGTAACTGAGCTCTGTGAAACAAGTAAAGCTTAGGTGTGCTCGAACTGTGATTTTGACTTGTCAGGTATGCAAATGTATGAAATAAGCTTCTCTGCAGGCCTACTGTAGAGACGCATGTACAAATAGACACATCACAAAGAAAAACATGAATTATATATGCATTAGGGAGAAGTAAAGATAACACGGAAGATCGCAAAGAAAAATCTGAACTTAATGGAAGTATCTTGTTTTGTCTCTTCATTTTATTTTATTTTCTGAATGGATTCCGTCATTAACTGTATCCGCTTGCGCTTTTCACCAAAATGAGGTTAAAGAGACAAACCGCCCTCTTTTTTTCTTTTTTACGAACTGAAGATTGAGACGTGTGCATGAAAAGAACTATAAATAATTCAGTTACTCCAAATGAGAAAATTGCAAATGAAAGATCAAATAAAACTAGTATATGTCATCACTAAGTGCTCGACTAATTAATTAAAATGTAGCCTACATTTCAAAATCCCACGAGAAAGGAAGTGAAACTTTCAGCAAATTGGTGGAAATTGCATTATTATCTCCGCCATTTTTTTCTTCATAAATTCGTCTATGAAATAGCTTTGAAATTAATTTTCATGTAAACCACATGATTCTCATATCTAAAATTACTAGTTTATGTTTGACTTAACAATAGGGTTGCATTCCGATAAATCTATCGCAAGTCAAAAATCTTTTTAATACACCTAATCTACATAATATTATATTTCAGCCTATCTTTCCTCAAACGTCTTCGAAGTTCATTCTGAGGATTGGGATTAAGAAATAGGAGAATCCCTCGAATCACATTTATAGCTTCATTTAGAAGAACACCAGGCTCTAGGTTAAGGGATCGAGGCTCAGACCCCGTTCTCGGAAGACGATCGTAACAGTTGTACATGACAACTTTAAAGAAAAAAAATGAACATCTGATAAAAAATTAAAGACAGAAAAAAATCAATATCATAGAGAAAACTATAGCTTATAAATTAGAAAAAATAAGGCTAATATCCTGGGTTGTTGTCATCAAAATAAAATAAGAAAGCTATGATAAGATAGTTTAGTTAAGAAAGCTCTGATATCGAGGTTATGAGATCTGGGGTTAATCCCCGGTCTTCCCACTAGATCATTATGTTTAACAGTCTATAGTTGGACCAAGACATCTAATGCAAAACTTTATTTTAATTTTAAAGAGTTTTATATTCATAACTACTAAGTAGTACATAAGTAGACATTACTACATAAGTAGACATTGTTGCCTGCTTTATTTTTAACTCTCCTCTTGGTGGTTGCGGCTCAGCAATATAGTTTCGATATTGAGGAGAATATCATAATGCAGATCACTAGACACACAAAAAAAAGACCAAAATGAAAAATTCAACAATCAGTTGTCATTGAATGCTGATTGTTTTGTATTGTTTATGATGACACACCCCTGGGAGGCCAAAAAATCATAATTTAAAACATAAAAAATAATAGATCATCTGCACATGTAAATTTAAAGGTTAGAATAGTATCCTGGAAATTTGAGATCCCTCTTTAGTGAATTTGATTAAGAACAGTAATGGCTGTCAGTTCGGTAAAGAAAAGTTTCTGATTTGATCCTCGAGTAAGACTCGTTTTTTTATAAGAGAAGCATAATTTTCAAGTGTTATAATATGTTGTAGAGTGATTGCCGTAAGTTTTATGCCATAAATTTAAACAGTGCAGTCAAAATTCCTCAAAAATATATTGAGACTATCTCTTCTCAGTTTTCTTTGTCTTGGAGGTATAAGACTCAAGACAGATTAACCTTACCCATCAATAAATAGAATAGGCATTTCAATTAGAATTTTTGAGTAGTGAAAATAATTGGGATAATTTACACATGCCATACCTTAAAATTTAACTCATGGCTTAAAGTTCTAAACGAATACAATTAGAAATAACATCTTCTTACTGCCACTTTTTTTAGCCAATGTTTTGAAAAACAGATGGATGGGGTTAGGTCAATAGTGAAAACAACTAAATGACCAATGCTAAAGTTCTTTTAAACTAGAACCAAAAGTAGTTCAACAAAAATCTCATATGTAGGGCTTTTAACCTCTTGACTGTTGGTCAAAGAAAAGAAATGTGTATCCTAGGGACGAGAAATATTTTCAATAATTTTTTTAAACAATATATTTTTGGAAAATAGGAACACACAACTTCTTAATATCTATAATAAACATTTTATTTTGAATGTTAAGAAGCTGTGTATTCATCTATTTTCATTTTTCACAAGTTACCTACCTGTAAGCTATAATATATTTCCGATTTAAAATATTTGTGTTCTGTCTATACCAGGTAAAACCCTTTTTTACGCATGCTCCTTTTCATATTACTAATTAATCTATCATATTACTAATTAATTTATTACTAATAAAATCTATGGAATACAGTTGCAATATTTTCTTAACTATGCATGTAATTTAAAACCATTCAGGAGGGATAGTTAAAATTTTGTTTCCTTTTAACTTGTGAAGTAAGATACAAAAAAAAGAAATTTAGGAATATTTCCAGGTTTTTTTTTTCCTGGAACAGCATTGTAAATTTGATTTCTTTACTTAGATATCTCAATATCATGTGTGCCGGTCATTCAACGACTTAAATCGAGAAAAAAGTTGCACTTCTTCCATTCTAATGCACTCTTCATACCTCAGAAGTTTCTTGTACTTTCTCTGATTGGTTAAGAGCAATAAGGCCATCTTTTGCAACACATGGGCTACATTGATCGTAGACCAAAGCTTAGGCCGCTCCGGAATGGCTTCAATCATCCATGCCTCGATATTAGAAACCACAAACATCCGCTTTCGTCCGGGTCACACATTATAAACGTACCTGCATAAAACCCGACAATTTTAGAACGTGAATAAAAATGTATTTTCGATCTTTTTTCAATCATCAGTTAAGATAAAATTTAATTATTTTACATTGAACAAGACATCTTAACTTGCAAGATTTTTCAGTTATTGCATCGTGCAGGATTTCAATATGAACTACACGATCCTTCTTTTAAATACTACCTTAAGTCATTTATTTTGACCTTTTGTTGGTTTTATTTGTAAGAATTTCAAAATAATATCGAAAGAAAAAATTACATAACGGAGAAAAGGGAAAATGGGTTTGCTAGTTAAACCGAACTCTGGATTGAGTCATTTTAGACTACCGTATTTATTTTTAAAACCGCTAAGTGGTGAGGAATAGGTAGTTTTGCAAGGTCAAAGTCCAAAGCAAATGTTGTAATTCTTGAAGGTCTAAAATATGATTGTTATAGTAAATGAGTGTCAATAGAACGTGGGCTAGAGTTCAGAATTAACTATTCTCTCTCTCTCTCTCTCTCTCTCTCTCTCTCTCTCTCTCTCTATATATATATATATATATATATATATATATATATATATATATATATATATATATATATATATATATATATATATATATATATATATATATATATATATATATATATATATATTATATATATATATATATTATATATATATATATATATATATATATATATATATATTATATATATATATATATTATATATATATATATATATATATATATATATATATATATATATATATATATATATATATATATATATATATATATATATTAATATATATATATATATATATATATATATATATATATATATATATATATATATATATACTTTTCTACTATTTCAGTGTTTCCCTTTAATGAAAGTAAAACAAAATGCTGAGGGGCTTTCTTACCTCTGTTTAAAATAAGTGTCCAGATATTTTACCCTTGTAAAAAATTCAAGTGATCTTTCCTCAATAAAATTCGAGTTCTTTCAAAAAGATTTAAATCAGTATCAAAAATCCTTTAATCTTTCAAACAACGAATGTAATGAAATAAGTGATAGGCGTGTTATAAAAAATTACTAATGCTATACGAAAATTCTTTTATGTTTCAAAACTGTTGTCACTTTTTTTTCTTTATGACATTTCACTGGAGTTATTTTCAGAAAGTATAGTAGATTACGTGCCCTGTTGAAAGAGAATATAGGGTCCATATCAGTTGCACCCCATTCTCCTTGAAAAAGTCCTTTTTCTATTCTTAGCTAAAAGGAGAAAAAAATCGAGTACCTTTTATATTCTGATTAAAAGGTAATTATGAACTAACATACATATACCTAAAGGAGGTCATCGATTCAAAAGATATGAGAACATACCCAAAGATGGATTCACTTTAAGCCCATTCGTTTTTTCCTCCAGGAAAAATAAACATTTTTGAAAGCAGACTCATATCTTAAGGGCAGTCGACAAACTGTTGTGTTCCCCCCACACACTCTATCCACCCTTCTGACATCCATTCAATACAGGGCGTCGTGATCACGGGCAAAACCAAATCAGAGTGTTCTCTGATTAGAGGTACAATGGTCCGCGGACGGAGGTGGGATGCTATTTTCTAAAAGAGAACCGAGCAAATAACTCCTCTCCATAGGCGGGGGCCCAGTAAAACCCTTTCGCTTATTGATAGCCAGGCGTGAGCTATGATGTGCAAAGGGTTCGATTTGTAACCGCAGTTTAAGGACTGAATCGATGTTTTTGAACCGATCTTGGACCGCGTAGGGGTTCAAGTGTGGGTTCCGATGGAAGAGGCGAAAGGGTGGATGGAGGTGTCAAAGGTTGCGTTTCACTTTCTCCGTGAATCACTAATTAAAGGATCCACTTGTTAACAATGGTGGTAATTTAATATTATCTATTCAACTATCTTATATATTTGGAAAGAAAAGGAAAGCTATAAGACCAATTATACGTGACTATCATTTGGAAATTTGAGAGTGCATTGATAAGAGGTTCTCGGTGGCCTTGTAACGGCATCTTCACTTCCAAGATTTGATTAAACGAAAATTTGGGAGTGTATGAAAATAAATGTATACTAGTAAGGAAAGATAATTTCTCCAACTTCCACCAACTTTTTTTTTGTTTGTGTGTGTGTGTGTGTGTGTGTGTGTCATGTCATCCCTCGCAAGATTCTGAAGGAGATAATTACAGAGATCAGCTTCGGTTTCTAAGAGTTCTGTGGTACATTATGACTGTCTTAAAGCTATACATTATACTTCTATCTGACCCCTGTCTACGATTACGCTCTTAATTCTTTTTTGCAAAAACCTTAGTTCTTTCTGAAGAGTGGATTGCGATATATGCTGATTACACAAAAAATAGATTTCAAATGTAGTTCTTTGTAATGTATATGAGACATAAACATAAAAGTTTTCTACACCCATTTGTTCACTTTTACCGTACATATATGTATCTGGTATATAACATAATGGATCTAAACATAATGGCATCACAATTCTTTCACCTTTTAGAGTCTTGACCTACTTGGAAAATAACTATTTAGCATTCTAAGTAAACCGGCTAATGTCATCTAAAATGGAAGATATATCATCGCTTGAATGCTGAAATTTTTCACGCATAAATTACTTAACGTATGTTTGTACATTTACCTATAACATAATCTTTTTCAATCTAACGTTTATAACTTTAAAAATTCGTCGAACTTATTTCATCTCGAATCTCCTTTCATACATGCATATTTTTTTAACTTTATCAGTTTTCCTTAGTATTTAAATTTTGAAATTGACTTTTATTTCGTAAAGCACTTTACTTATTTTCTAATTAAATGGATCTAACTCATCTCTGACTGATGAATATTTTCAAGGATTATCGAAATCATATTTAAGAGGAAACCCGAGTTTACATAAAAAACATTTTATGATTTTACAGCTAATAATCCAAAATTTAATCCAACCCACCCGAAGCCATGCGGTAATTGGTTGAAAACACATGGTCGCTCACTCACGAGTCCCGCAGATTCAGATATTAATTTAGGGTCTTTGTAACCCGCTGGTACTTACTCAATAAGGAGTAATACATAGGGCCTGTTCACATAGAATCCATCAGCGTTGGCATAAAAAATTTTAACCAATCATATAACAATCATTGACCCATTTAACCTATCAGCGCCAAAGGAATCTTCAACGCTGACACTGGCGGATTCCTTGTGAACAGGTCATAAGTCACCAATTCATGCTGATTCTATCATGGACAGTTACCGGCCGGGACTACGTGGAGGTGGGGGCAACCGATGTCAAACACAACTGCCTACAACTGCCAACAATCCTACACCTGCCGTTGTGTGCTGTTGTGCAGCAAAAGTCAACCATAGCGGACTAAACCAACTAAACATACCAACCAATCAACAAGTATCGTAGATTAAACTCCTACTTGAGGTAGCACACCTTTAGAGTAAAACTACATCCCTACTACTAAACATACCAACCAATCAACAAGTATCGTAGATTCAACTCCTACTTGATGTAGCACACCTTTAGAGTAAAACTACATCCCAACTCTCTACTTGACGAAGTCCGGCTGTAATAAATGCTTCGTGGAGAAAATAATCCCCAAACGTCGGGGGGCGGAAAATCTGATTTCTGTCTTTTGTTACCTTCTTCAATTAACAATCACCTGTTCGTACGTCTTCTTACACATGCTTTCCTAATTACCATAGAGGGGTTCACTCCCCCATGTGAGTGTTAATTTCTTAAGGTGTTACGGAAGAACCACTGGAAAGAAAATTGGAATAAAACAGACTGAAAATTTAAAAAATAGGGTGATACTTTAGATTATAACGTCGTGAATTTTCTTTTAGCATTTGACATTTGATTGAGCTCATTTTCTTTTCCTTTATCTCTGCAAAATTTATTTCTGACATTTAATAATTTTAGACATATTAATATTTTAACAAAATTGTTACAAATTTATAAGTATTGTAACTATGGCAAAATGTATTTTTTTTTACAATATTATAAAATACTAAAATGTAATTAAACTAAACTCTTTCTATGGTCTTTTATACTAGTTAATATGGCATTTATTACATTCCTATTTGTACCTTATGGGGTTTAGTACTCATTTATAATAGCTTCTTTTACCACTTAGATACTTCATACAATCATGTATTGTTCCCAAAAAATTTGCGTTTAATACAGTTAGTGAAACTTTTCATAAATTAGAGAAATAATTGCTGGACATTATGAAGGAACTCGGTATTTCTAACTCTAACCTCCTGTAAGGACTTTGCCTAAAACTAAGACTGACAGCCTTTAATATTTACAAAATGCTTTATTGGCATTCTTGAATAAAAATCGGCTCTATACAATAATTACAAAGTAAACATGATTTAAGGATAATGCGCGGGATGAGGATATCCCGAGAGGGGTACGGCAGGCTCTCCGTCTCTGGCACACGTCCGACGATGGAGGTTGTTCACACCTGTAAAAAAAAGGGTCATCTGCCCCCATTTACGTCGAGGTGGCGACTATATACCCTCACAAACGCCTGTGGGTGGTTGAAGCGGCTCTCTTTGATTTCCTTTCTGTAAACTGTCTTCAAACTATTCCGCGTCTTCCGCTAAAGGCTAATCGATTTTCCTCCGGACAGGCTTTGTCTGCAAGGAGGGGGGGATTTCTTACAGAAGACGGCTTCCTAATTGTCCGATGGCGACGCGGCGTCTGCCACAACTCGGTGACAAAACGACTGTCACCGATGAATACGGTAGGTGGATAATGGCCGTCTTGCCGCCAGGCCTTCCCAGGAATTCCGGGTGTGAAAAGAGGCACCAAGTCATTACAGACTAAATTCCTCCCCTCCCCAGATGTTTTTCTGCAGAGAGTTTCACCTGCAAAAAACAGAACAAAAACATGGTCCTTCTCAGGACAATTTCAATTATAAAAACTTTTCCCGAAGGCAAATGCACACCCAATTGACATTACG
Organism: Dolomedes plantarius; assembly: GCA_907164885.2. Lineage (NCBI taxonomy): Eukaryota > Metazoa > Arthropoda > Arachnida > Araneae > Dolomedidae > Dolomedes > Dolomedes plantarius. Next base: position 54,388,207 of record OU015492.1, read on the forward strand.
AGTAGACCGTTAATTTTGATCAAACTCTGGCTTTACCTTCATGAAAGAAAATTTTTAACTGTACTTCAAAGTATTATTTTTAAAAGCACAACAAAAGGAATTTATACCTAAAATTTACGCACTTTAAAATCTCTAATAAGAGAACATGCCGTAGCAAAGAAATTATAAAAATTACACAATAATATAACAAGTCATGGCAAAAAATTTAAATAAATTCGTATACTAATACATGTCATATCAAAAAAAATTTAAATTCATAGAACACTAGTACATACACATGACACTACATAAAAACATTATAACTAGTAAATCACTCAACTGGGATCCCATAATTTACCTTAATTGTGATCACATGACACAAATAAATACTCAAATTGATATTAAACACAGTTACAATGAAACAACTTTACACAAAATAAATTAAACACAAATCCAAAATGGATACCTAAACTTCATACAGAACATATCATCACAGTTACTAATACACATGAAAATTTTAAATTTCTTACTTATCTTTTAATACATTTAACACTTATCGTCATAAAACAATTTAATACTCGGCTTTTCGTAAATTCTGGATCAGGGAACTTAATTCGTTCACGATTACCTGTGATCCAATCTGCCGTTTCCATTTAAGTGGACAGTCATCAGTGACCTAAATTTAAATATTCATTTTATCCTACTATAGGATTCCCAATCGATTTAGGGTCTAATTTTTCAGTACTGACTGACATAAAATTATAACAAAATAGCTCATTGGCTCATTCCTTATCAAAAAATCTCACAAACTTCACATTCCTGTTAATCACTTTGTTTCTTTGACAACACTTACATTTCTCTGTTGTCGTAACAACTCTTCAGACAAAACTTATCGATTTCACAATAAATCATTCAATTGCGGTATTCAAACACCGTACGGAGTGCATTTTGACTCCAATTACTACCTTCTTAGGTATACACAAAAACATACACATTTGCATTTAAAAGTTAGCCAACACCTTTCTGAGGCATTCTACTGGCTTATGCAACAAACAAAACAGAACATAAAATGTTACAATTGAACATTAATTGAAACCTATCTGAGGCATTCCAACACGGCATACATAAAACCGTCATATGGCGTTTGCCACTACAAAACCGTTATATTATGATAACGTCAAAGGAATTTCACCTGAATTTTCCTTTAAAGCAAAACAACTTCGATGGTCGAGTCGTTCAAATGTACAAACAACTACATGTTACAATTCATAAAAAAACATTACTCAAACGAATACACATTAATTTCTGGTCACATTTTTACACTGAAACTACAATTAATCAACATACTTATATTATACATTTAAACTTTTACGACTAAACTTCGGCTTAGCCTGGTGTTCGGCGGGAATTAACAGTGTTAAGACGTTTCTTATTATTCTTAACATTAGGGCATTTCCCATTTTGACATTTGTCACAAGCCGACACGTAATCATTTATATCTAAGTGACAATATGGCCAGTAAAAATACTGAGTTAATGATTCTTTCATCTTAGCAACGCCTAAATGAACATTAGTATGTTCGTGGCAGAGTCTTTTTAATTTCTCTCGATACTTTCGAGGCACAATAAGCAGTTTTCTAGTGGTTCCATCGTTATTTTTTTTCTGGTAAAATAACATCTCGTTAACCACCACGTACTTATTTTCTTCGGGCGTCTTCTTTTTCGCCCTATCAAAAATTACTTTTAATTCTTCGTCCTCACTTTGTGCAACTCTAAATTCTTCGGGTGAAGTCTTTAATAAGTCGGGAGTAATTATTTGTTTCTCCTGGAGAGGCAAGATAGTCGCGCTCTCTTCCGAAGTGATTTCTTCTACCGCTTCTGATCCGGGAATCACTTGCTCTATTCTCGTTATTTCATCTCCCGTGCCTCGTCTTTCTCTATCAAATTTTAGTTTTTCGGCCCGAGTTTGCACAGTATTTTTCACCGGAACTTCAACATTCCTGTTGATCTTCTCAAGCAAGGCTGCCGTTTTATTTCCTAACAAATAGTGTTTCTGCTCGAATTCCGTATTGCTGACAGCTGCTCTAGTTCTGGTGTGGCCCCATTCACATTTTAAATCGACCTCTGCTATAGGTAAGCAAACGGATGAATCTAACACAGGTGCACTGACATAAACGTGCTCTCCTGTGTACATATGGGGTTGTACCAAATTTTTAGAAATCAGATCAATGCTCGCTCCTGTGTCTCTCAGAATAGACGTAGATTTTCCATTAACGACTCCCTGACTGATATATGGAGTCATCACGCCACTCGAGTCTCCTCCACTAGTTTCTGTTGCCGCGATAATTTCCGTCTCTTTAAGTTTAGGACACTGTGGTCGCAGATGGTCATAAGAACCACACTCGTAGCAACGGAGCTGTTTTCTTTTCTCAAAAATTCTTTCCTTGTTTTGTCCACTAGAAGCTTCTTTTTCCACATCTTTTTTTTCTTTCTTCTCTTCCTTAAATTTATGATTATTTTTAAATGTCTTATTAATTTTATCTGTGGACTTCTGATCCTTTGGGAATTCTCTTGTTCGGAAACTGTCTTGCAAGCTTTCATACTTATCTAATTTTTCCGCTAATTCTAAAGGAGTATTAATCTGCATCCACTGCTCCAAAAAATGATCTTTTATATCGGCAGGTACCCGTCTCTTCATCTGTTCCGTTATGTGTAGGTCTCTCAGTTTCTTAAATGTAGTGATTTCTAAATCTGCTATCCATTCATCATAATAGCCACTAAGCTCATGGGCATAATTCCTCCATGACTTGTCTGCGAGTTTAGGATGGCGATAAAACAGTTGTTTTAATTTTTCTGTATTCATCCTAAATCTCTGGAGAATCATCTCTTTTACGTAGTCATAATCTTTTGCCTGTTCTGGCGATTCTCTGGCCATCATGTTAGAAATTTCTGGGGTTAGTACCCCTAACAAATATGGCACCCAATCTTCTTTAGGGACTCCCGCCATCTCTGCTCTCCTCTCGAAATTTATTAGGTACAGGCCCATTTCGTCCCGTTTCTCGTCAAATTTCAGTATGGTTTTAAGGAGCTGAATGTTCTGAGTTTCGTCTGCATCTCTGTCCCTCCCATTTCGGGCTCTATTGTCTCCATTAATTCCTAATTCCAGTCTCCTTATTTCGAGAGTAAGTTGGTCTTGACGAATTTTGTCTTCTCTTTCTCTCTCTCTCTCTTCTCGTTTCGCTTCTCTTTCTCTCTCTTCACGTTCCTTTCTATCTTCAATAATACGCTCTAGTGCGAGTCTAGCGTCTTCTTCGACGTAATTTTCGTTTTCTGTAACGATCTTCTTAATTTCGAAGACCCTAAGTGTATCGTCAGCTTGTCCTCCTAACTCTTCTAAAAGTTCTAAAAGATCCCCTTTCTTACCCTTATTTAAAAAGGACATTTTTCTAAATTTAGGGTTTCTAATTTTAGGATAACCAATAAAATTTTTCCTCAGCAACTAGCTATACCTTCCGACGGTATGTGTCCTAACCGGAACTAACAAGTTCAAAACTGATCAATTTTATACCGAACTATAATTTTAGCCCTTATGAACACCAAACTAGCACCGCACAATATAAACATTCACAATTTACTCAATACCTATCAAATCAAAATACCGAACTCTTATACAGAATACACATAAACAGAATTCTCAAATTAATCAACGCTCTATATAGATTTCCAACACAGTAATACACAAATACTAAATTATCACTGTTAATATCAAAGCATAAGAAACTTAAATATATCTGTTACTATTAAAAGAAAAAAATACTAAATAAACACTGTTATTATCAAAAGCAAAAAAAATTCACTTTCTTTAAAAATAGAGAAAAACATACAGTATTTGCAATTAACAAAACACAGAAATTGGCTAAACTTATTGCAATTCCTAACAAACAAAATATTGGTTCTTTACTTGAACACTAACTGGTTACTCATTCATATACCATAAAAACACACAGAAATTGGTTTTACTTATCACAATTCCTAAAACAATAGTTCCTACTTAGAACTTCAAATGGTTAACTCATACACCATTAAAACACAGAAATTGATTTAAATCATCCAAATTTCTAATATAAAATATCAGTTCTTAATACGAACTCTAAATGGCTATTTATACATATACCATCTAAAAAAACACAGAAATTGATTTAATTCATCAAAATTTCTAAAATATCAGTTCTTAATACGAACACTAAATGGTTAACTTGTACATATACCATTTAAAAAACCCACAGAAATTGATTTAATTCATCAAAATTTCTAAAATAAAATATCAGTTCTTAATACGAACTCTAAATGGCTAACTTGTACATATACCATTTAAAAAAAACACAGAAATTGATTTAATTCATCAAAATTTCTAAAATAAAATATCAGTTCTTAATACGAACTCTAAATGGCTAACTTGTACATATACCATTTAAAAAACACAGAAATTGATTTAATTCATCAAAATTTCTAAAATATTAGTTCTTAATGCGAACTCTAAATGGCTACTTATAAATATACCATTTAAAAAAACAATAAAATAATTTTTACTTATTGCATTTATACAAAACCATTATTTAGTTTTTAAATCAAAGCCAGAATCTGATAAAAAGAATCGGCCTACCTGTAATCCTTTCGTTCATCACTGATATCCTACCGTAACTTCTGACACCATTTAATAACAGTCTGTAAGGACTTTGCCTAAAACTAAGACTGACAGCCTTTAATATTTACAAAATGCTTTATTGGCATTCTTGAATAAAAATCGGCTCTATACAATAATTACAAAGTAAACATGATTTAAGGATAATGCGCGGGATGAGGATATCCCGAGAGGGGTACGGCAGGCTCTCCGTCTCTGGCACACGTCCGACGATGGAGGTTGTTCACACCTGTAAAAAAAAGGGTCATCTGCCCCCATTTACGTCGAGGTGGCGACTATATACCCTCACAAACGCCTATGGGTGGTTGAAGCGGCTCTCTTTGATTTCCTTTCTGTAAACTGTCTTCAAACTATTCCGCGTCTTCCGCTAAAGGCTAATCGATTTTCCTCCGGACAGGCTTTGTCTGCAAGGAGGGGGGGATTTCTTACAGAAGATGGCTTCCTAATTGTCCGATGGCGACGCGGCGTCTGCCACAACTCGGTGACAAAACGACTGTCACCGATGAATACGGTAGGTGGATAATGGCCGTCTTGCCGCCAGGCCTTCCCAGGAATTCCGGGTGTGAAAAGAGGCACCAAGTCATTACACTCCCATGCTTCTGGGCTCTGTCAATCACAGACATCTTTAAAGAATTTCATTTCATACATTAAGTATATCTTTTAGAACTAGATGCTAGTATTTCCTAAAATCGTGCTACAAGGACCAACCTGTCTTTATTGATAGCATTAAAATGCCAATAAACTGAAATCTATTCGATCTCTCATAAACGGGAATTGTGTCACCTCTATTCTTACAGCATGCGTAAATTTCAGTAATTTCTACCTATGCATTATAATGATATATTTTTATTTTATCTCTAAAAGGTAATTTGTCTGTAAAAGGGACACATAGAAATTAATTTCTTCAGGGAGATATGTGGCTTTTGTCAGTTTCTAAACGGATGATAAATATCACATAATTCTGTCTGTAAGAGATCGGAAGGATTTTATGTTCGTATTAATTATTAATTTATTAATCTTATTTTGTGTGAGATTTTGTATGCTTTTGCATGAAGTAAATAAACGTTAAATGTTTTTTATAGATTTACAGATATAGAGTATTTTTATGGATATTTGTAATTTTAATTTTCAGTACTCCTAGACTTCATCATTTGCTGAATTTCTGAAAGATGTGTATTTCTTACCCCAAATTCATAAAAAAAATATCTTCCTATTCGTAATTAATTTAAATCATAGACATCACATAGCACAAAACGACATTTATATCTACGTATCGAAATAATAAATCTAAATAAACTTAGCTCTTTCTCGTGTATTATACATAAAGTTATAAGACAGTTGTTTCTCTTTTCTATTATCACAATCTTTAGATGCATGAATCAGTCCTTTATGAATATTTTTCTTCTCCTACGTCGCGAAAAAGTCAAGAGACCATAACTCTCCTCTAGCAGCCCAATACAAAATAGCTCTGTTTTTCCAGCTGTCAGTAGTAAAACTATAGTCATTTAAGAAGGTGCACGTCATAAGATGATTAAAATTTATAATGTCTCCAGACGAACAAAGAGGACAGTCAGGAGAGTTTGCCAAACCAATACGGTAAAGGTGTCAAAGTAAAAAGTCATGTGAAGGGGTGATTCGAAAATTGGCATGAAAATACGTCGAGTCAGATCCATTGTAATAGTATTATTCAGTAGGTGGCTCCAAATCCTTTATGAATATAATTTTATTGAATCCGTGCTTTATAAACTTATTAATCGCTCTCCCATGTTACATCTAATGTATGGTGTGCAATAGTTAGAATATTATGATATAATTCTCTTATGCATAAAGTCATATGATCTTTATCACTCTTCTACTTTCGAATATCTTCTCTTTAAGGGAATTGCGCTTTTATCACCATTATTTTATCTTAAGACACTATACACAATGGTAAATATTTTCCATGAGGTTTAATTCAAAAGTGCGGCAGGTGCAGATTATATGATTTGGAAAAATTTTCTCCGGAGAATCAGGAGGAAATTGATATTTGTGTTTTTTGACCCCCCCCCCCCGACTCATCTAGCTTCAGTTGTTTTTTGATCTCCTGAGAGATCAAATAGAACACAACAGCATAACTAAACACTTGTATAAATAACATATCCCGCAGTCGTCAAGACAGCTGACTGCCATTAGCATATTTTCCGGCGTATAACGTGCACTTTCAATACAAAAAGTAAGATCGAAATTTACGGGTGCGCGTTATACGCCGGATATAAAAATGAGAGATTTAAAAATAAGGAAAAAATGAACATAAAAATATTAGATCTCTACATGTACCAAAAGGCTGTTTATTTAAAAGAAATGACATATCTTATGAACTTAAAAATTTTAAATATTGGATAACATGAATAGTTCGTTATATTCGTCTTTCGTTATATCTTCAGGCACATCATCGAATTCTGTTTCCTCTTCACCCTCACTGTTACTCTGATCCATAAATAGATAATCATATTCCCTTCCATCTAGATTGTTAAATATACTACATTTTTTAAATGACTTTTGAATCATGTCAGGTTGAATATCATTCCATGCTTTTACTATGCACTCACACATTATTTGAAGACTGGCATGACGCATTTGGTCTCCAGTTGTAAATGTTTCTTCACCTTCAAACATCCACGTGTTTCACTGTCGTTTTAAATTTTCTTTGAATGGTTTATTGATGCACATATCTAAAGACTGAACTAATGGCGTTAATCCGCCTGGAATAACTCCCATATCTGTGTTACATTCTTTCATCATTTTCTTCGGATTATCCGTTAGACGGGATCTGAACATGTCCCAAAATAAAAGACTTTCTGGATTATTTAAGGCACCGGTAATTATTTACTCCCTCAAGCATTTCCCTTCCACACACACATATTGTTCCCCTTGTAGCTTGTCAATTCAGTATACCATTGTTCGAAAGCCCGGGAAAATCCTTCGAATGAATGACTTCAAAAGAGATGTACATTTCATTTTCATTACATGTACATTTCAGGTTTCTTCGTCAAGAAAAGGATGCGCGTAATACGGCGAATATACCTAAAAATTTAAAAAATGTAGTTTAAAATTATAGGTGCGCGTTATACGCCGGAAAATACGGTATTTATATCCCTGTTTGGAAATCTTTAAATAAAATAAAATTAACTCCTTTTGATGCATCATGCGAAATGTTCGTGATATTTGTCACCCTTTTACATCCCCTTATCTTCTGTATGGATCACTTCTTTACTACTGTAATTTTATCGCTTAGTGTCTTTATACAATTGTTCATTACTTTCCGACATAATTCTAATGTATGCTGTATACTTCACATGATAAACCCACGAAATTCTTTCTCGTCTCTCATTCATAATCTTTTAATCTTCATTACTCTTCTACATTCGTGTAAATTCTGTTGGATAAATCGTTCTTTTATTACTATTATTTTAACTACACACACTATGCGCAAACTTTTATAGTTTACAACTATAAATGTTTACTCCAACTATACAGTGGATGCTAATGATATAATTAGGGAGTGTAATCTCCAAAGTACCAGAATAAACTAGATATTTATAGCTCTAGTCTTGCGGGATTCTTCTAGCGTTCAATCTCCGAGTTCTGGAAAGTAGATCGTTTGAAACCGAACAGTATCCCTCCACACTCGTATAACTGATGCATTTCTGAACCGTTACCCTAGAACCAAACTGCATATATCTCTATCTGCGTCCTTAAATATTAATATTAAATAAAATTAACTATAGGGTGAGCCAAAAGTTCGTAAAAACTTTAAAAATTCATAAAAAAGGAAGAAATCTTGATGAAGAAAAATGGTTTTCAAGGTGACTGTGATATCTATAATTGTTAAAACTATGACATATCAAGAGGTCATAAGTACAAAGACATATAAGACCGGTGAAACACTGAAAAAGGAATGATAAATCAAAGACAGAGAATATGGTAAAGACAACAGGGCATTTAGTTGGTGCAAAAGACGTAATGGGGAGAAATCCAACCGTAGAATCAAGATGAACTAAATATTTTTTGCCCAAAATCTATAAAAATGCTTGATAACATCTTTCGCTCAGTTACAAAAAAGAAAAAAAATCTGTTCGAGCACCAATTGTTCTCTCAGCACTCGTAGCAAATATCTCTCACAGTCGTCGCCCAAGGACCCAACAGCATTTATCGCTACCTGCGTCCCGAGTCACCTCGCCTTTCATGAATAACTTTTCTGAATTAGCAATTACTGCTGTTAGGCTAAACACCTCGAGCATTGTGCATGAATAATTACTCCGCAGGACAACGTGGGCAACACACGGTAGGTTCAGAAAGAAACGAAAAAAAATTATGATGATAATAATAATAATAAACTCAGTGATTCCCATTTAAAAGGAAAACAACGAATTCTCTTCTAGATTGTATACTTTGGTGGTTTCGGGATACACCTTTTACATCCTCCCACATGATTGTCTGTCTGTCTGTCCCCGGGGTCGAGAGATGAGGTCATCGGGTCCGGAAGGGGGAGGAGCACTTCCATCGCTGCACAAAAGGGCTCAGTTTGGAGGTAAAAAAAACGATAATGTCCTCGATAATGGTAATTGACTAATAATGGTGAGTGGGCTTCGGACTTTTCTTAAAGGTAAGCAACAACAATAAGGACGGTAATATTATCGGGGAGACTCCCAGTGTTGATAGCTGATAAACTTATGGAAGAGGGTGATAAGACAGTTCAATACGTAGTGGGTCAGGTGTTCATTCATCTCTTGGCTAATAACTTCATGTGTAGAAGTTCTTTCAGTGCATGATAGGTTATTGACCACATTTCCTTGCGGTTGCAGTGTTAAATGCCATCGCAAGTTTAAATGCTTTCTTAAAAGCAAGTTATTAGAAGAAACGAATATCTTTTAAATTTTATTCCTATGAAAATAATCCTTAAATAGCTTTATATAGATTACTAGCTGAAAACCCGCGCTTCGCTTCGGAGTACAGTCAAATTAAATACAACGGTCAATGTATGCAATTAATGCCAAAGAAAACATATATATATATATATATATATATATATATATATATATATATACAGGGTGTTCATAATTGAAGTCCCACTTTCAAAAGGCTGCAAAAAAAGAACCACTGGTCAGAATGACTTCAAATTTGAACTGAATATACTGGAAGAAGGGGGAAACGATTTGGCATAATAAAAAAAAGTTCCAAAAAGTTCCAAATGTAAACATTTTGGAATTTTTTTTTTATTATGCCAAATCGTTTCCCCCTTCTTCCAGTATATTTAGTTTAAATTTGAAGTCATTCTGACTAGTGGTTTTTTTTTTTTTTTTTTTTGCAGCCTTTTGAAAGTGGGACTTTAATTATGGACACCCTGTATATATATATATATATATATATATATATATATATATATATATATATATATATATATATATATATATATATATATATATATATATATATATATATATATATATATATATATATATATATATATATATATATATACATATATATATATATTTATAATAAGTACGACGATCAATGTATACAATTGATGTAAAAAAAACAAAAAAATATATATTTATAAAAAAAATCGTAAGGGATATTTTTATAGACAAAATAACGCAGAAGAAGATATTCAAATTAAATCTAATAGGACATACTAAAGAATATAGTACAATTAATATAGTACAGTTTGAGGATGTATTTTAATATTTTTTTGTATAATGTCCAATCGTCTGCTGCATTAGCAAAGAAAAAAATTTTTTTTTGTCTATTTAGTTGTTATGTACGTGGCGATAAATTTATTTAAAGTACCAGGAAAAGAAATCACGTGATCAGCATTTAATAAATTAAATTCTAAAAATTAATCTTTAAAAATTAGCCAAAAATCAGAAAATGGAGGTGACGATTCGAAAAAGATTTCATTTAGAAGGAATTTTTATAATCTTTCACGTGATAGGAATTTTATAACCTTCAAATTATTATTTTAAATGCAAACTTAAAAAAAGTTACAAAATAAGCTTAAAAATTTAATTTTAAAAAATCTAAAAAGAATTTTTCAAAAATCTTTCTTAGTGCACCCCTACACTATAAGAAGAATCGCCATGCAAAATTTCAGCCCTTTAGGTCCAGCGGTTTGGTCTGTGTGTTGTATGTCAGTCAGTCAATCAGTCAGTCAGTGAGTCAGTCATTTACGGAACTGTTTTATATATATAAATGATGCTATACAAAGCTATCGCGTTAACATAAATTTTGCTAATTTCTTCAATTGGGAAATAGGCTAATATACAGGGTCATCGAAAAAGGTTGGAGACATTTCGGAAGCTCATAATTCTAATAAACTGAACAAACGCAATAATATTCTTTTCAAACAACTTGCAAGTGTCCAAGATTTCTAAATGTAAAGGGTACGCAACAGTAACGTTGAACATTGCGCAGAAGCGATGCCAGGTGGAAGAGGTCTTCTTTCGACTTTCCGTCAGTGCAATGGCGACCGTTCAGGAGAAAGCTTAATGTGTGTTGTGGTTAGCCGAGTACAAATCTGTTAAAACAGTTCAGCGAAATTACCGTCGTGTTTATCGCAAACAACCACCGCTTGAGCTTTCTCCTGAACGGTCGCCATTGTACTGCCGGAAAGCCGAAAGAAGACCTCTTCCACCTCGCATCGCTTCTGCGCTGCGGTCAACGTCACGGTTGCATACCAGTTACATTTAGAAATCTTGCACACTTTCCAAGTTGTTTGAAAAGAATATTATCGCGTTTGCTCAATCTATTTTAGAATTATGAGCATTTGAAATGTGTCCAACCTCTTTCGATGACCCTGTATTAAATCGACACTTTTACTATTGGGTTCATTGAAGCTGTTGTAGGTCATAGCTTATAGGTAAGGATTATTCCCGATATATTTGGCATTTTGAGGAAATTCATTTTGTTAAATATTTTTTAAATTCATTTACACTTTTCTTATTGTGAAGTTTTTCTACAAAATATTTCTTTAAACAGTGGTCAAGGAAGCAGGGAAAACAGTTTGACATACGAAAATATTTACGAAAAACCTGGCCAAGCACGTCTTAACTATTATTGCCTGTTAAATGCACACTAGTTTGGAATTTTAATAATATATCACTCACAGACAAACACACAAAAATAATGAAAACATTTTAAACTTTGTCACGTATGACGTAAATTTCTATTTTTGCAGATCTGATTTCCTATTTTCGCAAGATAAATAGTATTTTATCTCCACTTTTCTCGATGTTAGTTTTAAAAGAAGTAACGCGAAGGTGGAATTCTTCAACCTCCACAATTGAATGCGCTCTTGTCTTGACAATAAAAACATTTTAATGAATGGAATTAGGATTCAACCTGATCTAGTTTTCTGTAGACATGCTAGTCTTCTATTTAAACACCATCATTAAGTTGGAAAGCATAAAATTTTAAACTTTTATATTTTTTGCTCTCTTAGATATCTTTCTATATCAGGTATGCTAACGATCAACAATCCTTTTGCATTATGATATAATTTTTTAATCCACCTAAATCCCAGGCAAAAGATATTCATAATTTTGTTTAAGACTCTACATAAATTGAATATTTTCACGTATATTATCTTACAGATAATAAGATGTTTTTAAAGTAGTAGGTTGATAGCAAGCTGTCTTCTTCCGAATTTCCAGCATATAACATCTAAATAATTTTATTAAAACTTAATATTTTTTTTCCAATGCAGCAGATGGTTTCTTGGACATTATCCTTATCGCCATATAACACTGCGGTTTTGCTGGCCACTTTTCTGGTGCACCGTATAGTTGGACCAGCATTACCCCCTATGGGCCGGTCCCACAATTTTGAACTGAGTCAAGTGTCGAGACCGGGACACTTGACCCCCCCCCCTCTACACCTCCAGAGGTAAATTTGAGAACTTGGAGGACATTGCAACCAGGACATATTTTACGTGCCCCGGCCACCATTAGTAAACACGGCGGTGGATTTGTCAGCGACCGGAATCGAACCAGAGACGTTTAGATCACTGTCTCGCTGCTATTGCAACTGAGTCGCCGCGCCCATTAAAGCAATGTAACATCAAATTTAATTTAACTTGATATAATCTTACATGCAAACATATGGTATGTTATCCTGGATAATAGCCTATATAATATTAAGAATTATATTGCAAGTGAGAAAATGTTATCCCACCCCATCTTTATTCCTTCCAATTTAAAGGAAAAAAAAAAAACTTTTTTTCATATCTTATAAGAGAAGTTGGGTGTAAGTCAATTTCAAGCATGCATTGTATTGAATTTTCTCCCCTAAATAGCATTTAAAAAATACAGTTATTAATTTATCTTCTCTCACACAAACATACAACTAAAATCTTTTTCAATGACAGGTATTGCCCAACTTCTGCATACCAAAAAAGTATTTTCCATGTATCAAGTGTCATCATTCATGCCATGAAACGAGAGAAGATATATCTTCTGGTCGAATCAGTCGGAGCGCAAGCACCTACCAAATCCGAAACTGATTCGATACGATCCCTGCCCATAGTTCCGTCCCCCTCCCTCTTAATTCGAGATCTTGCCAAAAGAAAAAAAAAAGAGAAGATGCATCTCCACGACCGGCCCAAACTCGGAGGGACATCTAGAACAGTGTAGGGCGGTACGGAGCATTGTCGTTAAGGGGAAAGCCTGCTTCGGGACCCATAAATCACATCCTACGGTGGTGCCCTCTGCGGAATAATTACAGGTGCACTATTGACTCATTTCGAGCCTTTATTGTAGCTGGGCAGAACACCCAAGAAAATCCTGGACAGCCATGCTATTACGGTTGCAGTGGTGTACAAGTTTTTTGGTCTGACTGTGGGTGGCATAGAGCGAACTGGGGTTGTGTTTTTGCAGAGGGTGGAAGTAGCCTAGGACACTGAAAATAATTAATGACAAAAAGTAGAGATTTTTGTTTTTAGTTTGTATTTCCTTTTTCTCTTCCTAAAGGGAGAGAAGAAAGTTATTTGTCATTTTAATTACGTTTTAACTTATGCGGTTATTTTTTTCTAACATCCGGAATATTTTTACTGGTCAGTCAAAATAAAACTATAGAAAAACAGTAGTGGGGATAGTACAATGAGTTTATTCTGCTTTACACCGAAGAATTTTCGTTTTAGTTTCGTTAATTTCTTTCTTAGAGGTATTCGGGGAAAAATATCTAACGAACATGCTTTGAAATTTTACCAATGAAAGGAGGTTTAATATCCAATAATTTATTATGAGGATGTTAAAATTAAAGTGAAAAACTGATATTAAAAAATTAAGGCTATAATCAAAATTGTATCAGTGGAGTCGTTTGGCTACATTCTACATAAATTAATTTACAGAAATGGTTTTGTTAAAGGTACAACCACTCGATACACTGTTTTCTCCTCCAATTTTATCCAAGGCAACATTAATAAAATATTTGGTTTTTAGAAGTATGAAAAATCAAATTTCTACAGTTTACTTATAAAATGATAAACAAATGTTCTAATAAAGTTAACTTGCTTTTTATCTACAATAATTTCTCTTGGTAAAATATATCAATCTTGCAAAAAATTTTAGAATATGTATAGGTGTATAAATATTATACGTGTGTGTGTGTGTGTGAAAACAACTTAGAATCTTCATCTTCACAGGTTTTCTATTACATTTTACTTAATACAAAAATTTTAGTTAAACAGTTTTTGCTCTTGTATTTTAAATATATCTGCGAGCATTACTATATCAGACTATATGCAACAGAGTGATTAAAGAAAAGATAAATACTCAGTTCATTTTTTTTATTTTTAATCAAGTGCAGACACGAGTTTAGGTCACCAATTTATGTCCCTGAATACTTCCTTGCAGTAAAAGCAGCCATATTTCTTGGACATCTGCATCAGAATAAGTAAGCTTTAATTTAAATATTCGTGCATAGTAAAACAAGCTCTTATGTAATGTGGTACAGAATACTTGTAGATAAACAAATATGAATAACAAGTTCGCATGTTAGTTAAGATTCAGAAAAGTTATTATAACTTTAATAATAAAAAAGCAAACAGTGGAAAATGGGTGTTATGAACGCAATCTCACTGAAAAAAAGAATCAAACAAAAGTTTTCTTCCCCTTTGCTTCTCACAAGGCAGTCGTCAAGCAATCGAGTTTCCTTCGCTCCCACAAATAGATTCCTTAAAAAAAATGTCTCTAGGTGTTTTTTAAAAATCCTGATACCTATTTTAATACAACTTTTACGCTTTTGCACGATATACAGCTTTTTATGAAATATTTTTAGCTGTCAATTTAAGTTTTTGAATTGACATGTGATATGTATTTCACTAAAACAATGTGTTAAACAACTACCGTTTCGTTACTATCGAGAGAGAGGATGTACGCCTATATGTCGCCCATTTTCACTAACCATGCACTTTTGAGAATTCTAATTTAGCCAACACAATACTCTACATTGACAGCGAGGTTTTGAATATGTCTGACACGCAACTCTAAAACTACCTAGATACGGGAGGTCTATAGTATGACATTGATAACAGCAATTCCACTTAATTATGCAATTACAGCTGGTAGGTGGGGGCGATACTAAGCAGGTCTGTGTATTATTTCAGAGCACATTCACCACATAGCAGCACTCCTTAATGCGACCTCACGATTGCATCCTGCCTTTACCACCGCTCATCAAGCAGTCGCATTCTGGCCCCTAATGAAATACCTTAGAGCAGCCCAACTACAACTAACCTTTTTTCTACTACTCTGCATTGCTACGTGCCACGTGGATGTCGCGTGTGCACATTATGATTACCCCCGCTTCCTGTGCAGGATTCATTCAGAAATCGTGCTCTCCTCCACCCACCATTGGCGATGATCTGTCTTCTTGTGCCTTGTCTAACATCGGAGGTCAGAACTTTGTGCCGTCTACGCCCTGTGACCAGATAGAAAACTCTTTTCATTCATAAGCTTTTGTGGTTACTAGTAGTTTCAGATCTGGTCGCCACAATGGCGACGTGCTTTCTGGGTTACGTGTCTGATCTGAATTAATTGGTGTGAAACGAATAATAAAAGAAATCGAGATTAGAGGGAGAGAGGGATGAAGAGAGTTGTGATGTATGGTTGGACGAGATGACCATGACTAGCTTCTTTTGAAGACGAAATCTCAAGTTTTACAACTGATACGAAGGCAAAGTGTAAAAAGGATTATATATCTACATGATTTGCATAGCGACAAAAGATAGCACACAAAAGGAATATTTACAGAACATTCTATCATGTACTTGTTTAAGAGCATGAATTACAAAGCTTTTATTTATTCTTGCCATAATTTGCGATACATTAAAGAAATAAGCAAGCATCCGAACAGAATTTTAAATATTCCGTAATATGTTCAATAACCGTAAAACGAAAGAGTATATATTTAAAAAAACAATTGTTAACACCTATTCAAATGAATAAATGATTTATTAGGCGATACCTTGATTCTCATTATGTTAATTTACGAGATACATAACGCATTAAATGATGCAACCTTTTTAAAGATAGCTTGAAAATTTAATCGAATTACGTACATCGGGTGTACAAAAGATGCTGAGCTATTGTTAAAAACTTCCCAAAAACCAACAGAGGTTTCGAATTGACGTTATTGATCATAACCTTGTTGATGAGTAGGATTTGCATTAACATCTTTTAATTCATTCCGTTATTGAAAGTGCACACTAAGCACCCGATTCTCTCTTTGTACGGATTTTTTTTCTGTTTTTTTTCCTGCATGGTTTTGAAATAACACGGTCCAAGAAAAAGAACGGATTTTTATTTTAACACGGTTTAAAAATCTAGTAAGAATATAAAATAGTGAGCGATAATTAGAGAATATAAATTAGAGAGTATTTCAGAGAATGTAGATGATTTCAAGTTAGTTTATAGTAATGATGATGAAGTTTTCCTATCTGCAACTACAATTCTAGTTTGATTTCGTTTGGTGCACTACGGTCGTTTTTTGCTACACGAGGGATAATTTGACCGGAACCTACTGCTTAAAGCCGATTCCGAGCGGTTACAAACGTCCATGCCAAGAGTGGGAATCGAACCCTTAGACTTTGGTATAGAATGCCAGCGCCCTAACCATTCGGCCATAGTCCGGCGTACAACTCTAGAAGGCCTCCAACTAGCCAACAAACTTGGAAATCATTTTCTTACAAATAATGACAATGTCGAACGAGCTGAACCATTCCAACGGGATTTCAAAATGACGTTATGAAGAATCATATAAAGAACTAACAAAAATAAAATCACAGCGTCTGATAACCGAATTCGTATTCAAAGCCGGTGAAACAAACGAAACACAAGATGTTCATTTTATCCAAGATACACTTGTAGATATATCACGATTCAATATTTCCAGTGCCTAGAAGGATTTTTCGCCACCGTAAAACAACAGTTAAAGGGTCCGTTTACTGCTGCATTAATTAACATTTTTTATTAAGTGTATTTAGATGGAAAATATCTCCAATTTTTATATGTTCACTATATCTTTTTTTACACGGATTTTTTTTCATGGTAGTCTTTGGAACGTATCATCCATGAAAAAAAGAGAATCGGGTGTATTAAGCGAGTTATGGATAATCAAAAAATTTTTTACCGAAAAATTTAAAAGTTTTGCCTCGTGGATTAGTTTTAATAATGATATGGTGGTAGAGAAATTTCTCTTGCTCAATACACACACGCATAGAAAGTTTGAATAAAAATCAATATTTCGAAACCACATGAAAACAGAGCGAAGTTCTCAACAGTAAAAATATGCATTTTTAGCTACGTGCAATTCTTTCGTCTGTTTTGTTTATCATCGGATAATCTACATCTGCATGACCGCCAGGCAAGCGACATGTGCTTAACCCATGATTACCCTTAAACACATTTCATTAGAATTCCTCAGCGGAGGAAAATTGTCGCATTTCCCACGCTGTCTACAATTAAACCAAATTGTAGCCGACACGAATAATAGAAAAAAATTGGACCGGTATTTATTGTACACGGCCGAGTCCGCAATTTAAAGTTTATTCGGCCATTATTTCTGCACCTTATCACTCTATAAATCTTAATGCGGAACTTTAATCAGGAAATTGAATGCAACTTGCAGAGCAGTGTAATTATACGGTAGCTGGAGCAATTACTGGAGGGGACGGTGTTGACCAATTATGGATTCGAGGAGGTGGTCCGACAGCTGATTGACACGCATGCCATGGATTGTCGCTCTAATACCCTTTCCCAGATCGGTGGGCATCGTGGAAGAAATTTGTCAACGTAAGTATTAAAAGAAAAGATAGGTTTATTATATTGCTTGAATAGGTAAATAGAGGATGATAAATGAGTTTTGCTTTTTCTTTTATGATTGAGTATCAAAAACAGCCCAAAACAACGCAATTAAAAGTGATAGCATTCTACCCTTGATGTACAGAGCTTGTTGCTGTGTTTTTAGAATTTTTTATCGGTTTTCATTTTTTAATTCAGGTTAGGACTTGTTGTAATCAATGGGTAAACTGATACTGAGATATCCCTCTATAATTCCACTATTTAACTAAGTCAGAAAAAGTGTTTTTTTATACCTGAAGACATCTGTTGAACATATTTATTTTTAAACTTTTTAAGTGCAACTTACATGTTATCTAAAATAAAATTTTATACATCGTTAAACATATATGCGCTATATTAAATCTTGTATTTAATCTATTACATAGTTTTATTGGCTTTATATCAAAGCCATGGTATTCTAATGCTCATGTATAGAACCATATTTTTACTGTTTAGAAATTTTTGGATTCTTGAACAGTCATAAAGTCAAATCTTGTTGATAATATTTCGTAGGGTTAAAGGTGAAACACATTAAGTCAGAAAACATAATTTTGAAAAAACGCTTAACAAAGATTTTTTTTTCTTTTAACTTCATTCGTACTAACATTATTAAATCAAATAAAGTTATAGCACTGGAGTTTTTTTACTAACTACGAACCAGTCTTGGCTCTCATATGCTTATTTTATATTATTATCCTCAGGATGATTAGTGTGTTTCACCTATAAAAACTACTAGGCTAGAGTACTTAATGTGACTAAAAAACTTTGAAAAAAAAATGAAATAAACAACGATATGAATTAGCGGGTTTCACCAGTAGAAACATCTCCTTTTCTGGTCAAGAAAAGCTGAAAATCTGAAAATAGATAATTTTGACTTAGTGTGTTTCACTTGTAACCCAACGATTTATGCTAGGAAAGAAATTTGATTTTTATGTCCAAGTTGCATAGAGTTTAGCAATTTGAGTTGCATTGAGTGTGTCTGGGTTCGTATCCCGGGGAATGCATGGATTCTGTGCTGTCCGCTCATAGAGAATAAAAAAGCAAAGTTTGTTCACTCTCTGCTTTCTCTCTCTCTCTCTCTCTCTGTATCTTGCTTTCATTCATAAACTTATTATTCACGCAAAGAATACATTTTGTGATTCAACAAATTAAAAACAAAACTTTATGTCAACCACTTAAAAGAAAATAGTGTCGAATTCCATCCTTAACTGTGCTTCACGGGAGATAAAATTATTGCAAATGCAAGAATTTCATTTGAAAATATTCTATATATTTCTAAAGAAAATTCTTATATTTACAGTAGTTCGTTCTTCGCAGGAAGGTAGAACTATTAAGATATAAAAATTACGTATGGAAATATCTTATATATTTAAATTAATATAAAGTTCTAGATGAAAATTCGATAGGCCAGAGTTGTTGATTTGAAACTATAGAAAAAAAGTTTTTTTCCCCCACAGTTTTGAATTAAGTGAAAAACATCCAATATTTTCATTCCCTTTCATAATTTGCAGAAGAAATTCACCTTTTGTTTTCATCAAAAGATGTAGAGGTACTTTTCCTCCGATCTGAAGAAAATTTAGAGCGTGAATTTCTATTTCCTTTGTCAAAGATTCTCTTAGTTTTACTGTTATGTAAATTCATAAGTATCCCCTTTATTTTTCGTGAATTTACGTTATCGTTTTGGTAGTAAAACAGAAATAAAATGATCCCCATTTGCTTGTAAGAAAACAAAAATTCCTTTCTATAAAAATTCATTCAAATAAATGCGTCTATTTTGACAACAAGTATGAATTATCAAGTTACACTGATAAACTGTTCATTCATAATGCATTTTCATTTTGAAACTTATTCATATTTTGTACTAGAGGATTAAATACTGGAAATTTAATGAAATAATTCTGATAAAAAAATTGTTACAAAATAACCTAAAAAAAATTCTCATTCTTTCTTTGTGATAACACTAGCTGAATACCCGTGCTTCGCTACGGAGTATATTTTAGGATAATTACAATGAAAAAATAATGAAGTTGCTTTTTAGAGGATTTCCTTATAAACAGTATTTTTTGTTTCTTCCTTAGGCGGAACTAATATTACCAGGTTCGTCCGCGAACTTACACGTGAGCAAGCTACGTAAAACTGACCATGGGAGAAACAATTTTCTCTTAAATCTACGCCAGCGTATTTCAAAGTTTCGCCTTGAGATTATGTATGTTTGCCTTATTTATCATCATGACGAAGCATACTTTGAGGGGGGAACCCTCTCCCCCCCCAAAAAAAGAACAAAACCGTCAATAACCAAAATTTCCTCACCCATTTTTGAATTAAATTCTTAAAAAACTTCTTTCTCAATTAGTCTAGTGGTTAAATTTTATCTTTTAATGTATTTTAATATTTTTGTCAATTTATTTCGTTGTTATGCCCGTGACGCAAAATTAATTTAAAGCATCACAAAAAGAAAAGAAAAAGATTTCATTTAGAAGGAATGAATTTTTATGATCTTTCTCGTGATATAAATTTTATAACCCTAAAATTATTATTTTAAATGCAAACTTAAAAAAAGTTACTAAAATAGCTTAAAAATTTTATTTAATAAAATCTAAGAAGAATTTTTCAAAAATTTTCTTAGTGCACCCTTACATTATAAGAAGAATCGCCATGCAAATTTTCAATTAGTGTCCAGCGGTTTGGTCTGTGCGTCGTCTGTCAGTCAGTCAGTCAGTCAGTTACGGAACTCTTTTATATATATAGATATATATATATAGATGATAGCTGATTACATTGTTATTAGCATCGTGGGTTTTATAAATTTTACGTTTGCAGAATATATAGTTTTTGATTTATGAGGGAATTCTAAAAATTAAACCTGGCTCTGGAAGATAAAATATAAAAAAAATATTTATATCGTAATTCTCTATGTGATTGCAGAGTAAATTATGTTATGATTGTAAATATATTTTAGATGGCAATCAACGTCATCTGTACTTATAATGCTAAATTTGTTTAAGTACACAAAACACATTAGAGTTAGATTCAGATATTTTTCTTTCTCAAATCAATCTGTGAAATCAAAATCATACTTTAGAATAGTTGTATAGAATTCTACTGGAATTAGAGACTGCATTTTGATTTTAAACAAATTTGCAGCATTACAAAATTATTTCTGGGATTTGTCGGGGATTTATTTCGTGAAAACTTTGTGAGAAATTAAATATATGCGTTTTGTCACAATGTTATGAAATGTTTCTCGTGGTAAATCATTCTACAAAGTGAAGCCAATAAAGACGATGGTATCAAAGAAAAATGATCCCTGATAACGAAAACGGCAACCTGGGAGGGAAAAGTACTGTAAAAAAAATACGCGGTTGCACATTTTGTCACAGCTTGAAGCCACAAGAAAAAGTGTGGCGTTAGTGCTTTCAATAAACAAGACGTTTATATCCCGAGATAAACGTGCCGCGATATCTCGCTCTCTCATATACTATGTAATGTATTTTTTCTCACCTTTCAGGGGAAAAGGGAAAAGTTAGGGAAAAGTTTAACATTTAGAGAGCAGAGGTGGGATATGGTAATATGTTTTATATGTAATATAGTAATAATTGCAATAAAAAAGTAATTTTTCATTGTAATAAACACTCGTATTTATACTCGTAATAATTTATATTTATTACGAGTGTAATGCATAATAGACGTATGCATTATACTCATTTTAAAAATTTACTCTATTCATCATAGGATAATTTTGACTTAAATTATTTTTTTTAAATATCATTTTTTACTTCCTTACTGATCAACAGCATTAATAGCTTTTTAGAAAACAAATTACTTAGGTGATAGACTATTTTTAAGTGGAAGTTTGGGGCTATAAATTTTGCAAGGTATATAAATATTTTTTTCTTTAAAAAAAGTTATTGGACTGAAGAATTAAGAAAATAATATTTCTCATGTAAATTTTCAGCCTGTAGTGGACATGTAGACAAAATGTTACAAGGAAGTGTCATAAAAGATTCCATGATAAATGTCGAAGGTTAAGAAAGAAATAAAAAAGTATATAAAAAGTAAAACATCATGCACATTCCTACATAGTTAAATAATAAAAAGTAATACATCTGAAAAACTACATATGAAGATTTCTTCATATTTATTAAGTATTCAGGATTATCATTACCAAAGAACAATAATATAATTCTCGTGATTTGGCTTGCATGATGATACTGTAGCGAACTGAGGTTCGTAGTGTCAACCAGAAGATGATTTAAACACACCAGGTATACATCACTCATTACATAAACAAAACAAATGCAATTTATTAATCAAATTGATGATGATGAGATATGTACACTGCACAGATGTAAGATGAACTTCGTAACGTAGGTAATCACACTCGATTTTATCGGCGTGGGGCGGAGTAAGAACACAGAAGTCCGCTAGGCTAGCAGAACTGGCTCTGCTTCAATGATGAAGAAACGGCACTTCTCCTGACGGGAAAGGGCTCCCCAATAATATCAACGGCGGTGATCACTGCACGCACCCGGTAGCGATGAAATTATTAAATTAAGGAGAAAGGACTCCTCACTGGAAAATAAGGTAGCAAAGGCTCCTTCCACGAAGACTGGTCTCCGACAAATTAGTGGAGTATGTTTACTCCTGCAGGAACTAGATCGTCGCTGCAAAACAGTCACAAGGGACGCTGAACCGATAAGGGCGGCAAACCCGGCTGCTCTTAGAACTGGATCCGCTACGTGTCAGGAACTAAAAAGACGCAAGCCTCGACTGAGGGGTCCATTCTCTTTTTATAGAAGACCTCCACCGGATATTGCATCACTCTCCAGAAAGTCGAACGATCTAGAACAAGTGAGCAACGGAAATGGGTTTCCTGGGGCGATAATGAATATTTTCCCCGGGTCTAAAGCGGCCGCCTTTTTAGTTTGTCCTCCAAGCCACTTCAAAGAGTCTCAAAAGGGCCGCTTCGGTAAAATGCGAAAGGCACGAGTCCTTTTGTTTAGGCACGCGACGCCTCCAGGATGCTGCTTAACAATTGATAGTTCATGAATGAAAGCACCTGGGGGGTCTCCTGTCATTTATAATAAATACCAGCGGCGTCACCCGGTGGCGATGACTAAATCAAGAAAAATGACCACGTCCCCTGAGGTCCTGTGGAACAAGTCTATCGGATGAACAAAAGGAATATTGCTGTCAGCATATTGCCACCCAAGCCGTCGGAAATCTTTTGAAGTGTCTCAGGCCGAGATAGAAGAATTTCTTTTGTTAACGGAGAGGTTGAAATGCAATACTCTACATAACCCCCCTGCCGTTAAAGTTTTCAATGTGGTTGCATATTGAAAACCAACGTTTCGTGTGGGTGGTTCCCAATTCTGCTATCTAATGTACCAGTTCCAACAGTTTTTTTTTTCTACTACACAAAAAAAAATACACAATTCTAACAAGTACGTACACATGCACTAACTGGATTACTAAATACAAACACAAATAAATTCATGGTACTAACAATTAATTCTCTAGGTTACTACATTTACAAATCTAGGTAATTCGCGGACGTTTAAGGAATGTATCTGCTTAAAGCGTCAGCGTTTGTATTCTGTCTTCCCGGCTTGTGTTCTACCCGAAAACAAAATTGCTGCAACATAAGTTGCCACCGAAAAAGACGGCCATTTGAACTGGCATTCTTCTTGAGCCATACCAATGGGTTATGGTCGGTCACGATTTTGAATTCGCTTCCGTCCAGATAGTAGTGAAGTTTTTTTAACGCGAATATGATCGCCAAGCACTCTTTTTCTGTGGTGCTGTATTTCCTTTCAGGCTCAGAGAACTTCCTACTCAGGTACAGGATAGGATGTTCCTTATCACCTATTTGTTGGGCCAACACTACCCCGGCTCCCAGATCGGATGCGTCCGTTTGGACAATAAATGGAACAGTAAAATCAGGAGCTCGTAGCACAGGTGTTTTTATAAGAGCGTCTTTCAGAGTGGTGAACGCTGCCTCGCAAGCTTCGTCCCACACAACCGCCGCGCGTTTCTCCCGTCCCTTTAACGCATCGGTTAAGGGGGCCGCTATCATAGAATAATTTGGAATATAGTGCGCGTAATACCCAGTGAGACCCAGAAATGCCCGAATACTCGTCTTTGTCTCTGGCCGGGGAAATTCCCTAATGCATTTTACCTTTAATTCGGCGGGATTTCGATAACCTCCGCCGACCATGTGCCCCAAGTATTTTACATGGTTTTGGGCGAACCGACATTTCGATGATTTGATTGTGAGCTGCGCTTGCGCTACACGACTTAACACGATATCTAAATGCTTCAGATGCTCGTCCCAGGTCTTAGAAAATATCGCGATGTCGTCGATATATGGAACGGCATACTCCTCACACCCATTTAGGACGTCAGCCATGAGCTTACTGAAAAAGAAAGGTGCGTTTTTAAGCCCGAAAGGCATCCGCAAAGGCCTGAATGTCCCGAATGAGGTGACAAAAGCCGCAATGCGTTGGGCCCTTTCTGTCAAGGGGATTTGCCAATACCCTTTTGCAAGATCGAGTATTGTTATGAAATCAGATCCTGCAACTTGTTCAACCCTTTCCTCTATGTTGGGGAGGGGGTAATATTCGGTGCGAATTATTTCGTTCAACCTACGATAATCAATACAGGGTCTCGGCTCACGACCATCGGTTTCTACCAAAATGATAGGCGAGGTAAAATCAGACTCACCTACTTCTATCACTCCTAATTTTAACATTTTGTCAATCTCCAACTTCAAGATTTCGTTCTGTCGGTGTGACGTTTTGTATGGTCTAGACCTAACGACCTTATCCGAGATCAGCTCTATGTAATGCGTAACTTTCTCGGTTTTTCCTGGGTTATTAGAAAAAATATTTGCATGGCTACACAATAATTTCTTTAATTCCCTTTTTTGAGTGAGATTTAGACGAGCGTCAAGTTCGCTCTCGCGCACAATCTCCTCGTAATCGAAATCGGTAGCACCGGTTTCAAAAACGTGGATTGCGAAATCATCCTCAGTACCAATTTCGACTTTACCTTCATAAACCCAATTTATAGTTTCGGGACGCCTGATACAGGGCTTCAGCATATTACTATGGTAAATGCTGGATTTCTGTCTAGGTCCGGGAGTTTGCACTCGATAATTCGTCTCAGATATGCGAGCTTCAATTTTCCCTGGGTCTATCCACTTCGGCGCCGTTTTGATAGTCCGAGATAGAGAGAAAATCAGAACTAAATCTCCAACCTCGAAATCCCTTTTAACTGAGCTCTTATCATACGCTTCCTTACGCTTAGATTGTTCTTCAGCCATTTTCTGAGCAGCTAACTCTCGCTCTCTTTTTAATCTATTCACTAGGGTAAGGACGTGCTCTGTCACGGGTCTCTCTTCCTCACAACCTCCCATCCAACCTTCGTACAATAAAACTTCGGGTGTTCGTAGGTTTTTTCCATACAACAGTTTCTCCCTGAATACCTGTGGGACAACTAAAGGACTTCGTGTATCCCCAAAGTGGTCCCTCTGTTGTTTACACAATAACCCGTTTATCACTACATAACCCTTCTCGCCGGTTTGACTTGGACTTTCGACTTTTTTTAACAATGCGGCCAATTCTACACATTCCCGCTGGGCGTCTGCGAATTTCTCAGGGGAAACCTTTAATAGACTCAACGCTGGGTCTTCGCGGTCGAGGGGGGGTAAAACTAACAATTTCGCCTGTTCCTCCCTTTCCAGTTGTGTCAAAACGATTGACTCCCCATCTGAGGGACTATTGTCCGAACGCTCTCGAAGAGAATCGTTTGACTGAAGCGTCTGTGTACAGCTCTCTTGGCATTTGGAACGCGAGCGCGTTATTGCATTGATTTGCATGCTCTTAGAGTTTTGTTGACCCTGTCTTAGAAGAGCTGCCGTTTGATTTCCCAGTATGTATCTTTGTTGATTTGACCTGTCGCTAATGACACAGGCCTTTGTTGTTATATTTCCATACTGGGAGTTCAGAATTACGCGCGCTAGGGGCACGTTAATGGCACGAGTGTCTAACGGCTGAGTGAGCCAGACTGTTTCGCCGAGGTAGTCGTCGGGCGAAATAAATCTTTTACAAACCAGATCAATCGTACTACCCGTATCTCTAAGTATCTCACATACCTGGCCGTTCACAGTCCCTATACTCACATATGGTTTTAAGGGATCTGTGATTTCCAAATCGGCACCTATGGAGTTAACCTCTTCTTTTTTTGTTAATAACGGACACTGGGGCCTAACATGCCCGACCTCGTGGCAAAAATAGCACTTAATGTCTGTCACACGCCTTTTGTCGAACTCTTTATGGTTCCATTCTTTACGGCGGTTTTCTTTTGGGCGAGGGGAGCTCACCTTATCTAAATTTCGTTCGGGTTCGTGTTGTTCGGGGGGTTTTTCAACTTTCTCTCCCGTTTTTACAGCCCCAAACATTTTACGTTGGTCGGGCGCGCGTCCCTCGAAATTCTTCGGCTGGTTGGGGGGCTTACCTGTTTTTCTGATAAGCTCAAACTGATCCGCGTCTTTGACCAAGGTTTCAGGGGACGTGTAATTCTCCCAATCCCTTATATTTTGCTCCCGGATTTCACTTCCCATTTTCCGTTTCAATTGGTCGACCAGAAAGAGATCTTTTAACGACTCAAAAGTTGTAACACCGAGACCCTCTAACCAACCTTCGAAATACGTCTTTATTTCGAAAAGATAATCTTTCCATAGGGTTCCTGGCTTACGCTGGTGTCTAACAAACTTCTGACGAAAAGCTTCAGGACTGAGCCTGAATCGCTCGAGAAGCACGCTCTTAACATGGGAATATTTTTGTGTGTCCTCGACTTTTTCCCGTAACACAATGGCCGCTACTGATAATGGTAACAGGCTAATTAAACTGCCTGACCATTCAGCTTCCGGTATTTTTAAATGCTGTGCCTGCCGTTCAAAAAGGCAAAGGTACAGGCTTATATCAGTTTCTTCCGGGTCGAATTTTTGCATTATGTGCCTTAATGAGTGTCCCGCAGGTCTCGGAGGACTAACAGACGGGCTTTCTTGGGGGGCTTCCCTACTCAGTCTTAATTTGGCTAGCTCAAACTCTCGCTCTTGTTGAGCTAACCTATCCTCCCGTTCTTGTTGAGCTAATTCATCTTCCCGTTTTTGCCGGGCTAACCGTTCTTCCCGCTCTCGTTGCTCGTTTTCTATACGGGTCTCCATAATTTCAGCTAACAACCCTTCAGCCAATTTTACATTGTAATCTGCTGAACTTTCAATTTTTTTGATTATCTCAAGCTTCAGCATTCCCAAATCTACCTCACAACTCATTTCTATAGCGAGGTTAACTAAGTCCTCTTTCTTTGCACGAATAAGAGAACCCATGTTTGACAGAATACAAAGCTATTACAATACTACACAGAATAATACACACTATTATAAACCCTGAGGTAGTAATTACTTTAAAACCTGAACACAAAATGCAACTACACAACACAATCAATTAACGTACACATGCAATGTATTAACAAATATGAACTAAATTACTTTTAACATTCCGCTTGCGATGTTACTATTTTAAGGTTCATAAAAGATAAATCACTTTGCTTTTAACATATCACAACAATACACAATGCAAAATAGTTAAACACAATGTAGTTACACTATTTCTTTTTGAGCACAGTTACATTCCTTAATTTCTGAGAACTAATTTAACACACTACTATTTCAATAACAATTCTACTTTACACAATAACACTAGTTCTTATTTTACCTCAAATTAAAAAAAATTTTAACACCTTTTAAGTTCAGATCAAGCTATTAATTACGGTTATTAAATTCAACCATTTAATTCTCCTACTTCTGAGAAAACAACCAAAATATTATTTACTAAACTACTGTTGGATACCAGCACAAAAGAGAAACAGAATGGTACTCACAATTTGATGTGAAGACTGGCATCTAGTTGGCACTGCAGCAAGTTTATCAGATGGCACAAGAACGTCAAACGTTCTATTCTAATTCACAGGATACACACACCCGCGATAGCACTTTCACACAGTCTCAGTTCTGAAACACGCGCGAATGTCACTAAGGAAATTAACACTGCAGCAGTTTAGCAGATTTCACAAGAACGTCAGCCGCTCTACACTACTTCACAGGATACACACCAGCAATAGCACTTTCGCACAGTCACAGTTCTGAACACACGCGACTGTCACTATAAAAAACAAAATGTTCTTACTGTCGCTTTTTTTTTTCGTCGAAACGCTGCCACCAAAATTATGAATGAATATATACCTTCTGTAGCGAACTGAGGTTCGTAGTGTCAACCAGAAGATGATTTAAACACACCAGGTATACATCACTCATTACATAAACAAAACAAATGCAATTTATTAATCAAATTGATGATGATGAGATATGTACACTGCACAGATGTAAGATGAACTTCGTAACGTAGGTAATCACACTCGATTTTATCGGCGTGGGGCGGAGTAAGAACACAGAAGTCCGCTAGGCTAGCAGAACTGGCTCTGCTTCAATGATGAAGAAACGGCACTTCTCCTGACGGGAAAGGGCTCCCCAATAATATCAACGGCGGTGATCACTGCACGCACCCGGTAGCGATGAAATTATTAAATTAAGGAGAAAGGACTCCTCACTGGAAAATAAGGTAGCAAAGGCTCCTTCCACGAAGACTGGTCTCCGACAAATTAGTGGAGTATGTTTACTCCTGCAGGAACTAGATCGTCGCTGCAAAACAGTCACAAGGGACGCTGAACCGATAAGGGCGGCAAACCCGGCTGCTCTTAGAACTGGATCCGCTACGTGTCAGGAACTAAAAAGACGCAAGCCTCGACTGAGGGGTCCATTCTCTTTTTATAGAAGACCTCCACCGGATATTGCATCACTCTCCAGAAAGTCGAACGATCTAGAACAAGTGAGCAACGGAAATGGGTTTCCTGGGGCGATAATGAAATATTTTCCCCGGGTCTAAAGCGGCCGCCTTTTTAGTTTGTCCTCCAAGCCACTTCAAAGAGTCTCAAAAGGGCCGCTTCGGTAAAATGCGAAAGGCACGAGTCCTTTTGTTTAGGCACGCGACGCCTCCAGGATGCTGCTTAACAATTGATAGTTCATGAATGAAAGCACCTGGGGGGTCTCCTGTCATTTATAATAAATACCAGCGGCGTCACCCGGTGGCGATGACTAAATCAAGAAAAATGACCACGTCCCCTGAGGTCCTGTGGAACAAGTCTATCGGATGAACAAAAGGAATATTGCTGTCAGCATATTGCCACCCAAGCCGTCGGAAATCTTTTGAAGTGTCTCAGGCCGAGATAGAAGAATTTCTTTTGTTAACGGAGAGGTTGAAATGCAATACTCTACAATACCATTATATCTAGCTATCGTTTTAATGCTTAGGAATCACATAACGACATATTTATTACTAAACGGACTTATCTCATAAGTTCATACCCAATAACTATAATACTTATTCATCATTGTACTTACTTCAAGTCTTACCTAATTATTACTGAAAGTAGAGAACTCTATGGTGCCCGGTTTAAAGGGCTACGTAAATAAGGCGATTTTTAGATATTTGTTAGTATTGATAAAAAAATCTTTTGACTTGTATAAAAGGCTTAAATCTATCAATTTTGTTTACAAAAGTACATTCCTTTGTACAAAAGACTCAAGTCGAAATTATATTTCTGCGATTTGTATAAAAGCCAATAACTTGGTATATTTAAATCACTGTTTTTGACTTAAGCCCTTTTATACCGGGCACCATAGAATTGCACTTGAATATATTTTAGGATAGATACAAGTCTTTTAGAATGACTTTGTTAGCACAGTTAAAAAAAATTCCTTTTTCAAGAAACCTCAGAAAATAAATGATTCTTTTATATAGTATTTGAAAACGGTATCGGACGTCAATATCTCAAAATGTTCATCAATTAATTTTACTTATATTGTCATAAAAAGATTGTTTTTTCATATGGTGCAACATAACTCTTATATGAAATAACCCGAAACGGGGCTGTAAATATGAAACTTGTTAATATTAGTTTCTTGCACAGTTTTTGACTATATTGTTTTTGGATAAAGAATAAATTCGGTATTTATGCGATGTTATGTCTAATATATGATATAAAGATGGATGCCTATCATAAAAGACAGTTCGACCTGTGCATTCTTCAGGGTTTGGAAAACTTCCAAATATTCCCTATAAAAAACTAAAATGTAAACTTTATGCGGAAATTTTGAAAGCCAATGTAGATAAAACTATATTTCTTCTTCTGGAGCAAAATATATTAGCTTTTGAAATTCACGAATAATTAACTGTTTAGGGTGGATATGCAAACTTTGTAATCACAGGCTTGTTTCGCTTGGAGTTACATTTTCTAATCGGTAATCCTTTTTTTACCTAGCATACTAGGAAAACCACTAGAATGTAAACCATATTCACAGCTGCAAAAGTCCTATATATTGACAGATAGAAGCCGAAATGGTCTTCTCTGCGTTCCCTCTTTCAGAGGTCCCAAAAAATGCATACTGTTTTGAATAACGTACAAAAATCAATAAAACAGAAGTTTAAAAAAGTCCACAAAATTATTAATAATTACCTTAATAATATAGATCATGAAAACTTTTAGAGTTTTTGTAAAATTAAACATTCATAGAAATATATACACAGCCCTCATTAAATATGAAAAAACAGGAATGTAATACCAGAATTAAATTATATGATATCGGTTTTCAAAGTTTCTCAAAATGTGATTAATACTGGAAGAATAACCATTCTAACGTCTTTTAGGTACGTTTAGAAATATTTACTTTAATCTTTCGTATACAAGGAGAAGTACTTTGATTAATTACCCGTTTGAATCTAAAGCATCTATAGATGCGATTTGTATATTATGTCTTTTAACACGAAAAATTTATCATTCTTTTATGTTCAAATACTAATGAAATTTCATGCTAACAATATCTCCTCACACTAAAATTAATTTAAATATAAGAATTTGTTCCCTATTCGTGAGAACAATCCGAATAAAACTGTTGTGGAACTAAAAAACCAGATTACTGAGTATGGCATATATTCAGCTTGGAAATAATCAAGTTTATTACCTGGTTAATCATTAAAGTTCGTTATAAACAATTTCTCGATTATATACCTCTTCTGAAATTCACATGCATATATACAGTAATGCATAAGGGACGTAAGGGAACGTAAGGGAAAATACTGGATGAGAAGTAGGGATTTTTTTTACTGTTGGACACACAGACAGTATCATTTCTTTTCTGTGGGAGGTAACTGGGCCCGTTACGTCCCATACAGCTGATTTAAGAACTTAGAGTTCCACGCTCTTTCGCAGTCAGAGGTCGGGACACCCGCTAGCCATTTCGCTGTCATACTCTGGAATTCGAAATTTTCAAAGTGAGATTGTATTTGTTAAATAATATGTTTCAGATACGAATATGGTTGGAAAGTCTTTAATTTTAGTCAAAAGAGCACTAGAATCTATGGTAATAATTCTGAATGTGACACTAATTAAGTATTATGTTAATGGTTATTGTAGTGAGTTTGCATGAATGCGTTAGATAATATCTTAATAAAACTATAAGAAAGAAGAAGTTGAAGAAAGTTTCTGGGTTTAATGCCGAAAAGTTATGTGATTCATTAACACATTTCAGTGAATGTTCTTTGGACAGATCAAAAGATCTCTTTTGATTCAGGCTACATGTAGGCAGCCATCAAAGAATAAGAAATATCACCACCGTCCACACCCGTAGGTTATACGGCCCTTCAGAAATGAAATCTAATCATCCTGACGGCAATCCGTCCCAGCCGGGTCCCGCAGGCTCCGGGGCGAGGGCTCTATGTCCCGACCTCCAAGCCGGAAAACAACCATCTCAGCTCCAATCAAAACAAATTTTCCAATATCTCTGGCAACACCGGAAATCAAAGGAAGCAAAGGTTTTTACAAAATACAATTTACGCTAAAATACAACATATACTATTTCTACATATACAACATTTACAATACCATACTCTATATCATAACAACTATATACCACCTACAGCGAACCAAAGAATAACTTCATAAGAGTTATTTCATAGCTTCATCTTAGGTAAGAAAACAATATGAAACTATGCCTCATAGGATGGTATCATAAGTATCACGCAAATTATATGTCTATACGAGATGACTCATAAGAAAGCTCTGGAAGAGTTATAAGCCCCACTCGATCTGCAATGCCTAATACGTGACTAGGGATCACGAAATTTTCAGAAGCTAATGATAATTTTTTTTAAAAATTACTCATTTTAACTACTTTTGAGTTTGATAATCCACTTGTACCATGCAAATAAAGAGGAAATCAAATGTTTCTACTGTGGAAAATTATTGCTTTGCATTTCTAATGTTAAGATTTTATATGGGATTAGACGCACAAATGACTTTCTTGAGAGAAAGTATGTATTTAGGCATATATAAAACACAGTAAACAATAAATAATTACATTAATTTTACAGTTAGCACTATAAATTCAGAGGGGAAAAAATTCATGTATTTGAAATGTGGTTTTCTTTACTTAATGCAGTGATCATTTAACCAGTGACTCATACCTATTTTTAGTGGACATTTTAAAAAATAAAATAACAGAACTTTCATTTGGTATTAAAAGTACCAACAGTCAATTTACTGCTCTGTATGCCTTTTATTAACTCTCAAGAGAGAAGGATCCAGTGCTGAATTTTGGCTAACTGAACCTCTCTGTTCTCCGACACTCCAAACTCCTTTCGTCAGACATCTTGGTCACATACGCCTTAGTCATCATCACATTAAGTAAATTCCATATTTTGATGGGGATTTATGAATTTACGTTCAGTTCTGATCATTAAGAGAGTTTCGAGCTTCATGACTTATACGCTTTCAGTACAGCGCAATTAGCTTTGGAAGCTAGGAAACGTCCCATGAAAAAAAAAACTTAATAACATATGTGTTTTCAAAGTTACATAGTTGTTTCAGGATTCCGATTCTTAGTCACAGTAAAAATAGTTTAAATAGATTTTAAAAAAGGCAAATTTAATTGGATGTTAATTCACCCATATAGATATGCATGTATGTATGTGCACTGGGACTTGACTCACATTCATATGTGAGTTATGTACGTGCATCAAGTTGGTACTTTTTGAAGTGGTAAGGTGGATCGTGGAGACATATCTTAGCACTGAAAACTCTTAAAAACATAACCCAGAAGTTCATTTACAATTTCTGTATTACAATTTAGAACTACGCTGAATTCTAAAGAAGGCGAGAATGTGTATTTCAAAACTCCTATAAAAATACTGACAAAGAGCAGCAGCTAAACAAAAGAAAAGTGCATTTAATCTTATAGCCTGCTTTCAACTAGGAAACTAAGATGCTTTCATAGGAAGTATCTACGTAGGTAATAATATAATATTATTTCAAGTTTTATGCACTATATATAGTTTCATAATTTCTGCCAGTTTCTTGCATGAAATGTGAGTTGCATGAGTTGTCTCCACGAATAATTCTGTGTTTGCAGTGAGTGTAAAGAGTATCAAGTCCAAAATCGTAATTTTTGAGAAAAATAGGATTGAAAAAAAACGGCTTTTGTAAAATCAGTTTTTTAAGTTTAATTTTTAATTATTTTTTTAAAAGTAAATTATGGAACAAAGTTCTTTTACTCGGCTTACAGTAGAGTGAACTAGCAGAAATCGTCACGTAAGGAAAAAGCGTTATGAACCTCTCCATCTAATGTCGGTACGAATGGATTCAACTAATCACTTCAACTTCCTGTGCTATGGGTGGCACAGTGGTAGAGCGAGCTGCTCCTATACTTTGGTCCCCTGTTCGATCCCGGTGGATGCTTTTTATGTAGATAATTC
Source organism: Dolomedes plantarius (assembly GCA_907164885.2). Lineage (NCBI taxonomy): Eukaryota > Metazoa > Arthropoda > Arachnida > Araneae > Dolomedidae > Dolomedes > Dolomedes plantarius. The sequence goes on from OU015492.1 coordinate 54,422,195, forward strand.
TAAATATTTGAATTTAATTCTTTTAATTCTTATTATAATTTTAATTTTACTTATTTGAAGAGGGCTTAGTTTTTATATTTTTATTTACTGCTGATCACATATTTTCTGATGCGCATATCTTGCTACTGGAGGTAAAGTCGTTCGACCATGGCACTCCAAGAATCTTTATATACCTCGCTACCATGCCCCCTCCAGGCGACCTTTCCCTCTCTTTCTCTTTCTCTCTGCCTCTTTCTATCATATACGGTTGTATGTGTGTTCGTGCGAGTATTGAGATACGAGCAGCAAGCATTGTGCGCGGTCAACTGTATAACCTCAATTCTAAACACGTGTAAATATTATTTAAACTTATTTATCCATCGATCGTTGTTAGAATATACTGATTGAGGCTCCAAGTTACTTAACCAAATTTTTCATAAACATTCATTCATATTGGCTGGAGACTTCAACGTTAACTTCAATGCTAAAGAAAAATTTGAAAAGCTCACATCTTTTTTATCAGGTACATTTGATTTAAGTATTAATAATGACCCAGCACAGTTCACAACGAAATACTGTACAACCGTTGATGTTGTTTTCGCGATATACTTGGATAAAATTGAATGTCAAACATATGCATCTTATTATAGTTACCATAAGCCAATAATTACCATGATACACTATAATGATAAAATTTAAAAAGAATTTTTTCTTATTTGGAATTTTTTATATAAAATTTATAATTCGCTATTTTCTATTTAATTTTTAATAAATGACTATTTTTCCTAAAATATTAAATGAAATTTATTGATTTAAATCTTTACTTTACATTTTTGCTTTGAAAAAATGATAAAAAATAAAAATAAAATATACAAATTAGAGAGAGAGAGAGAGAGAGAGAGAGAGAGAGAGAGTTGGTTGGTTGGTTGGTTGGTTGGTTGAATAAAAGAGGGCTTCTCTTTTTGGCGTGACAAAAATACACTAATATAATCAATAGAAATCTACATATTAAATCACGATATTAAATCAGTTGATAAAATAACGTAAGGAACTTCGTTCCTGACGGGGTCCCCCGACCGCACAATTTTTATTTTCAGTTTTATATTTGTTCGGTAAAGAGTGTTAAGTCCTTGATTGGGACATAACCCCTTTAACACTAACATGCTTGTGTTTTGTTTCACATATCCCAAATTTTCCCTGATGAATAAAAATATTTAGGAGTGGAATTGAACTTAGTTTTCTGTACCCTGCAGTACCCCTTGATTTTGCAAACATGTCTGGTTTGATAACTCATTTTAGCCCATTTTGGACTTAGCACCCATTGCACAGCAAACACAGAATTGATAGATGTGACAAAAGCAGTTCATGGATTGAAATCTAGACTTTACAGTGATGTACTACGTAAGTTTGACTCATTTTATGAGACATTTACGTTTAATGCCATGAAGTTGTACGGAAATAATCGCTAATATGTGGCAGACCGGTTGCTGTGAGCCCATATATTACCATGCTGTTGTTCTACAGAAATAATCTCTAGTGTATGAAAGACCCGTTGCTACGAGCCCCTACATTACCCTTTTTAACGCTTTTATTTGATATTATAAAAAGCTAAGCCTAGTTTGAAAATGAATCATTAATGTCTTTTACAAATCATTGTTAGTTGTTTTATTTTACCCAAGTGTGAAGTATGACTGTAATCAATAAAATAACCCCCTTCTGGCCTTTTATTTACCTTCGTCATTCATAACCTTAGCTGCGACCGAAAAGCACCGTCGCGCATCATAAACTGTACAATCTTTCCATGAGACTTCGCGTGTTCCACCACATAGATCTGGACGAACCCTTGGGACTGCCCGTCGTATGCTCGACACATATTAACACACAAAGTCTGCTCTGCAGACATGCGAGCGCCAAAGGAATGGAAAATAATGACAGTGGTTTTGTTCGGAATATTGAGTTAAACAATGAAGGATAAATACTTTTTTTTCTCCTGTATTATTACTTGAATAATGTGTTTCCGAAACCATTTCAATGTGATCTTGTTTGAATAACTTTCGAGTCCCTATTAGAGCAAAAGATATGTAATGTTGTGACATTAAATTATGTTTCTTAACCAAATATATCATGCTTATTGTATTACTAATGAATATAAATAGAGAAAAATGCAGATATGTGTACACTGAAAATCAGTTTGGGCCACAAATCCACAAGGCAATGTTTTGATGGAGATAGATTAATTATCTATATATATAAAACAGTTCTGTAACTGACTGACTGACTGACAGACAACGCACAGACGAAACCGCTGGACCTAAAGGGCTGAAATTTTGCATGGTGATTCTTCTTATAGTGTAGGGGTGCACTAAGAGAGATTTTTGAAAAATTCTTCTTAGATTTTTTAAAATGAAATTTTTTAGCTGTTTTTGGAATATTCTTTAAAGTTTGCATTTAAAATCATAATCCGAAGGTTATAAAATTTATATCAAAAGGAAGATCATAAAAATTCCTTTAAAATGAAATCTTTTTCGAATCTTTACCTCCATTTTCTGATTTCTTATGAATTTTTAAAGATTAATTTTTTGAATTAAATTTATTAAATACTGATCACGTGGTTTCTTTTCTTTTAATTTTGCGTCACGTGCACAACAACGAAATAGACAAAAAAAAATTTCTTGCTAATGCGGCACATGATTGGACATTATTCAAAAAAATATTAACATACAGCAAAAGAAATGTTCCTCAAACTGTACTATATTAACTGTACTATATTCTTTAGTCAGTTCTATTAGATTTAATTTGAATATTTTCTTCTACATTATTTTGTCTATAAAAATATCCGTTACGATTTTTTTATAAATATATTTTTCGTTTTCTTTACATCGATTGCATGCATTGATCGTTGTATTTATTATAAATATATTTATAAATATTTTTGGCATTAATTACATACATTGACAGCTGTATTTGATTTGAATGTACCCCGTAGCGAAGTACGGGTTTTCAGCTAGTTACTTCATATGTAGAAAGCCCAAAGGAACGTTGATGCATAAAATAGCCAAAAAGTCAAAAGCTTTAAATTTCTTTTTTGACTAGTTGAGTGTTAAAATAGTGTTAAGTCCTTAGTATGAGATTTCTAGTTATAATCATTCTTTCCTAAACGGGGAAAGTTTCTGTCTGTAAGCAGCTGTTTGGATATCTGGTGATTCTTATATGAATTTTAAAAATCAAATTTTTGACTAGTTGATAATACTTTATTTTCAGTATTTCTTTCATATCATCGCTCATTATAGTTAGAGTTGTAATATTAATTCCATTTCACCTATAAAAAGTAGAATTAGTCTTTCCACTATTTTTTGTCGGAATTTAGTGTGTTTATTTGTTTGACACACACACACACCATATACTAACTGGGCAAATTAAAACAGTAACTAATTTCCTGAGCAGAATAAATTATAGCGCCCAAGAAGATGTTCAGAGTTCTATAAAAATTCGAATTAGAATGTTGGTAATTAATTAGGGATAGAAGAATTGCAGAGAAATGCTTTAGCTCTCAAATTTTAGTTTTATTCAGTCAAGTATGCAGACATCTGTAGTATATGGTCTTTGGTTGAGAGCTCTAAGGTCAAATCTTGCTACACAAGGGCAAAATAGACAGATCCTCTAGTTTAAAGCCGATTCCAAATGGTTAAAAATATCCGGGTCTGAGGTAGCCTAATGTTAGAGCGTTCGCTGAAGATGCTCGGTTCGAATTCCGATAAGTGGCATTAAATCCCTTGGAGTATAGACCGGGCCGAGTCCTCCGAGTCTAGGTTTAAATCCGTAGACCAAATAGTCTCTTTATGATGTCAGAGAGGGTGAGAGAGGGTACGATCCCCCTAGATATCGCCCCTGGGGTTGCTCGGTCAAAATTGAGGTGGCACCCAGATAATGCAGATTCCGACTCTTGAGGTGCTATTGTAAACGGGAGCTGCACTCCTCAGCCTATAAAGCCTATATGGACCTGGTCTGAAACACCTCCCACCAGGGGGCATTAGCCGCAACAACAACAAATATCCATACTGTAACGACTCCCGTACAATAGGGAATTTTTTGCGCGGGGAAATTCCGGGAAGACCAATCAACCCGCGGTTTGTGCACATATTTAATTTGGACGGCTAATCGTCGACAGACAATCGCCGTCTGTCGATTGTCTGTCGCCAGGAGAACAGACAATCGCCTGGCGACATAATGGCCGGAAGTGTTACCGATAGCTCACAGAACAGTTCGTCAGCTACAAAAAGGGAGTTTCCGATCGAGGGCGCCTAGTTGTCTAGGAACGTAACTGAATAAAGAAAGGCGGAGTTTTCCAGACATTTCGAGAACGCCCAGCGAAGGTATATAAAGTCGGATGCGTGTTGAAAAAAGTCAGTGATTCAGAGTGACGCTGGAGCCGGAGACAATGATATACTGTCCGACAAGGAGATACTTGAATGAACGCAGCGACAACTCAAGTCTGACCTTCCTCGTCGTTGCCGTGAACCCACGGATTTAATTTTTTTATTGTAAATAGCCTGTATTTAGTCGAGAAATGCAATTAAAGCATTAAATACAAAAAGGCTGGCAGCCTTTTATTTAAGGCAAAATCCTTACAATACCAACCATGCCACTCGAACCCACAGGCTCTGGTACTAAACCCCAGCGCTCTAGTCCTTTCCGGCTGTAATATATGAACCAATGCTAAAATCTTAAGCATTAACTACGTTTGTAGTCATTCTCCGACTATTATCTCATATTCTATACGTTATGATCTTCATGCTGGAATACTTGGGAAGCAGGATCCATCACGTCGTATCTAAAAATAGGAATTGAAACTGTTGTTCAACAAGTGCTATTCTTTACTGATGACCATATCGTAAGATATCTACATTAAAAGCCTATTGAATCGCTACATTATACATCTAGACTATCGCTACATCTAGAAACCATTCGGACTGATTTCAAGATGTATTTGATTCAAATCATGTCAGACATGCCATAATGGTTACCCTTGAAGGTATACAGACAAGTTGCAATTACTTGACTGTAAAAATTTTACTGATCACTTAATTATGAATAAACAATAGTATCAAGATAGCTAAGAATGTTTGAATATTATTTCACTGCCTACTTTAACGATATTCCGATTTTTTTAATATTTTTAAATAAATCCAATGTTTCGGTAATGCCCGATGAAAAAATTATTTGTATTTATTTTATCGAAATAATGAATAAGTATTCTCCACGCATGATTCTGTGCAAGAAATTATCAATTTTTACACAATGCCCACATACTTATTTCTAACCGTGAAAGCTATTTAATGATTGAGATTTTTAAAATAATTATGTTTAAATTATTGTTCAGTCCTCGGAGCCAATACGAATGTCACTTCGTGTTAATTTTCATAAAGAATGCTGGAACTTTATTTTCTCTGCGATATGATACTCAACTGCATGTAATATATCTTATTTATTTATAGAATTCATAACTTTTTAAAGAATTTCCTATCTGAAAACAGAATTTCCATTTTTTTTCGCATTAATACAGAACATATTTTAATTTAGTTAACAACTTTCGGTTTTCTGTCTCTTTATTTTTAAGTAAATCTAAAATTTCAGCAATTAATAATTTGTCCTACCAGTAATTACATTTTCTCAAACACATACATCTTTAATACTATCAAAAATTTGCAAAGTAGCATCCGTTTGTGATCAACGGCAAAATTTGACTAATATTTCTGCTTAATTACGTTCAACAGTTCCTAATTAAGAGCTCAATTACAGCTTTTGTGCAATCCATTCCACGTGCCTTTTGACATCTGCTCTGCGTGCAGATTCGTGGGCAATGTACAACGCGCCAATAACTGTAAAATCACTCCGCGAATTAGTTGCGTGAGAGAGGGAGCTGTATTCCGATCTCCCAGGGGAGCCGAACACACCTGACCAACATATAAATTGAAAATGTCGCGACAAGATGGGAATAAATAACCGAAACGGATTTGTGAAGAGTTAAGGGAGCTGAACTACAGTCACACAGTGGCTTATTAAGTAGAATGATTTTGGAATGTTTAAGCATGCTAAAATGGTAGAGGCAATCAATATCTACATCTTGAAAGAAGGGAACAAATCTCTAGATTTTCTCTTAAACACTTTGATAGGATCAACAGTGTAATGCAAATTAAAGAAAAAATTGTCAAATTTTCGATGTTTAAGGTAAGTTGCAAATTATAAATTAATTAAATAAAGCTTCATAACGTTCCAACAACATGCTGCAGGAGTTTTGGAGTTTTTATAGAATCTTAGAAATGTTTCTTGCATCTTCAATAGGAGTTATTTTCATGGGATTAGTATCTAAACTAATGCGCATATGCTGAACTTTTTCCCTTTCTTCAATAATATATGTTGTGGACATAAATTTAAACTTTTTCTTTAATTTAATTTAATTTTCTTTGGAAATTTTTAAAGAACCGTCTCATTTCTCATCTCCCAATATCTAATTTCACTATTGGAAACCACAGACCAGGTTTAAATCACCACCACAAGTCCAACAGGATTTCAACAAATAATTCCCCGTAGAATGACCACCACGGTTGTTTAAGGTTAGGGCTAGAATTTTACTGTACAATTTATTATTACAAAATCTACTCCCCAAAGTTCAAGTATACCTTTTGGCATTTGATAATCCCACTCCTTATTTTGGTTGCTACTTTAATAAAATTTTTATTCATAGTACAAAGTTAGCTATCTCTATTTGGCCAAGATAAACTATTCAGTCCCTACATTAATTCATTATCTTCTGAGTTATTCTCTGAGTTAAAACTTCCACTTAGTCTGTAAGCTCATTACATAGAACAGAAATTTCACCGTACTCACATTTGAATCGGGGGCTCATGCAAACAGGCATTTACAACTTGAGGCCACTTTTTGCATCAACTTTTTGTCCCAGACTCGTCTCGTCTTCAGCACCTTCTCGTCGTAGCAACCACCAGCTTAGAGTAATCTGATACTTGACCAATGGGCCAACCATCTCAAAAGTGGGTGGTCAGACGGGATATAGGTGAATACTTGGTAATCTATCCCAAGATTTCTTCAAAGTTGGTGAGTTATGTCGTGGTTAACATTTGGAAAATAAGGCATGATTACTGGAGGTGTGTCTATATCTATTATAATGGCCAAATCACAGAAAATTTTAATTATGATCAAAGAATTGATAGAACCTGGAGTTTATTGAAGTATTAATCTTTTTATTTTTCTATGTAGTTATTTACCTGGGAACATGCCTTCATAGAAAGTTACCCATCTTTAACCTAAAATTTTTCTTTTTCTTAAGAGGGTTGAAATGTTTGAGGTATTCTACATTTACGAAAGATGTGACTGGAAAGAGAAAATTTAAAAAAAACTGCTTTGAATTTAAATATGATGTAATTTGGCACAAATTATAAATCGTTCTTATATTAATTCTACATTCTGAGAGGTCATGTAAAGGATAGGAACGATTATTCCGTTCTGAAAAGGATGTAATATTGCAAATTTATTCCGCCTTTGGCTTAACGAAATTTATTTTTCTGACCATTATTTATAAAATAACTTATTCTGCTCGGTTATATAGTTGAATTAGAGCATTACCTTTTAAGTGGGCTGTATTAAATTGCCTTTGGCCTAATAATGTAAAACTAATAATAGTAATTCTCCATCGAAACTACATACTCACAAATGTTTGTATGTAAGGTGATTTTATGAATAATCCAGTAGTTTTATTTCATGGAAATATGAAATATGTTGTGGTATCTCATGGAAAACATTCAAACCAGTAGCAGATTTACCGCTTAATATCATATAAAATGTATTCATTTTCCTGTTTCCGGTGTATGAAAAGCCAATGTTGACTTCACCTTTTACAAAAATCCATCTTTAAGAATGAAATGCTAATAAAATTTTCCCATTTACAACTTACTATCTTCAATTTCTTTACATGATAGATGGATGTTTTGCATAAATATATATATATATATATATATATATATATATATATATATATATATATATATATATATATATATGTGTGTGTGTGTGTGTGTGTGGGTGTGTGTGGGTGGGTGTGGGTGTGGGTGTGTGGGTGTGAATAGTAGGGATTAATAACATTCACAATAAGATTTCCTCGCATCGCTAGGGTACGAGTCTAGTGATTTCAGTTCCTCATCTGTTACCAAGCCTGTCAAAAAAGTTTTATACAAAGTTCGGATGATGATAATAAAAAAAAACCCATTTGAACAAAAGTTTATCAATAATTACAAGTATGTTTTTTCATATAAAATGAGAAAAAGTAATCATTCATCTCACCTGGTTTCCGTCACTAAATAATTTATGAAACCAAACAAACTGTCAAATCGTTCTTCGCTCTAACGCACGCGCTTTTCGCATCTGACACAAAGAAGAGCCACAGAAAGCAAACATTACATATGTACTCCCCCCCCCCTTCTCATCACAATCTGCTAGCACTCTGTCTGGTTCATATAATAATAATGGGAAGGTTAAATGGCGAACATTTCATCGATTTGCAACAGTGTTGAGGGTAGATTAGGCATGCACATGATCGAGCACCCCTCCTCAACCCCCTAGTTTTACGCCTAGTTGCACACAGTCCCCCCCATCTGACCGCGTAGACAGATGTTACGGGGTGATGGGGGAGTCGATATGTGATGAGATAAAAGAATATGGAATGTTTTTATCTGATGATTACATTCAAAGATTCGATTAATTGTGTTGTTGTTGGGTCCCGATTACCTAAGCTAATATGGTCTACACCTGTCACATGTCACTAAAGAATATATCAGGAGCTTGGAATAGAAAGGGGGAATATGAAATTCACGGCATTGGGAAATCGTATTTGAAGTTTGGGAAGGCTCTAAGGATTGAATGGGAGAATATGCATTTTAGCATTAAAAAAGTATAAGTATGACAAAACATGGTTGAGAGAGGGTAAACTTCAGTTAAGGTTGCTCTGTACTAGCCCTATTTGTTTCGTTCACCTTAATGTTCCCCTATGGGAAAAATGTGTCCAAGGATTACCGACATGGATGTGAAGATTCAAAAAAAAAAAAAATTGTACTCCGTAATAGAGAAATAAATTTTACACCTTGGGGAATTTTTCGTTTTTTTTAAATGAAAATATTTTAGAATTTAAATTATTGAGGGGGCGAAATCTGGTATACAGTGTTTTAAACGCTCATAAACTCCTTTGGGGGACGAAATTTATAAAATGAATCCTGTTGTAGCTATAAATAGTGGACAAACTTTCTCCATAGGTTAACATTGAAGTGAGTGAATCCAATAGGGTTTGTACACAGCAGCTTAAAGATCATGCTGGCTCGTGACGCAGTAAAGAAAACAGAAGTGTTGTATATTCGTCCTTGCTCCTCCAGCAGTGTAGCAGTACGTTTACAGCTATTTTCATAAAGTCCGTACATTAAACGCTATTTACAAGACCCTAGGAGCAAATGTAGTCATAAAAGTTTTTTTTTCCAATTGTAAAAGTGGTAATACGGTGTTTTTAGCATACCAATAAACAGATTTTTGTTAAAAAAAAGTCGAATTTTTTTATTTGCCCAATCTCCTCCCAGCTCCTAATATATTCTTTACCTTTTTATTTTACCATTTTTATTTCATTTTATTCTGCAGTGATCTAAGTTAAATACTATTGAAATGACATAATTGAGTAAAGTCTAATTCTAATGTCGTTTATCTTGGAATAACAGGGTAAACAAAGATTAAATTTCTTTATTGCCGACTTAGGATTTTGTAGAGTCCAGTATCTAAAATCTCTAGTACGTGAAACCAACATCTAGGACGCTGGCCATCGATAATAGCGTCTGCTTGTTAGAGTTCCAAAGTTGGCTCTGGTGTTTGTTGTCGCTCAGAATCGATTTTTAAATAGTAAGTTCCAATCTGATTGTACCTAATGAAGCAAAATATAACCAAAGCCATCCTATTTATTTATTTATTTACTACAAATGCCCAGAAGATTGGCTGTAACGCCATTAGTTCTCTTGCCTTCCAATACCTCTGAACTTTACAGTTTAAGAACACAAGTGCAGAGCACGAGTCCAGATCAGTAGCACCAAAGCTATCAAACTCAACCGAAAATTTCCAATGATTCCTTTATGATAACGGACAGTTCTTCATCGTATGCATTTGTCACACAAGAGCAGAAACTTTCTTCCTCTAATCAATTAAAAAAATTTATACAAAACAAGAGAATGTGGACACAAAAGCTTATAGAGTAACAAGTACTTTGTTATCATATTCTAAGACAAAAGTAACAGTAGGACATTTATTCGTTAATTATTTAAGACTAAGTGGCAATTTTCCTCTCTATTTCTCAATATAGAGAGAGATATACAGAAAGATAAATCATGATTCAGAAAGAGAGAAAAATAGAGAAAAGGCAAAATTTACATTAAAAATTAGAAATACTGAAAGGATGTCTTCTCTTGCGTGTATGAAATTATTTTTTCCCATGTGTTCTTTAATTTTCTTCCCTTCAGAATAATATACATGTACACACACACACACACACACATATATATATATATATAAATGAATAAATACATATATATATATATATATAAATATATATATATATGAATATATATATATATATATATATATATATATATATATATATATATATATATATATATATATATATATATATATATTTATTTATTTATTTATTTATTTATTTATTTATGGAGAGATGCAAACTTTTGCAATTCACTATTAAAAATTTCATTCGGAGTCATGTTAATTTGCACTCAGAATTAAAAAAAAAGTATACCTATCAACAATTTAATCATAAGAGACGCTGAATACTTATGACAGAAGAACTGATTTTGAAATTTCTAGTTTACTGTAGGTTAAAAGAAGTGCAGAATTTCTCTTTCATTTCATTTCCATAAACTGATATACGAAATAATCCAACGCACAACATTACTTACGGAAGACCGTTTTCCCCATCCTCTTATGACAAGAGTTCATGAAATAGCAATCAACAAATTCTCCCTCCATTGGCAATTATGTTTGGGAGCACATTTATGACAGGCGCGTGTTCAAACTCCCTTCATATGTTTTTTTCCAAAAGAGCGAACATCTATTGGGATTAACAAGAACAGCTGATCTGTGGGGAGCAGGATAACTTATTTGAAAATGATTACGTATAAACAGGAAAAATTCTATGAAGTGCTCTCTTTTCAATATTTTTTTTTTCATGTGTGAGGAGAGCACTTTCTCTTGTGGGCTTGCGTTTGGGGAATCTTTTCTATTAAAATTTCTCACGATTAATGCCTATGTATTTACACTGAAAAATTGTAATATATGATGAAATTTCACAATTTTCATTTTAAGTCTTATTTGTTAAGAAAATTGAAATATAAATTTTTTATACTTCAATTTTCTTAACAAATAAGACTTAAAATTCATTTGAGTTCATTGAATACCTATGAAATGGACAAGTGAATATCTTTCTAAAATATCTTAAATGTTAAAAACTTTGATTAGTATAACGGATAGACTGTATTTGCTTTTATATATTTATATGAAATATTTTTTTCGAAATATATAAAAAGATACACACATATAATATCATATCAATCTTATTTTTCTCGGCAATGATTTAGTATTTTCATTGAATGGAAAACTTTTGTGAGGCTTAAAATACTATAAAACATTTATGAAAAGTATTTATTACTTTTATATTACTGTAATTTAACGTAATGTTGTTGATGTTTTTCAAATTTTGCATAAATGCTTAAAAATATTTTTGCCTATTCCGAAATTATTACTCAAAGGAAGTTTATCATAGTTTTTTATAACCCATCTTAAAACTTATTTTTAGAAATTCGAAGGCCTTTTCAGATATGTTTATTTAAGTTGAACAAAATTTAATTTAAACATTTTTTAGAAAAATTTGGTTTGTAGTGATTTTTTTTTAAATAAAAGGTAGTTCTTATATTTAATTTAAATGCTTGTATGCATTTGTCTTACGTCAAATAAAAATATCTCAAAAAAGAGAAAATTGCTTTCATAACATAAATAAACAGTATATTTAAGTTTCTAAAGGAAATATATGCGAAGATCATATCCTGCATTGCATGCTATTAGTCCACTTTGCATTTTACGTGAAATATGGGATCTCTCAACCAGGATGACGATTTCACGATTTATGGTTGAACTACTTGTATTACAGAAATTCTGTTTCATTCTTCTATCTTTTTTAACAGAATAAATTCCGTAAAAATTATTTTATTATGATTTTTAATATTCGATAATAATAACGTATCTCTTCATAAATGTTCTATAAATTAATTTTAAGAGGATTTCTCCTTTTCGCTCATTCTCTTTATCTTATTCACTCGCAGAAACACATATCCCTCTCTCTAATTTATTGACTGAATAAACTTTAACAGCATTAAATCATTTCACTTATTTCACTTCAGATTTTTCTCTAAATTGTCTCCACAGTTACTTTATGAATTGCTTAAATATACTAATGTTACAATAACATTTTAAGTGCATTTAGAATGGTGAAAAAATAACCTTTTTATTTTTGCCGATTTTAAAAGTACCCTACAGTTACTAGTCGATATTAGTAAGAAAAAAAGATGCTTAAGGGTGACAAAGTTTTTTTACTTAAAAAAATTTTCTGTTATCCCACAAAACATATTTTGTTCTATTTTACTTCATTTTGCATCTACACCTCAGTCTATTGCTTGGTTGAGATCTCTACTCATACTTTTCTTCTGTATGTTATAGATCATCAGCTCTAACTGTCACCAGAAATTATTAGTAGAGGCTGACTAAGTCATATATTGGTTATCATCGTTAAATTTTTATTAGTTTACGTTAAAAGGTACAATGGGAAATTTATGTCAGCTTAAGATTTGCTTATAATAAGGTTAGTTCATTTTATTGGTCAAATATAGACAGGTCAGGAGCAAACACATTAGTTATCTGTTTGCAAGTAGTAGAGGCTGACTAAGTCATATATTGGTTATCATCGTTAAATTTTTATTAGTTTACGTTAAAAGGTACAATGGGAAATTTATGTCAGCTTAAGATTTGCTTATAATAAGGTTAGTTCATTTTATTGGTCAAATATAGACCGGTCAGGAGCAAACACATTAGTTATCTGTTTGCAAATCTGGAAGAGTTAACTGCTTTTCAAGATTTCTTTTGCCTTGAGGTATTATGGAATAGCTGTCACTCATGATTTATCATGAATGTCAGATAAACCTTCGAAAATTTAAAATGAACTTCCAAAAAGAATCATTCAGGAGTTTTGACACCTAATTTTAAGATATTATCACATTGCTTTTTGGGTTAATCGAAGAATGATGAGAAAAAAAATGTGGAGGAAAAACTCCTTCAAATTATTTCTTTATTGATGATTTTAAAATTTTCAAGTCTACGTCGGGAATAAACAAGTAATTCGTTTGAACACTCTTATTTACTTTTTCAGTTAGATAATTAGACAGTCTTCAAATTTTCTAAGGCTTTGATTATGAACATAAGAGAACTGATACCAGATCTTAGGTTTTTTTTTAACAGTCATCATATAACTATGAAAGAGTAATTCATATGACTATCAAAGCTCGTTTTAAATATTTCTAATCTAGTGGCTTATTTTTCTGTTTTAAGGCTCCACTTAAATAGATTTTAGCTAAGTAAAATTAAAACTTTAAATTCCGGTTCTAAGGTGGATATGGACACGTTAAGTCTGCAGACCGGAAAGCCCCTCTATGAGATCAGAGGGGTTGGGAGAGGGTACGATACCCCTATATGTCGCCCCTGGGGATGTTCGGTCAAAATTGAGGTGGAAACTAGCTAAGACGGACTCCGTATTTATATCCCTACTCCGTATTTATACTTACGTATTTATACCCTTGTGGTACAATATAAACTGAAGCCACACACTTCACCCCTAAGCCTTTATGGACCTGGTCTAAAACTTCTAGCCAGGGAGCAATAGAAACAACAACAAAAAATTTAAATAGATTAAGACATTATTATTTCCTCCTGATATTGCAGGCTATATTTCTATTCTAAATTCAGCTCAGCTTATTTGATTTAGAACTACAAGCAGATATAATTGAGATTTAGGATTTATCATGTTAGATTTAGAATTGGACGAATGGAGTAATTTATGTGCTCTAATACTTTTACGTATTTATACCCCAGAAAAACTCCATTTCATATATTTTTCGCTACATGAAAGCATTTAGATTACCTGTATTATGGGTAATTAATAAACACAAGCCTAGTTTTTCAAAGTTTTATTTCTTCTAAAAGTGGAGTAAAATTAGGCTGAATGCTCGTCTCATATTTAACCCGTTTCCTTTAAAGTAATTATATTAATCAGATAAGTAACAATGTACACGACATCCAGGTCAGATATCAATTACTTATTGCTTATAGCAAAGCTCAAATAAGAGTCATCGTAATCAATCATTCGAATTTTTATTCTTATCCGACGTGACGACAATAATAAACTGTCACCGAATGATTTCCAGCATAGTTTTCTGCATTTATCTGTCCATTCAAGGACGTGGGAGATGTAATTACAGTAATTAAATTTGACGAACAAGATTGGGTAAATCTAATTTGCCTAACTCGATGTCTGCAGCATGCTTTGACAGTCTTTATGTGACATATTAATGCACATATGTCTATATCACTTTTAGTCTCCCCAAGCGATATGCATTTTGATGGATAACGACGTGTGTGTAAACCCAAAATCCAAACTTTCAATGGTGCTCTCTTTATGGTCTTTAGGTGGTTTCAAAATTCAACCCTTTCAACCATTAGACGCGGGAAAAATCGATCTCTGTTGCTTTTAAAATAACTCAAATCATTCTCAGACACTTGATAAACAAAATAAAACAAAAAAATATTTTTTAATAAAAGTTATATTTGTGCTGTTAAATAAAATCAAGCTGCCCTAGTATGTTGTTTTATGTCCCAAACAGAAACAGTTTGATCAATGCACATTTTAAACATTTTGTATCATAACCTACATTAAAATTTTTCCATCACGATCTAAGAAATCATTTATAAAGGTAGAGGTAAACAGTAAATCACTGTTTAACGAAGTACTACTTGAAGAACATGGTGAAATGTATTCCATAAATACGTTGTTCGAAAACAGATAATAACAATAGTTTTAACTAATCCTTCAGGGTTGTATGTATTTCATTTATACTGGCAACAACGATCATAAAATTATATCTTGCATTCTGAAAGGATTGTGTGTTATCTCGTGTTAAGAGATAGAAAATTAGTCCTAAAACTAGAAAAACAAACGTATTTTGCTTTCCGAGATTTGATAAAGAGTATGAGAGCAAAAATTATGACTTTTTTAGTGAAAAAGGCGCTAAAAAACTCACTGTCATATATGTCACTTCTAAAAAACAACAATTTTATCTGCGTGCGCCATTGCTTAAAAATTATTCGTTACCTTCTGAGGAAATTTTGGCTTAAAGATATTAAATACTAATATCGGGCCAGAGGTTGTCTAGAGATAGAGCGTCGGCTTACAGCACCGAGGATGCTAGGTACGAATCCCGAAAAGCACCATTAAATACCTTCGTGTCTAAGGCTCGGTGCACACGAGCGATCATGTGTCGTTGCGGCACCGCAGTTGCGATCAACTTGATCGCAATCAATTGCTTGATCGCAACTGCGGTGCCACAACGACACCGGATCGCTCGTGTGCATCGAGCATAAGAGCACGTTAAATTTGTAGACCGGAAAGTGCCTCTATGATGTCAGAGAGGGTGGGATCTCCCCAGGTGTCGCCTTTGAAGGTACTCGGTCGAAATTAACACGTAGCTAAGGCGGACTCAGACCCTTGTGGTGCTATTGTAAACTTCCTAAGCCCGCAAATCCTGTATAGACCTGGTCTGGAACTTCCTGCTAAGGAGCCTCAGCAACAACAATATATATTAAAAAATACATTACTTGAAATTACATTTATAAACCCTCTAGTGGGCTTCATTATTATGTGTAAGGCAAATATGATGTAAAATGCATCTTTTTTGTGTGTGTGTTTAGAAACTATTATAAAATAAACTTAGAAAATCGCAGAATTTAAATTGATAGAGGCTAAATTATATTTTGATGTAGAGTTCATTTTAAAACGGAAGTTTGATATTTTTCTAGAAAACTCTTGTAAAACAATGGGAAAAAATAAGTATGTTGATTCCACTGTAAAAAGTACAAAATTGGCTTTAATACTTTTGAATGGGTAAAGGATTTAAAACTGTTCCTTCACATATTTGTTTGCACACTTATGGGTGCGTGTGTAAAAAAAAATATAAATAAATAAATAAATATATATATATATATATAAATATATATATATATATATATATATATATATATATATATATATATATGTATATATATATATATATGTATATATATATATATATATATATATATATATATATATATATATATATATATATATATATATATATATATATATTAGATATATGTATATATATATGTATGTATATATATGTATGTATATATATACAGAGGCTGTGCGCACATTTTTAGACGATTTTGGTAAACGGTAATAAAAAATCGTTTGCTGCAAAAGAAATAATTGCAATTGTACTATGTTTTTAAAAGTCAAAATTATCATTTGCGGCTTGAAAGTTTTGTTTTTATTCAAAATGGCGTTTTTAACAAAGCAGTGGTTCGAAGGCTACATTTATGCTCTTTCCGAAGAGAAATATGCATACTCCGTTATCCAAAAACTATGTGAGAGTCATGGTTTTGTGATATCTAAAGCGTCGATAGGTAATATCGTCAACAAGAAAGGAAAAAAACGTCAAATTGGAGCCTCAAGTGGGACAAAAATTCCAAACAAGTATCCAAGGAAAAAACAGACATCTTCGACTATTGCAAAGGTACGTTGTTTAATGTTAAAAGAAAATCCCTCTAGTCAAAGGACAGTTGCAAAATCATTAAAATGCTCGGTGTCCACTGTAAACAAAATGATAAACGTTGATTTAAATCTTAATAAAGCGAAAAAACGCAATGGGTATCGTCTTCTTCCAAATCATATCGCTGAACGCAGGACACGCTGCAGAATTCTATATGAGAAACACTTATCCAAAGAAAAATGGAAAACAATTGTCACAATAGATGAATCATGGGTGTATTTAAATGATTGCAACAAAAAAAGAGCCATTTATTATCATAAAAGGGGAGAAAAAAATTTAAGTACATGGTTCAAAGAATCGAAAGATGGTTTTTCTAAGGGATTCATGATTGTTGCTGTTTTTTTTATAATGGCAAGTTAAAAATAAAGAGAGTGGAAAAAAATGTCAAGATTAACTCCAAATACTATCAGGAACATATTTTATCGCCAATTTTTCTGAATGAAATACCATCGCTTTACCCACAGTGCCATCAATCTGTGAGACTCCATCAGGACAAAGCTAGCAGTCACACATCAAAATCCACTGTAAATTTCCTAAAAGAAATGGAGCAAAAAACTGGTATCAAGGCCATACCCTTCACTGATATCCCTACTAAATCTCCCGATGCATCACCTATGGATTTTTGTGCTTTCGGACTTTTAAAATCTGCATTATCCAAACGTCGTCCCAAAACCCTTACAGGACTCTGTAAAGCTGTTCAGGAGGAATGGGATAGAATACCTCTTCTGACACTTCAAAAGGCATTATTATCCTGGAAATTGCGGTGTCGAAAGATAGTTCAGAATAAGGGATGTCAAATAGAACATTTATAACACAAGAATTTTATGTAATTTAGTTTTGTGAATAAAATATACATCGTCTAAAAAATGTGTGAACAGCCTCTGTATATATATATATATATATATATGAGATATGTATTTGTGTGATCTAAAAATCTTACTACTTTTTTAAAAGATTAGTTGCCATCTACTAATCAAGTAAATTGTTTTAAACAATTTGCTTTTCAGTATTAATAAATTATTAATAAATTATCAGTATTAATTTATTGTTTTAATTTTTTCATTGAAACCGTATTTTTTACAATTATAGAAATACAGTTTATTTGCACGTATTCAAATTTTGACACTTTAATGAATTTTTAATCTAGATATTGAATATATAAGAAGCCACAAAATGCTGTAACATCGGAATTTTCTTGCAAAAAATGAGGAAGTTGATAAATGACTAAATAAATTTCCATTGGGCATATTAGGCTCTAAATTTAAAGTCGCATTGCAACAGCGGAAGTTATTATAAGAGCAACATTTATGAAAATTTATTTTAAGAACATATCCTATGTGATAAGCGACTGAAAGCATGTAGAAAAACGATTTGCATTAGAACCTGATGATTTCCTGACAAATTCAGTTTGAAATCTGCTGACAGGAAGCGAGTTGACTAAAGAATGCCAAGAAAACGTCTGTCTGGGTTTGCCCTCATTTTCTCTCTTTAAAGATACCCTCATTTAGCTAATTAGCCTTGGTCTGAAATTTTAATTAGATACTTCCTCGAGTTCGAGCGTTGACAAAACCATTAACAATCGCGATGTGTAATTGCGTCTGTCTAAAATTCTGACATGTTCCCCTGTAATTGATCTGGCAATGGCCACTTTTGGAAAGAAACTGTCCTCGGAATTTATTTCCGATGTTTCTGCGACGAAAAAGGCAATATATTTTTCTAACAATTCTCGAGCAAAAGAAAAAAGTGGGAAAGAAGAGATGCTCAAACCATAGCTTCTATATGCATATGTTTCAAGTCCATGTAATTACGGATTTTTTCTCTGGGGTTTCCAAGAAAGGTTTTAAAAGTACAGATGAACATCAATTATGCAATACACATTACACTGTGTCTCAGACGAAGAAATTTAATTATGACTTTTCTATTTATCGCTTGGGTAAGAACAGAAAAACACTTTTCAATGCAAGCAGCACTAACTGTAATTATGTTTCTATAGGTATTAAATGAGCCGTTCGCTTGTCAATTCGGTTAAGAATAATCTATGCATATAAAACAGTTCTGTAACTGACTGATTGATTGACTGACTGACTGACATATAAAACATAGACCAAACCGCTGGACCTAAAGGGCGGAAATTTTGCATGGCGATTCTTCTTATAGTGTAGGGGTGCACTAAGAGAGATTTTTGAAAAATTCTTCTTAGATTTTTTTTAAAAATTAAATGTTAAGCTGTTTTTGAAATATTCTTTAAAGTTTGCATTTAAAACAATAATCCGAGGGTTATAAAATTTATATCAAGAGAAAGATTATATAAATTCCTTTAAAATGAAATCTTTTTCGAATCTTTATCTCCCTTTTCTGATTTTTGATGGATTTTTAAAGATTAATTTTTAGAATCTAATTTATTAAATGCTGATCACAGGGTTTCTTTTCTTTCTGTGATACTTTAAACTAATTTTGTGTCACGTGAATAACAACGAAATAGGCAAAAAATGTATATTTTTTTTCTTGCTAATGCGGCAGACGATTGGACATTGTCCAAAAAGAATATTAAAATGCGGTAAAGGAAATGTTCCTCAAACTGTACTATATTCTTAAGTATGTTCTATCAGACTTAATTTGAATATTTTCTTCTTCATTATTTTGTCTATGAAAATATTCTTTACGATTTTTTATGAATATGTTTTTTATTTTCTTTTACATCAATTGCATACATTGATCATTGTATTTATTATATATATATATATATATATATGGCATTAATTGCATACATTGACCATTGTATTTAATTTGTATGTACTCCGTAGTGAAGTACGGGTTTTCAGCTAGTCGGTCTATAAAACAAAAAGGGAGAAAAGTGATAAAATAATATACATTGTGTTTTAAAATTCCTCTGGAAATATAAAATCAAATAAACATTGTAGAATGTATTATTGCAGATGTAACTTTTATCTGACGACATATAAAATTTATAAAATGGATATCCTGGGAGTAATTATTATTATTATTAAAATTTTACGTGACTAGGGGGCTTAAAGGTAATAACATCCAATTCAGTCTTCAAATTATATTTTTTACTGCAGAGAAAAATTGACATAATTGTTTAATAATTCCGAAGTACTTACTTCTGCAGCAGTTAGATTGTAGCTGATTAATTTGCTTTATTGTTTTTTGTGATGAAACAACAGTAAACGATTTACCGTTATCATCAAGCACTTGCTTCTGCGTTTGAATTGCATTGGTGCAACTAATTTTATTAGGGTATTCTTTTAAGGGCTAAAGTTACTTACAAACAGTAAATTAAAAAGGAAGAAATTATCATGTAATTCCTCAACTTTACTAAACATACTTAAGTACCTCACTTTAACTAAACTTAAAATAAACTTAAGTTACAGACACTATATAACCACATAAAGCAAGCAGTCCATAATCTCACTCTGAATTCGAAATATTTTTTTTTAATTAGAAACTGCTGAACTCAACAAATATCTATACACATGTTAAGCTTATATGGGATGGACATATTTATAAGTACCAGTTTTTAGCGGGAAGGAAATCCGAATATTTGATTAAAATTCGGAAATGTTCGAATAATTTTGCACCTGTATTATATTTTGTAGCTTTCCATTTAGATTATCTATCCAGGGATGGCCAACTATTGTATACATAAGATCTACTTTTTATCTTAAAAATGTGTCGCGATCGACTTGTTGTCATAGGCGTAGTCTAATTGGGGAAGGGTAGGTGTGAAATGCATACTATGTTTATACACTGTGTTTCATTACGAGATGCACTCTCGCGAGCTATGGGTATATAAGCAAAATATATGTTCAAACATACGTACCTATCTACGTGAAAAACAACATACATAACGGGCCAAAAACATCACTTCCAGGGGAATTAAAACAACATGAGTAATTATTGACAATATTAGTTCAAATTAGCTACAGATAAAGACAGATTTAGAATTTATTACCTTAACATTAATGGGAAGACTGAGTTTGCATGTCCCTAACCAAGGAATCATAATTAGGCGTTTATCAATGGCAATTTTCTTATGCTTCGAAAGCACGGGTGCCATGGTATACGTTCGGTCTCAGACGGAAATATAGTCCTGGTCTAGTGCAGTGTAAACAGAACCCTTACTGCAGCCCGAACTAGGGTCCTAAATAAATGCTCTATTTGTCACGTAGTCTAATCGGTTTCTAAGTTAATACATCGCGAAAAATCGATGAAACATGGCTTCGCGATCGACCTGTTGGCCACCCCTGGTCTAGTCGTTGTAAGAACACTATTAATCAGAACATAAACTGGAGAAGCTTCCAGAAGCAAACAAAGTGATGGAGTGAAAATATATAGATACCTCAGGTCAGAAAAATCGAGAACATTGCATTTTGTTACGCATTATTTTAGAAAATGTACTCTAAAATGTCGCATTTCAATATACTCTATATTCGTACCACATGGGGATACATGAGGTCATTCGGAGTCCAGCGTTATCGTATATATCGTCGAATACCGTCTAGAAAAAAGTTTTGCAAAATGCTCTGTTCTAGGTAGTTCACAATTGGCCGCGATTAAAATGGCTTCAGTCGGTACCTCATTCAAGGTATTGGAAGCTATCAGTCAAGGTCTGGGTATGATCTATCAAAAAGACATTTTCTGCCATGACATAATTTAGATAGACCACAAACTTTATAATCGTGCATAATATAATTTATAGTGGCTTATCTTATTTATCGTCATCTTTATCTCTTTCTGATACGTATGACAGGCAGCATTATATAATTCATAAAATTCATAGGAATTTTAGGAATATCTATCACTGAAGTCTGAAAGTGATGACTGTGATCCGAATCTACATAAAGGCATGAGAAACAGAAAAAAAAGTAATAAACAGATATGAAATTCTCATCTGATGTCTTTTTCAAGCGAAATCTGTTTTCCACTGTTGAACTATGTTGCCATGGTGGTGTAATCTACTTCTATGAATCATGGTACCTATGCATTCTATGTTGTTGGTGATAGGAGCCAGCAATAGTTTCTGTAACGCCGGATGCAGACACAAAATTACCTCATATTTGAGATATATATTTTAATAACCATCTTTAAGTGTTAAGAGTGAAACCGTGGAAGTAATTTTGGCTGCATTTCTATTGCATGATCCTTTTCTTAAGTTTTCGCCCTACGTTGAGCATTGGCCTCATGATATGTATGTACGCTCTTTTAAAAAATAACTTTACTCCTAATCCTATTTCATAACTACTTTCATCGCAGTTGTATTTTACGGCATATTAACAAAGTGAACACAAACTAAGATACAAATTACAGTTATCAGTCAATGATGCGCATTTTTCGAAGTCGTTTGATTGTGCATTCAGAATTTCGATATGTTGGGGGAAAATTTATGAGTATGATAGAATATATCCAACATTTATTCCAATAGAATGGTAAAATGTTTAAGAATTATCTCTGCCATTCATGTATTACAAATTATGGTATAATTCTTTGAAGAAACATAACTACACAAATGTATACAGGGTTTCCACCTATATCTGTTACACTCCCCCCCTTTTAACTCCTAAACGGAGACAGCTTAGTCCATAAAAGTGTCTAGGTATAATTAAAAGGCTATGCTCTACTCGATGAGACAATTTAAAACGCCATCTATTGGTAAATTTTGGAATTAGCTATCCTGGAATTTCTTCCACTCTTTATGACATGACAATTTTCGAAATCGTTACCAGACAAATGCTCATTTTCTACATTCTGTTTTAAGTATTAATGTGCGCAAGGCGTCTTTTCTTACTAAATCGATAATGCTGAACAACTTTGTAATTGACTTTTTTCCCGTATC
Organism: Dolomedes plantarius; assembly: GCA_907164885.2. NCBI lineage: Eukaryota > Metazoa > Arthropoda > Arachnida > Araneae > Dolomedidae > Dolomedes > Dolomedes plantarius. Next base: position 54,445,052 of record OU015492.1, read on the forward strand.
TCGTGCCGTTTATGAGATAAAAAAGCTAATTCCAAAATTTGCCGATAGATGACGATGTTAGTTGTCTCATTGAGTAGCGCATAGCCTTTTTACAATACCTAGCCACCAGATTTATGGCCTAGGCTGTCACCATTTAGAAGTTAAGGGGGGTGTAACGGATATAAGTGGAAATCCTGTATAATAAGTGAAAAAAATATCTGACTGATCTCAACAACATACAGTGTAGAGTAAAAATCTGAGGTGAGCTTCATTTGAGATAAGAACAAAAAGTTTAACAATCCTTACATTTAGAAGAAACACAATAGCAAACATTTTAAAATACTTGACTGTAAACAATCGTATAGAACTTTAAAAACTAAATTACAACAACATATGCACACCTTATATATAAATACATAACTTGCAAAAATTTTGCTTTTTAATGTATGATTAATGACATATTCCTAAGTCTGCACCTTACCAGTCAGGCAGTTGTATAATTAATGTATTTTAAAACAAACAAAGCCAAAAATTTCGCGTGGGTTTTGGATTGCTTCCTGCATGTTAATTGCATTATATATATATATCCCCCTTGATGTTATATATTATTCATAGTAACGATTTGTTCGTGTATAAAATGAACATGGCTTTGAAATATCTAATTAGACTTTTGAATATGAAAAAGATTGACTATGAAATTTTCAAGTAAAAGAATGAATGATAATTACGAAACATTTTGCTTCGTTAGTTTCATAGATCTCTAATTAAAATTCACATAAGGTTTCTGTTGTAAAACTCTTATTTCAATGTTAACAAAGTTGTCTGGTAACAAATCTATTGTCTAAAATATCAGCTTTATATCATAATTAATCAAATGCATTATTTGACTGTGATCAGCTATTTATTATTAAATTAGTATGAAATGAATATTACCTTCCTTTTTGTCAACAAAACATGGCGTATTATTTATTAAGTACGTACTTCTAAAGTGATCATGGACATACCAATCTGGTGATTAAAGTGTTTTCCTTCGAAACAATAGTGAGATTTATGTTCTCTGGGTTAAAAAACAACTCTTAAGGCTTCTATGTGCTAAGAAAAAATCGTATTTCCCTTTTCCTCTTCTTGCAGACTCCTGTGGTGGGACGAGTCCAGTTGACAGTTCGAAAATTCCACTCCCCTTAGGATTGACATTTTGAGGGATTGTAATGGCTCTCTCTCTATAGAGGGGTTAAGCGCTGCACCCAAAATTTTTTACTTAAAATATATTTTTGTCAACTATTTACAGGTACATAAATGCTGATAATCAAATAAAATTGGTATTGTCAGATAGCCTGAACTTTTCTGCAAAGCGTTACAGGATTCATTTTATAAATTTCGTCCACCGAAGGAATTTATGAGATTTTAAAACACACTATGCCAGATTTTTCCCCGAATAATTTAAATTTTAAAATATGAATTGCATATTTAAAAAAAGACGAAAAATGTACACAAATGTAAAATTTCTTTCTCTATGACGGAGTACAATTTTTTTTTAAAAATATTTGAATCCAAGTCGGCAATCCGTGGACAAATTTTCTCCATAAGTTAACATTGAGGTGAGCGAATCCTGTGAGGTTAGTACATAGCAGCCTTAACTTCGAAGTAAATTAAATTTATTATTTTAAACCAAATATTATAAAAAAAGTATTTTAATATTTGAATTTTCAACCTCTGGATATCTGCTGACTTACTGGTAAGTCAGCAGATATACAGATTCTTAACTTAAGTGACGTGTAAGTGGAATTCCATGGGATAAGGGCAAATTTAATAAAAAAAATCTTAAGTTTATAGTTCGATTTAAGATTACATAAAAAAAAAAAACTAAGGAACAAAGTTTTAGCAGAAGCCCATGATTTACAAGTATTGGCTATCTGGAGTTCTCATCACATAACCCTTTAAAGTGAACTTCCAGATTTTTCAATCCCCGTTCTAACTTCCGCTGATTACTTCTTAGCATTATGCCTTCTATTTAGCGATTAAGGCTGCTATGTACTAACCCCATTGGATTTGCTCACCTCAGTGTTAACCTACAGAAAAAATTTGTCCACGGATTGCCGACTTGAATTCAATGATTTTTTAAAAAAATTGTACTCCATCATAGAGAAAGAAATTTTACATTTGTGTACATTTTTTGTTTTTTTTAAAAAAATTTATTAATATTTTAAAATTTAAACTATTCGGGGAAAAATTTGGTATAGTGTGTTTTAAATGCTCATAAATTCCTTCGGTGGACGAAATTTATAAAATGAATCCTGTAGCGCTTTGCAGAAAAGTTCAGGCTATCTGACAATATCAATTTTATTTGATTATCAGCATTTATGTACTTGTAAATAGTTGACAAAAATATATTTTAAATAAAAAATTTGGGGGCAGCGCTTAATCCCCCCCCATAGAGAGAGAGCCATTACAATCCCTCAAAATGTCAATCCTAAGGGGGGTGGAATTCTCGAACTGTCAACTGGACTCCTCCCACCACAAGAGTCTGCAAGAAGAGGAAAAGGGAAATAAGTTTTTTTCTTAGTACATAGCAGTCTTAAGTTTCTCACTGTTGGATGATGAATGTAAAAGGCATACGTTAATATTTGCCATCAAAGTTTGATATCGGCTACTTTTCGTGTAGCTTGGGAAGATCATGTAATCCGGTTCAAAACCTTCTCGTGTAAGTTGCCACTTTTGTTCAAACGTGATTCGGTATATTTTGTATACGGATGAGCTCCCTTGTTGTTTCTCATCTGGAATCACACAGTGAATTAAATCTTATTTCAGACACATATTGAAATTAATCACCTTTGAATGTTAAGTATTTAACCATGTAATTATTTGGACTCGATCTACGTTGGGCATTGACTATATGATGCGTATATATGATTTTTAAAACATAACTTTACACTACTCATAATTAATAACTTCTTTCATCGTAGTTGATTTTTCTATAACATATTCACAGAGTGAAGACTTACGAATAAACAAAATACGAGGGTGAATAAAGTGGGAGGTTATTAAAAAATCATCAATAGGGATTCAATAGTGAATCATTAATAATCATAATTAGTAAAAAAAATTATTGATCGTAAAATAAGCGTTCCCTGACTGTGAGTTAGAATTACTCCTGTGGGTGAAAGCTACCATAAGGCGAAATCGTTTAGACACGATAATGTCAAGAGATCAAGTGAAGATTCAGAGATGAAAATGCGTGTAAAAATAAACCGCTGTTGGATATAAACTCATAAATGAATACCCTGTAGTTACTTAGTAGCATTTTCTTACAATTATTCTTATAGTAATAAAATTTCTCACAAATATTCTTCTAGTAAAGTTTTAAAAAAACATCAATTTCTGGAAGTACATTTTACTCAACTTTAACAAGTTATTTCAAGTAATTTAAATAACGTAGATTATTGCTGTTGTCAAGGCACAGATTGACTTGCAACTGAACATTGTAATATAATGCAATATAACATCAGCATTCGGTAGTCAGAGCTTGAAAGCGAGCGATGAGCAGAGCCGCTCCAGTCGAGCAATCGTGTTGCTCTGCAGTGTCGGTTATTTTCGCGAGTGCCTTTGATCGTTACAATACAAGTCGATGCAGGTCACAAAAAACTGATTGAAAGTTGAGCATTCAAACTGAGCAATTCGCGAAGAAACATGCGTACACATGTAATTTAATTCTCACCACGAGCATTACATTAAAAGCTGACGTTACAAGTCAGTTGCAGCCTCTAGAGAATTGTTAGTATAAATGATATAACGTATACGGAATTTTGAATGGAAAATATTGTGAAGTCAAAAGATTAAGTTCGCTAGGCTATTTAAGTGATTTTCTATAACAGTCGGCAAAATCTATAGAAAATATTGGTTTTTCAAAGGAATTTCCAAAAATTTAAAACTAGCCCAAAGCGCTTCATTAGTGAATAAATATAAATATCTGAAGTTCCTAGGTAATGTAAGAAAAGAATTTAGAAGAATTAAAATTAAATAGTTCTAGAGGTTTAGATATGTAATTTTTATCTTAAAAGCCAGTATCAAAAATATTTAAGCGTGAAATTAACGTGTTTTGTTAACGGTTTTTGATTTATCTATATTAATCAAAAACCTAACGATTTCCATTAAAGATATGCCGCATTTCCTTGCCCCTAATTCAGTAAATTAAATTTCAAAAGTTCAGCTTCATTTTTTTAAATTTAAAATTTCAGGATACTTTTAATATAATGGATTGTTAATGCAATCTTCAAAGCATTGAATTTTCTACGATGAGAATATTGTGTATATTTTGAATACAATTTCAATGACAATTAAAACCTTTTACGTTGTATATCAATAGTTAAAACTTTCTAATAGCATGCAATGAGAAACTTTTTTATTCAATGATGGCGTTTGAGTTGCAGGACCGAATTTATTTTTAATAAATTATACATCTCATTTGGTTGCCCTGTCTGGAAAACTGAGATATTTTATTTCTAATATAAAACCACAGAAATTTCATACATTTTTTATCCTCGTTTAAATTTTAACGGTTTTTTTTTCATATAATGGAAAAGGTTAAATGGAAAATTTCTGAATCATGTCGTGAAATTGGATAAAAAACCAACCCCATGCACAGACATTCGTACACACAGGCAGATCGTAAATCATAATTCTCATATGTACCAGCTCCTGCTCAGGGATATGCATTTTCAAATTTTATTTACTCCATTGTTGAAGCTTGAGACGTCTGGGTTGCGGGCTATCTATTCATGATAAATATTCTCTTCTTTACCTTCCCTTGTTGAACTCTTAACCATCATCTCCAGGATTCTAAATGCCAACAACACATCCCGTCAACACGTTTCAACATATCTCATCCTAGCAAAGATAAATAGTGCCTTGACAAATCACCTGACATTCAGCGCCCGAGAATTCAGGTTACCTGCGGGAAGATAAAGGTACAAAAAAAGTGAGGGAATAACATATTATAAAATAGTTCGAGTTTTTTACCGTAGTACGTGGTCATGAATGAAAAGATGAGTAATGTGCTTTACCACTGTGAGGTGTATTTCCGGCCTTTTTCCCTCTGTGGATGAACCTCGTTATGAGGAGGAGTAAAGTGACGTAAGTCATTTCGAGTTCAATGATGAAAGAAAGCTCACAATGGATTTTTTTTCACATGATATCTTGAATGTATCAGTAGTCAACAGGGTTCTCACTCAAGATAAAACATTATAGTAATCAGAGATAGATGTTTTTGCAAAAGGGCAGCAACATGCAGCACAGAGTTTCATTAAGACGATACAAAAATACTTTAAAAAATGTAAGACATTGTTCTAAAACAGCGCATCATGTTCTAGGCAAACTGTAGGTAAAATGCATATGATTTTCTCGATATGGCCCAGTAACACTCGGTAAGGTAGCAAAAAAAAAAAATAGAAAGAAAAAGAGGAAGCATAAAATTCTGAGTAACAGAGAAAAATTTCCACGAATTCATCTAAAGCTGATAAATCTATGGTGACCGATAAAAAGAGCTTAAGTCAAAAACAGTGATTTAAATCTACCAAGTTATTGGCTTTTATACCAATCGCAGAACAATAATTTCGACTTGAGTCTTTTGCACAAAGAAATGTACTTTCGTATACAAAATTGATAGCCTTAAGCCTTTTATACAAGTCGAAAGAATTTTTTTTTGTTGATAAATACAAACAAACATCTAAAAATCACTTTTTTAAACTTAAGCCCTTTATACCGGGCACCATAGAAATAAAAGTTTCAGTCTTACTAATATCGAGTAATAATTAATGAAATAAATCAAAACCTTAAATTATTAAAGTTTAACTGGTGGAATATCTTATACTGGAAAAGAGTGTCGATTTAATAAAAAAGAATGTAATGGTGCTCCCCTAATATAGCAGCCAGAAAGTCCGTGGTAAATGGCGGCAACAAATGGCGAATGCCTCACATAGTGCCTCTGCATCAGAAAAAAAAAATAAATGAAAAATAAAAAAGAATGTTCACTTATATATTGCCTAATAAAACGTATGATATTTAGATTATTAGACTCTAATCAGACAGAGCATAGAAAAGGATATTTTATTGTACTAAAATAAGTTTTCTGGATTTAAAAGTTGCTTCATACCCTCTTGCACCATTATGATATCAAACCCAATGACACGGGGACGGAGATTTGGTCTCCGGGATTGTAAACTTTAAGGTCCCAGATTGTCCCTAGTAGAGGGGCCGGTATAACACCTAGGCAACCAGTGACAATTATTCGGGGTCTGGCGTCGTAACTCAATGACTCTGGAAATTATCTAAAGCTGCATGCTTCTTACCAAGCAGGGAATACTTCCGCAGTAACATACTGAAAAATAAAATGAAGGCCTTATTTGAATAGTGGCCCAACTCCACTTTTTTAAAAAATGGAGTTAGCCTCACTTTCATGTTCATACAAGTAATTTCTATCTTATTTTTAAACTGGTACACCTTCAGATTATTTCTGCTGCCAACAGAAGGCATTACAAATCAGACTTCAGTAGTCATTTCTCAACACTCTTTAGACTTTAAGGCTATGTATCTCACAATGAACAAAAATGGAGTTGGACCACAATTCAAATAAGGTCTTTAAATATGACGCAACTTAAAAATGAAAAGAAATGCAAAAATTTTAAGCATTAACCTCTATAAATTTTTCTAAATTCTTCCTAATATTTTTTCAATATATAACTTAACACTGGAATAGTGTTAGTGAAAAAAGATTAGAGAATATTTAATTTACGTATTTCTCTTTCGGAATACTCTTAGAGGAAAAACGGAAAACGTTACCCAGATATTGCGACCAAAATTATGTACTTGGGGTTATTGTATGTGGTCAGGTAGCTTAATGAATGGGCACGTGGAGCTTCACATCATCGTACCTCTAATAAGTAGTGGTACTGAAGCGACACACGAGAGCCTCGTGCTAGATTTTTCAGATATGTTGTAGATCTATTATGATGTTATGGATGATAATTAATGATACTAGGGAAGATAATTTACGTCTCGCTTCAGTAAAGGTATAAGTTTGTCAAAGATGAGATATTCCGCCCTTATACGGCCAGCAAGGAATCGGGATAAACATCTGATTGAACATGCGTAAAGTACAATTGGGAAGCGCGTTGCGTCCCTTTTCTCCATCAAGGACTTTCCACGGTTCCAAACCTCTCTTTCGTAGGAGTTAACTTGTCAACTTGCCCACAAAGCTCTTGCAAAAAGCAAAAAAAAAAAATAAATAAATAAAAGCGTAAATTGTCGGTGCGCTGAATGTACAAGTAAGACTGGAGGTAGATGTCACTAGGGTAATGAATCATGAAGCACCAACTTTATTTACCAGATATATTTACATCAAATGAAAATAAAATTTTTATTTTTTTTAAATTTGCACAATTCATCCGATAAATATTTTTCTCTGATTGGCCTTCCAGATGTTTTAAATGCAATATGTTCTTATGCTGACCAAATTTTGTGTCATTTTGACTTACAATTCACGAAACATTCATCATATATCGATTATGCTTAACTTTTGTGATATAATGGATATAAAGGACATTTATGCATTATGCTCAATTTATCAGTTTAAAATGATCTGAAAATATAAATTTTAGAGAAAAAATATTCTGATATCAAAACGTTTATTATGTCAAATGGAATTCTTCAATGAAGAATTAATATAGAGTCCAATTCAACTCAACTTGTATTTAAATTTCAACTTAAATTTAAAAACTAAATACATTTTTTAGATTAATAAATAGTACACGGATCAGTGTAAACTTACTGTTTACAGTAATTTATAGACAATTTCACCCTTTTTATCGTCATTTTTTATCGTTTACTTTAGAGGGGAAAAAAAGTGCATCTGTTTCCCATGCAGTTAATTTTTTTTCTTTAATTGTAAGTTTCCAATTATTGCTTTCTTCTTTGCTTTACTCGCTAATTTTTGTTTCCAGTTTTTTGATTTTCCATTGTCTACATGTCTGACCATTTTACTCTGGGTGTTATCCCTCATTTCATCTTTAGTCTCCCTCTTAAAATCCCCAATCTCGTTTAAAGCTCCTCTCTTACAAACTGAGTCTGCATCCATGCTTACACAGAGTTCCTATCAGATTTTATGTCGAGACAATCGGAAATGATGCTCCGGAGTCCTGAAAAAAGGAAAACGCTTGTCTCGAATTTGACTGATGTCCTGTAAATAATTTGATATGCAAAATTATTTTTTTTAGTTCATCAGAAAACAAAATATTTTTCTGATACTTGTTAACGACTATTTTTCCGTGATTCCAAGATTATAACTTCGTGACTTTCTATCTTTTGCTGCGTGAAACTTTAGTTTACTGTTGAATAACATTGGGATATTTGACTATTTAATGTACACTTTTGATTAAATATTTTACTTTCAGTATTGTAATCTGAAGAAAAATTTTCCCAAAACTCAGGTTTTCCTTATATTTTGCTTAGATGAATCTTATGGAGGACACGTAACAAAAATACACAGCTTATTGTTGATTTTGATAATATTTGCTTTATATGAAAACATAGATGCTTCATATTATCACGGCTCACGCAATGTTAAAAAGAATATTTTTATTATTTCCAATACAGCGACCTCATGGACAACATCTTTGATCACAATATGCATTAAAAGGCATAAGATAAGAAGATTAACACTAGAAAGACGGCTGCCGTCATGTTGACGGTTTCGGACATACTCTTGAGCGCTATGTCTGTATTTATGTCGTCAGGCTTCTGAAATTTTTATGACTTTTTCTAATTTTACGCGAAATATGCACACACATTATACTCGATAGTAAAGAGGGGGAGAAAATGTGTTGTATATCTACTAAGACTGAAACCATCAATTTTACGGCAATATAGAAAACAGACAGAAATCTTTAAATTAATATCGAAAAAATTTTAGTTATTTTTCGTCTCTTCCCCCTTTTGCAAATAACGGAAATATCGGCTCTTCGGAAATATTGGTGATGAAAAACAAGGACTGCACAAACCCTGCATATATTTTTACTGATAAACCATATCTGCATAAAAATATAACTAAATATATACTAATTTATTATATATTGGTATGAAGTAATTCAAAATTTAAAGTATTTAACCGTTTAAAAAAATTAAATATTTTAAATTCTTGATTTTATTTTTATCCGTCAAAATGACGGATTTCAGTCTTTTTGGTGTGAGAAAAAAATTCCCGTCTTTCTAGTGTTAAATAATTAATATGAGATAATAGTAAATTCAATTAAAATTAGAAAAATGACATAGAGTATGTAAGCATTCTAGTATCCTATCAACAAGCAGCTAGATACAAATCAATACATTTAAATGGTATATTATAAGAAATCAACTATTGCTGTAAAATATAAGAGAATTTCTGCAAGCATCTCTAAAAAATATATTTCTATTGAAGAAAAACTGTGTAAAAACTGGGTATTCAAGGGTGATAAACACTAAAAATTGTCATTTTTAAGTAAGATCAACAGATGGATATAGAATGGCAATAAAAACATAAAAACAAGCCTGCGAGAAATACGAAAATTAAGTAAGCATGTCTGAATCGAGAAAGTGTTGAATTAGATGATATTTGCATATTTATTTATTTTTTTACGTGGAATTTCAATGGCTGATCATTTAGTACTGACATGAAACAAAATGAAGTAAAGTCAACGACTCAAACCACTTTTCATTGATCCCAGATTTTATATCAAAAAAGGCGGAGCGCCGAAAAAGCGTCACCAGACTCAAATTTGATGCTCATCAAAACGTGCGGCATCCGCCCCCGTGCGATTTCTGATTGGACACACAAAACATCACTCTACGTGATCACATTGTGTAATGGCAGGCATTATGAATCATAAAAACACCTTTAACCGGCGACCGCTCCTCGAAAGCAATAACTACTACTACTTCTACTACCGAATGCAGGATTATCTTCGTGTATCTTAAACTAAAAAGAAAGAGGAGATGAGAGATGATGGAGAGGGAGACGAGTAGGGGGTGGTAGGTGGGGAGTAAAGAGGTGCTCTTACTTTATGTGAGAGGTAATTAAAATTATCAGAAGTCGAAATCTCGAAGTATGTGGGTGGATATTTTTTTTATTTATTTATTGTGTGCGAATCGATTGGGAGAACTTTGTTTTCTTGGCGTAAGTCAGACTGCAGCTTAGAGAAAATAAAGCCCATACTGTAACAAAATACGAACAGTGAAATAAACAGATACCAAATAATAAATGGGTGAATTGCAGGATGCAAGATGAAATACAGAGTACGTTTACCCGAATAATGAAGACAAATTAGTCAACGTAGATGAACAGCATTGATATTGAGTGTCAGGGATTAATGAAACAAAACAAATACTGTAACAGTATACTAACAGTGTAATAAACAGATACCAAATAATAAACGGGCGAATTGCAGGATGCAAGATGAAATACTGCGTATGTTTACCCGAATAATGAAGACAAATTAGTCAACGTAGATGAACAGTATTGATATTGAGTGTCAGGGATTAATGAAATAAAACAAATACTGTAACAGTATACTAACAGTGTAATAAACAGATACCAAATAATAAACGGGCGAACTGCATGATGCAAGATGAAATACAGAGTACGTTTACTCAAATAATGAAGACAAATTAGTCAACGTAGATGAACAGTACTGATATAGAGTGTCAGGGATTAATGGTACAAGTAAAGCAAACTCAAAACATTCAAATCCTTTTCTATATGGTTGTATAACAGTCTAGATAGATTGCTGATTCCAGGTAAGGAACAGAAATGCTACCTTTATCTGTCTTTATAAGTTACTATTACCCTTCGATTTTTTTTTTTTTAAGTGGAGGCACTTGTCGTCAAACATTCACCTATTCTACACCGCAGTTTACTGTCCATTTTATTATGGGGGGCACCATATAGGTGGACAGAATTACCCCCTATGAAGGGATGACACAAACGGAGGCAATTTTTCGTGGCGTGAGGCTGGGATTCGATCTGAGCACCCTCAACACCGAAAATCAACGCGCTGTATCACACGGCCGTTACAAGCCCACCCTTCGATATTTAAGGAAGTCTTTTAGCATTTACGGGATCATAACATAAATTTCATTTTATTTCTGAGTACAATCAACCCCCTTCCTTTTTACGGGATTCAGTAGCCCGTAAATAACTCCCTTAAAGTTGAAAATCCATGACAATTTTTAAAACAGTCATTAATCAATAACTTGCTGTCATTTAAACTAATATCTTGTTTTCAAAAGCAAATCTTTTTTATATACATATACACTCTTTTTTTGAAATACGGAGCCAAAAATTTTGCAATGACAAAATACCTGTCATTTAAATATAGTTATAAACTAATTATGAGTAAATAATGTCTTTATTTATGTGAAATATTTGTGCTACAATATCAAGCAGTAATAGGTACAATAATTTAATTACTTCTATTCTCAAAGTCATACTTTTTCGGTTTCGTAGCTTATTTTTTACACCTAGTAATATACTGAAAGCCCAAGGAAGTCCCAAAGGAAAGTCGAACATAAGAGAAGTAAATACAGCAAAGCCTTTTACTAACAATCCAGGATAAATATTTTTGATAAGAACAGTCAAAGTGGCCACTGTTTGATAGATATTTTTTAGACTCTCGCATGATAGCTCCATAAAAATATTTCATATATTATCAAGAAATACGCTGAATAATCAAGTAATATAAATTTCTTTATAACTGTCATTGGAACTGAAATATTTATCATTTAACGGGCACTTTTAATGACAAAAATTTAAGTGCATATTATTCGAAGGGTTTAGAAATTTTATTTTGATGCCAATTATATATAGAAATGGTAAAATGAAAACTATTGTAAAAGTTTCTTTTCATTTGTTATTCCATTTAATAAAATTCACTAAATATCTAATGAAAAATATCTAAGGATATTTTAATAGAAAAAAAAAAGAATCTTCAGAAATTTAATTTTCTGATTTTACATAACAATTTCCACTGTGAGGATTAACCCAAGTTATTTTTTAAAACACTACAACTGTTCCATATAATCTCTCATAGGTACAGTTACTTTTTGAGTACGAGACTGCTGGGTATGGAGCGAGAAAAACTCAACATTTCAATGAACATTGTGTATGGGAGAAATTCTGAGCATGAGGTACGCAAGTGACAAGCTTAAGAGTATGCCTAACCAGGTATAGTAACTATTTAGTGTTAAATTCCCAGAATTTATTTCTGGGAAATATTTTTGCTCTTTGAAAGTAACTTAAGTTTAAAATAATTTCTAAAACATTTATTTATTTATTTATGCATTTTTTGCTTCGAGGTAAGTACATTTAGGAAAGTATGGTTTTCACAGTTTTTAAGAGAAACTTAGTTGCATAAAAGAAGTACAGTGGTACATCGACTTACGAGTGTTCCGACTTACGAGTTTTTCGAGATAAAAGCAGTCTCTCGACTCATTTTTTGCCTTGAATTGAAAGGTAAAATACGGGTTACGAGCCAGCTTCAGATACCTCATCGCTAGTTTGCGCAGCGAGTGCCATGTAACGTTCTCCTCAAATGAGCACACGAGAAACATATAATATTTACAAGATTTATGTACAAATATTGTACAATAATATACATATTATTCTAAGACAACTTTCCAGTCTTAAACCTAGAGGTTAACTCTCAAGAATTATCACACGGAGCAGCTTGCTCTGCCGCTGCTCATGAGTGGCGCGAAACAGAACTGATTCCAACCTCTCTTTTCAAAAACATTTTGAAAGGGGGGGATGAAACGGACTTCAGTGGGAAAGTTTTTATAAGATTCAATTATTCAGTTAAGCCTTTCTTCTCAACCTCCGTTAGCATCTTCACGCATGATCTCCACAATAAATGTTGTACATTATACTTAAAACCAGTTTATTGCAGTACAGTCTATTGCAGGGGTGTCCAACCTTTTAGCTTCCTAGGGCCACATTGAAAGAAGACGAATTATTCTGGGCCGCACAAAAGTATACTTTAACATTAAAAATAATTGATGATTAAAAAAAGTATAATATATAGGTATCATATTTATTTCATTATAAATTTTATTAAAGATAACTGTAGGAGTCATATAATTAATGTGATATTTGGCATTGAATTTGAGAAACTAATGCATCAATATCTGGGTCAATTGAAGTGGTGGCAATTCTCAGGGAGTTCTCAAGATGTTCATCCGATATTTTGGTTCTAATTTCACTCTTAGTGTGCTTCACTCTTGTGCATACTAATTTTAATATCATTACAAATATGAAATGTTAAATCTGCAAAAACTTCACATTTTATTTTTGTAATGAAATTAATATACAGAAATTACATACGAAATTCTGTATAGAATTAAAGATATTTCAAATGATGTACTGCCGATTTGTTGAATGAACAAAGCGGGATCTCTAATGGCCGCCTGCCACCATCGTCGAGGCGGGCAATTGATATTTTTTTTCGCTTTGAGCTCTTTTTCTCGGCCGCACTAATACTTGCTTTGGGCCACGGTTTGGACACCCCTGATCTATTTTATTGTGTTTTTATACAATATATGTTATTTAAAAATACATTTTCCTTATTTAAAAACATGTGACAAAAAATTGCGGAGTTTTTTTTTGGGAGGGGGGGGGGGGCGGAATGGATTAATGGCATTTCAATTTATTTCAATGGGGAAAATTGATTTGACATAGGAGTAATTCGAGTTACGAGCTCCGTCACGGAACGAATTAAACTCGTAAGTCAAGACACCATTGTATATAATAAATACCAGAAAAAAAATTTAAATTATTCCTGAATTTACCACTTTGTATACCATATTTGTATACCATATAATATTGTATACCATAGGTTCGAATCTCGATTCATTTATGTCAGCGTACGTTATTGAGTAATTTACGTTATTGGCATTACGTTATTGAGAAATGAAAGTAAAAATAATTCTGATATAAAAATATAGTGTTGGTATGGTTCTCATCATTAATAGCATTTTAAGAAAAAAAATTACCCATATAAAAGATTCCGATTATGAGGTATTATGATATATTTTGTATGGTTATGGCCTATAATAAGATTTTTATAGTTTCATCATTACAATGAATAGAAAAAAATTGCTATAGGATATATGAAAATGTTTGTTTGAGATGCTATGAATTATATTTCTATTTTGAAAATATTGTACTGTAAAAATATATTTTTTTTAAAAAGAGGCAAAACTGAAATGTTTGAATTCCATACTATCTCCAATCTATACCTTTTTGGAAGAAAACTTTAAAACGGCATTTTATTACGCTATTTTTGTATCCAAAATTATAATATGACCAACAATGAGTTGTACACAATATATTTTTTAAGAACTTTTAGCCTGCCATATGAGAATTTTTCAAACGGTTACCTCGTGGCTTTTCAGACATACTTTTTAACAACTTTTAGGAATGCCTAACATGCAATTTTTATTATAGAAAATTTATCCAGTGGTACATTAATTAATTATAAATTACAAAACCAAAAATAATCTATTTTTCATTGAAATGATGAAAATGTTCAAAATTCAATTTTTTCAGTGGCTGAGAATCTCCTATGAACTGATATAGGGAAAAAATAGAATTAATATGTAGAATGTAAAGTAAAAATTTATAATCAGAATTTTTCATCTGATGTCTACATTCGTTTGGAAATTGTAATTAACAGCACTAGTATTAAAACTTGAAAAGTGCTGTGAATAACCTTTACAGTGATATCTCTTTTTACCTCTCTTGAAGTCTAATCAGATGGTTGTAGAAAAACGACTGCACCATTGTTCTTCTGAACTTTCGTTCTATATCTTAAGATCGCATTCTCTCAGTAGTGATGAACTGTCAAGATGTGTAGAGTTATTAATTTGGTCGGCGTTAGCAATCGGCGCTAAGATCTAAGTACGTCGCGAAAAATCGAAGGCTCCTTTCCGCACTTATGATTCTTCATTTGCTGTTTCCGATAAAACCGGAATGAATGATTGCGCCCATTTGTATATATTTGCAAAGAAATCATTCGCGGCTAAATTTACAGTTGTGTCTGGGACTGATATCACTGATTAATTATTCACGTTTTCAGTGTTACAGACTCTATCAATGCCTCGTGGAAGACAGGGATCTGCTCGGAGTCCATAAATTTTAAATGCAGGATAATTAAGACGCCACTGCTCGATGTAGATCACCAATCAATCATGTAAGTGCCTTTATGTCAGGTTTGAACTCTAAATAAACAGACTTCCCAAAGGGTAAACTAGCTTGTGAGTTTAATGCTTGTGAGTTTAATGTACAACTGACTTATACCTACTTAATGAATTAGATCGTGGATTCCTACAGGGTAGATGTAATACACAAATGGTACCCAATTATATAAAAATCTTTTATTATAAGTTTTTTATATTTTATACAGTAGTATTACACAATAATACTGCTTTGGTTTGGTTTAGAGCACACACACACACACACACATATATATATATATATGTATATATATATATATATATATATATATATATATATATATATATATATATATCTACGGTCAACTTTTTGCTACACGAGGGCTAATTTAGACCGGGACCTATAGTTTAAAGCTGATTCCGAGTGGTTATAAACATCCATGCCAACAGTGGGACTCGAACCCACATGATCTGAATACCATAGTACTGAAGTAAAATTACTACATAATGTTTGGGGAAACTTTAAATTTTTTTATCTTCATGATTTTTGAATTGAAAAAAGTTTGCAACATAGTAATAAACAATAGAAATGGTACTCTTAATTATCTAGGTTAATATGGTTGACATTTTTGAGTGAAGAATTTTGCTTTAAGGCATATTTGGACGAGGTTAATAAAGTACATGCTAGAAACTCTTAAATTAAGTAAATGTTTTTTAATTACAAATTTTCAAAAATTATCATCCAGCAATAACACTGGTAAGTAACACAATGCGGGATCATTAAAAATGATAGAGTACTTTCTTACTTGAATGAAATATAAAGGGTGATTAAAATTTGCGATTCGATTGAATTGAGTAAATGCAAATTATATTTTCCTCAAATACTTTAAAGGTTCTTTCTGAAATATACCTACATTCTTGCGGACTTGAATTTTATATATTAAATCTCAGGAGCATATCACCGCGATAATTCTTATCATCCATTAACTATGTCTTGACGAATTCGTAATTTCAAGTTAATGTGAAGAGTAATTATTAAGTGATTCGAAGCTGTAACGCCCAGTCACTTAAAGTTAATCTCCAAGTGTAATGTCTGGTTCTGACGTTTCAACAAGTTGGATCCATCAACTGAAGATTTTGCAACAAGGGTGATAACAACGCTGTTTTTTTCCCCTAACTTTTTTAAAAAACAAGCTTATATAAAACATAACTTTCTGGGAACTGTTTAACAACAGGAATAATTGTAGCTATTTTTTTACATGTAACCTGCAGATGATCTCATTAGCATGGGATCTGCAGTTCTGGAAAACTGCGTAGCCAATATCCGTATAACACATTTGTACCTAAATACACCTAAATAATGCTCGTTTGTGTGTTATTCCATGTACATTTCCTGTATTCTTTCGAAGACTGTTTTATTAAGGCATATCTAAAAAAATGTAAGCGCCTTGTATAACACATAAAATTCTTCCATTCTATAGCATTTCTAAAATCCATCTGGGCTAAACGCACCACGTGTACATTTATAGAACACATACAATGCCCTCTAATCCCTAAATCATGGTGAAGCAAGAGAAGAAAATAAAGCAGCTTCTAGGGGTAGACTTTTTTTTCGATGTAACAGATTTTTTATCTATAACAGTTCGGTTAACTGACTGACTGACAGATAACGCACAGACCAAACCGCTTGACTTAAAGGGCTGAAACTTTGCATGGTGATTCTAATTATAGTGTAGGGGTGCAATAAGAAAGATATTTGAAAAATTCTTCTCAGATTTTTTAAAATAAAATTTTTAATCTGTTTTGTAACTTTTTTTTAAGTTTGTATTTAAAATAATAATTTGAGGGTTATAAATTTTATATCACGAGAAAGATCATAAAAATTTCTTAAAAATGAAATCTTTTTCGAATATTTATCTCCATTTTCTGATTTTTGGTGAATTTTTAAAGATTAATTTTTAGAATTCAATTTATTAAATGCTGATCATGTACACTGCTGGCCACCCAAATTGCAACACCAAGAAAGACAAGAGATATCACAACAAAATTTATTTTGTAGATAGCATGTTGACCAAGTATCAAATGATTAAATTTATAGACTTCTGTGAAGTGTGGTTCCTGCCAAAATCAGTAGCCAGAGTAGCCGCCATTGTTGGAGATCACCGCTGCCACACGCCTCGGCATTGATTCAAAGAGACTTTGGATGAGTTCTTGGGGTACAGCAGACCAAGCAGCTTCCACACGTTGCCAAAGTTGATCTGCTGTGGCAGCTGGAGATGGAATCTGGGTCAATCGTAGAGCAACCATGGACCACAGGTTTTTTATCGGCGAAAGATCCGGAGAGCGAGGCGGTCAGGGAAGCAATTCAATATGGCGATTGACGAAGAACCGTTGGACATTGCGTGCCACGTGTGGTCGCGCATTATCCTGTTGAAATATGGCTGTGGGCAAGCCCTGAAGGTAAGGAAGGACAACTGGCTCCAACACCTCGGAGATGTAGCGCTGGCTGTTTAAAGTACCGGCAATGCGTACTAGAGGTGTGCGAGAGTGATATCCAATACCGCCCCATACCATAATACCCGGTGCAGGACCAGTGTGGCGGTACATAACGCAGCTGTTCAGCATCATCACTTCACGGTGTCTCCAGACTCGAATGCGACCATCATGGTGTTGCAGACAGAAGCGTGACTCGTCAGTAAAGACAATTTCATTCCATTCTGCCGTCCACATCCTTCTGTCATCGCACCATTGGCGGCGGAGACGTCTGTGGCTCTGCGTCAAGGGTAGACAAAGCAATGGACGTCTTGCGGACAGACAATTCTGCTGTAAACGGCGTCGAATGGTACGCGCAGACACTGGATGATGCGTTACAGACTGCATGTGCTGTGCTATGGTTCGTGATGTGACTGAGCGAGCCGTCACTGCCATGCGCACAATTCGCCTGTCATCACGTGAAGTGGTGCGCTGAGGTGGATGCGATCGAACACGCCGGTCCGTCGTACCCTCCTGCATCCAACGATAACATATCCGCATTACAGTTGTTTGGTTTCGTCCAACACGACTTCCGATTTCCCTGAAAGATAATCCGAAATCTCGGTAGGCCACTATCCTTCCTCTGTCGAACTCGGATACTTGATCAAAAGATGATCGCTGTTTTCGACGAGGCATAATTGATCGTTTTTTTGAAAAAACCACAAGAAAAACACAATTGCCGAACTTGAAATCGTCGAAATCTCCAAGCCTTAAATAGCGCTTTGATGTGGCGCCACAGGCGCGCGTGCTGTGCGTCTGAGCTGAAATTTTAATCATTTGCATATTTCACCTCCGCTAATGCATGTTGTAAATTTCATGTTATTTGCATGTTTCCTTCAGGGTGTTGCATTTACAGTGGCCAGCAGTGTAGTTTCTGTTCTTTTTGTGATACTTTAAACTAATTTTGCATCATGTGCATAGCAACGAAATAAACTGATAAAAAAAAAATTTCTTGCTAATGCGGCAGACGATTGGACATTATCTAAAAAAATATTAAATTACAGTAAAAGAAATGTTCCCCAAACCACACTATATTAACTGTACTATATTCTTTAGTATGATCTATTAGATTTAATTTGAATATTTTCTTCTACATTATTTTGCCTATAAAAATATCCGTTACGATTTTTTAAAATATATTTTTTGGCATTAATTGCATACATTGACCGTTGTATTTAATTTGAATGTACTCTGTAGCGAAGCACGGGTATTCAGCTAGTACTGTATATAAGTCTTTAAAAAGCGATAAAACACTGTATTAAGCCTCAGGACCTTTTAAAAGCATAATATTTTAAGGGTTGCACCTGACTGGATCTCTACAGGAAATTTGTTTTCTATAATAAAGACAAAATGTCTGATATGAAACGGTATTTTCCTTCTTTATGTATGAAATTATCTGTATGAATCCTTAAAATATCCGTCGATATGAGTAACTTTATACAGAAGCTGTTCGCACATTTTTTAGACGATTTTGGTAAGGGGTAATAAAAAATCATTTGCTGCAAAAGAAATAATTGCAATTGTACTATGTTTTTAAAAGTCAAAATTATCATCTGCGGCTTGAAAGTTTTGTTTTTATTCAAAATGGCGTTTTTAACAAAGCAGTGGTTCGAAAGCTACATTTATGCTCTTTCCGAAGAGAAATATGCATACTCCGTTATCCAAAAACGACGTGAGAGTCATGGTTTTGTGATATCTAAAGCGTCGATAGGTAATATCGTCAACAAGAAAGGAAAAAAATGTCAAATTGGAGCCTCAAGTGGGCCAAAAATTCCAAACAAGTATCCAAGGAAAAAACGGACATCTTCGACTATTGCAAAGGTACGTTATTTAATGTTAAAAGAAAATCCCCCTAGTCAAAGGACAGTTGCAAAATCATTAAAATGCTCGGTGTCCACTGTAAACAAAATGATAAACGTTGATTTAAATCTTAAGAAAGCGAAAAAACGCAATGTGCATCGTCTTCTTCCAAATCATATTGCTGAACGCAGGACACGCTGCAGAATTCTATATGAGAAACACTTATCCAAAGAAAAATGGAAAACAATTGTCACAATAGATGAATCATGGGTGTATTTAAATGATTGCAACAAAAAAAGAGCCATTTATTATCATAAAAGGGGAGAAAAAATTTTAAGTACATGGTTCAAAGAATCGAAAGAAAGTTTTTCTAAGGGATTCATGATTGTTGCTGGTTTTTCTTATAATGGCAAGTTAAAAATAAAGAGAGTGGAAAAAAATGTCAAGATTAACTCCAAATACTATCAGGAACATATTGTATCGCCAATTTTTCTGAATGAAATACAATCGCTTTACCCACAGTGCCATCAATCTGTGAGACTCCATCAGGACAAAGCTAGCTGTCACACATTAAAATCCACTGTAAATTTCCTAAAAGAAATGGAACAAAAAATTGGTATCAAGGCCATACCCTTCACTGATATCCCTACTAAATATCCCGATGTATCACCTATGGATTTTTGTGCTTTCGGACTTTTAAAATCTGCATTATCCAAACGTCGTCCCAAAACCCTTACAGGACTCTGGAACGCTGTTCAGGAGGAATGGGATAGAATACCTCTTCTGACACTTCAAAAGGCATTATTATCCTGGAAATTGCGGTGTCGAAAGATAGTTCAGAATAAGGGATGTCAAATAGAACATTTAAAACACAAGAATTTTATGTAATTTAGTTTTGTGAATACTATATACATCGTCTAAAAAATGTGCGAACAGCCTCTGTATACATACAAACAGACTGATATTTCTGTTGATGTTTCAAGGATGGGTGTTCAGTCTTCATAAAAGACATATTATTTTTATTTTTATTTTTTATGTGTTAATAATGAATTATAATTTTTTATTATTCACTTATTGTTTGCATTTTGTATTTTAGTTAAGTTACTACTCACTAGAGGGTGTCACTATGTTTTTTTTTGTTGTTGTTTGATTCGACGCTAAGTAGTGGGGGGAAAAATGGCTATTCGCTTTGTTGGATGAGATTCCATTTCTATTCTTTTTGTTAAGGATTGACATTTTGAAGTCAATAATTCATGTGTTATACTCTGATTCGGAATATTTATTCTTTGTGTCAACAATTCAAGCTATGTGCAAAACTGAAGACTCAAATTAAATTTATCGTATGGATACATGCATTGAAGTTTTATTTCTTATTGATTTATTCAACTATTATTCAGATGCTGGTAAAAGGTAAGCCATTCCAATAATATTTTTAGTAAAAGGATTAAGAAGATTGATTCACTACATCTTTAAAACAAGTCCATAAAATATTTTCTGTTGGTAATGGAAAATAATACAGTCCACTAAACGATGAAATTATATTAATTGCTTCACTGACCCTCCATAGTTTTGGTCAGTGCGAGCCGCAGAACTAGCATTTGTTTGAAAATATTAGAGAATTGAAATTGAGTAAGAATATTTTTAAAGTTATTTTTGGTACTTTGAATCTTGTTTGTTTAAGATAATATGGCTCGAAAAACGAAGAATCCTGATGAGATAAAATTCAGATTTTTTATAAAGGAAATACAATGTAGTGAATAAAATTTAGAGCATTAGATATATCGGAAGGTTCTGAAAGTGAAACTATTTTATCAAAATTAAAGGATGATTTAAATCTATTGGAATCGGAACTGAAAAAGGAGTTTCTTGATATTTATGAAGATGATGAACTATTGTATGTTCAATATTCTGAAGCTAAAGATAAAATATTTGATATGATTACAAAAATTAAATGCGCTTTTGAAAAATTATAAAAGGCAAAATGACGATTGTTCTAAATCAACTTCTAGTAATTCTCATGATAGTAATTTAAAGCTTCAAAAATTTGAACTTCTGGTGTTCTATGGTGATATTAACCAATGGTTATCTTTTAAAGAAATTTTTGTCTCTGCTATTCACAATAATAAAAATTGAACAGAGTTGCAAAAGTTACAATATTTGAATTCTTCAGTTAATGGTGCAGCTTCAAAATTAATTGCTGGATTTGCAATTTCTGCTCATAATTATAATGAAGCCTGGGACACTTTAATTAACAGATATGATAATAAAAGAGAACTGGCTTATGCTCAGTTATAAAAAATTTTCAATTTAAAGCCATTCAAATATGTTAACCAGAAAGCTATTTTGGAATTATTCGATACATGTAATGAAGCATTTCGAAACTTAAAATCTCTAAATTTTGAATTTACGTAATTCTTTGATAGATTTAATTCTTGTTTTCCACTTAGAGTCAAAATTAGATGATGATTTGAGAAGGCAGTGGGAATTATTCATTTCTGATTCAGAATTTCCAACATATGAAAATTTAATGAGTTTTCTTGATAAACATGCTAAAAGTTTTCAACGAGTGTCAGAACAGCATAGTTATAGATCAGAAATGAAGTCAAAAACAGTTGTTAAGCGTTCGAATACAATGAGTCATAATGCTGTTGTTAATACTACAAATCAAAAATGGTCGTGTGACTTGTGTAAGGAAATGCACGGTATTCATAATTGCCCCCAATTTAAAAGTATGAGTATTCAAGAACGTTGGAATTTCGTTAAAAATAAAAAATTGTGTATTAACTGTTTAAGAAATAATCATTTTTTTTCGAAGTGTCTTATTAGCACAGGATGTAGAACCTGTAAGCGTAACCATCATACAATGCTTCATTTGGAACAATTTAATTCAGATGTCAACTCTAACGAAATTCCAGTTAATAAAACAGACGTTATTCCAGAAGTCACTGATTCAAATTGGCTCACGACTCAAACCAATTCAACCAATTGTCAAACGTTATTGTCAACGGCTGTGATACAAGTAAAGTCAAATACAGGCCAGTTTTTTTCTGCTAAAGCATTAATTGATTCAAGATCGCAAAGATCCTTAATTTCTAAAGTCCTTTGTGCAAGGTTGAGTCTCCCTACTAAAAATGCAAGACACATAATTTTAGGAATAAATAACAGTGTTGCAGAAGTTTGCGAAGTTAATTTAACATTTACTTCTTATTTCAACGCTGAATTTTTTAATATTGATGCTTTGGTAGTTGATCAAGTAACTTCAAATCTCCCTAACTTTACTTTTTGTTATCAGTCCTGGCCTCATCTTGAAGGTTTGCAACTTGCTGACCGAACATTTTATAAATCATCTTCGATAGATCTTTTGATTGGTGCGGACATATATGCTGAAATTCTAATAGGACAATCAATATTAGGTCCAAAAGGATCACCAAGTGCCATTAATTCCAAACTTGATTGGCTATTATCTGGAGTTATTTATTCGCCCTATGCTTTATCTACGGTTTTTAATTGTCATGCTACAGTAGATTTAGATACTGATTTGCAAAAATTCTGGCAACTTGAGTCTATTCCAAATTCGTTCATAATTCCATCAACGGAACAAAATTTTGTAAATTCTGTGGTCAGAACTGATTCAGGAAGGTATATGGTTGATTTACCTTTCAAGTCAACTCCAGCTTTTGGAGATTCAAAATCTTTGGCATTGAAGCGTTTTTTGACCTTGGAATGAAAATTACAGGGCAATTATCCACTGAAGCAACAATATTCGCAATTTCTTAAGGAATATTTGGAATTAAAACATATTGAACTGGTGCCCTTTTTTGAACTAAATTCAGCCAATTCTTTTTATCTCCCACATCATGGAGTAGTAAAGGAGGACAGCACAACTACCAAGTTACGGGTTGTTTTCGATGCCTCCGCCAGAGACTCCCGAAGTCCCTCACTGAATGATTTTTTAGACATTGGGCCAAAATTACAGCCAGATATTTTCATTGTCCTTCTGAAATTCCGTACTCATCCCATTGCTTTAAGTGCGGATATTGAGAAATGTACAGAAAGATATTGATAAACTCTAAACATTCAGATTTCCAACGTATTCTCTGGAGATATAATTCAAATGAGCCCATGAACTCGTATAGGTTGTTAACGGTTACTTATGGTACCGCATCGGCTCCTTTCTTAGCTATTCGTACCTTAAGAGAATTAGCCAAGGATTATGAACTTGAATTCCCCGATGCATCTCCCATCATTAGAAATGACCTTTATGTTGACGATTTACAGTCCGTTGCAGATTCAATTCATCAAGTTAAACAGATAGTTTCCGATCTGAATAAGGTTAAGAAATATGGGCAATTCACGCTCCGTAAATGGACATCTAATTTCCCTGAAGTATTGTCAAACCTTCCTAATGAACTAAAATCAAATACTCAAGAGACCACTATTGAGAAAAATTCTTCCATTAAAGTATTAGGTTTGTTTTGGAATTCGTCTAAAGACGTAATTCAGATTCGTATTTCTAAATCTGAAAGTGTAACTACCAAAAGACAGTTACTTTCAGAAATTGCAAACTTTTTTGACCCTCTTGGTTTTTTGTGTCCTACTACTATTTGTTTGAAGATATTGGTACAAAATTTATGGAAGGAAAAAATTTCGTGGGATTCACCTATTCCAAGTTTCATCCAAAAATCATGGCAAGAGATTAATTCACAGCTTGATATTCTAAAGCAGATTGAAATTCCTCGATTCTTAAATATTGTAAAAAACTCTGATTCAACTATTCAACTTCATGGTTTTTGCGATGGATCTGGTAAGGCTTATGCGGCAGTCATATACCTTCGGGTTATCACCTGTACCGGAGAAATTTCTGTAAATTTTACCGCTGCCAAAACTAAAGTAAATTCACTAAAACCTGTGACCTTACCAAGGATTGAACTTTGTGCTGCATTGTTGTTAGCACAATTGTGTCACGCTGTCCTACCAAATCTACCGATCACCATTGACGAAATTTTTTTCTGGTCTGATTCGGATTGTACTTAGTTGGATAGAGGCACCTCCTGAGAAGGGAAATCAATTTGTACTAAACAGAGTCAACCAACTTAAATCGCTTGTCCCTGAGGGACAATGGCATTACATTCAAGGGAATATCAATTCCGCTGATTGTGCTTCTAGAGGAATTATGCCAAATATATTATTAAAACATACTCTTTGGTGGTCAGGACCACCTTGGCTTTCTAAAAATGCTAAAATTCCTTTTCATTCATTTGATTCAAAAACTTGTTCTCAGCCTGACATTCACACTCTGGACGTTATAAACTACGCTGCACTAATAAAGACTGTACCTAATTTTCTTCTAAACTTTTCATCATTTTCGAAGTTGGTTAGAGTATTTGCTTTTTGTTGAAGATTTATAAACAACTGTCGGAAACCCTCTGACAAAGGTACAGGGCCTTTAAGCACCATTGAAATTGATTCTGCTGAAATTCAAATTATCAAGATTCTTCAAGGTTGTGAATTTTCTAAAGAGATTCATTTGTTACAGCACAATTTACCTCTACCTTCATCAAATAAGCTATTAACTTTGAACATATTTCTAGAAAAATCAAATTTATTGCGAGTAGGAGGACGACTTTCACGACATAAAAGCATTAATGAATATCAAAAACATCCTATTCTACTGCCAAACAATCATCCTATAACTAATCTGATTATAAAAAATGATCATTCTAAACATTTTCACGCAGGTTCTCAACTCACGCTCGCATTCATTCGCCAGAAATTCTGGCTCACTAATGGTCGCACAAAGGTGAGACACGTTCTAAACCAATGTTTACTATGCAAAAGATTAAAGGCTGCCACAAGTCAACAAATTATGGCCAATTTACCTGCAGAGAGAATTCAACAAATTCACCCATTTGAAAAAAATTGGTATTGACTTTTGTGGGCCTATCATCACTAAGCCCACAAAAATCAATACCAATCAATATCAATCCAATATCAAATCAATATCAATCCAATCTCTCTCGAAGCAAGGTAAAATTAAAATCTTATATTTGTGTAATTATTTGTATGTGTACGAAAGCAGTTCATCTTGACTGTGTCTCCGATTTATCTGCTCGAGCACTTCTTGCGTGCTTAAAACGATTCATAGGTCGAAGAGGACTTCCATCCGATATTTTCTCAGACAATGGGAAAAACTTTGTTGGACTTTCCAATGATTTGAAGGGGCTGTTTAAGCTGTTAAAATCACAAGGAATTCAAGACTTTTCTGCCTCTCAACCAATCACCTGGCACTTCATTCCTCCCTATTCTCCAAATTTTGGAGGTATCTGGGAAGCTGCGGTCAAATCCATAATGGGACTGTTGGTAAAGGCTTGCAAGTCTGCAATTCTAAATTTTGAGGTGTTGAACACCTACCTTTGCTAAATTAAAGCTCTTCTGAATTCGAGGCCTCTTATTCCTATGTCTTCAGACCCAGCAGACTTAACTGCTTTGACTTCCGGACATTTCCTAATTGGTTCATCTTTGTTGGATATTCCGGAGGCCCCGGGGAACATCACGCTACCTCTTAATGAAAGATGGAAATTGATACAGAAAATGAAATTGCATTTTTGGGATCGTTCGTCTCGTGAATACCTAAGCCATCTGCAACAGAGGCCAAAATCCAAGAGTTCATGTGTTCGGGATCTTCAGGTTGGAGATCTTGTGACTGTACACAATCCCGATGGACCACTTTTGAAACGGCTTCTAGGAAGAGTTATTGAAATATTTCCCGTGTCAGACGTACATGTTCGTGTCGTCAACATTCGTACTTCTTCAGGAGTAATGAGAAGACCCCTGTCTAAAGTTGCCTTACTTTTGCCCCGCCCGGAGGATGTTCAGTCTTCATAAAAGACATATTATTTTTATTTTTATTTTTTATGTGTTAATAATTCATTATAATTTTTTTATTCACTTATTGTTTGCATTTTGTATTTTAGTTAAGTTACTACTCACTAGAGGGCGTCACTATGTTTGTTTATTTTTTTTTGTTTGATTCGACGCTAAGTAGTGGGGAAAAAATGGCTATTCTCTATGTTGGATGCGATTCCATTTCTATTCTTTTTGTTAAGGATTGACATTTTGAAGTCAATAATACATGTGTTATACTATATGTTGTTTTTTTTAATTCAGAATATTTATTCTTTCGACCTATGTCAACAATTCAAGCTATGTGCAAAACTGAAGACTCAAATTAAATTTATCGTATGGATACAAGCATTGAAGTTTTATTTCTTATTGATTTTTTCAACTATTATTCAGAAGCTGGTAAAAGGTAAGCCATTCTAATATTATTTTTATTAAAATAATTAAGAAGATTGATTCACTACATCTTTAAAACAAGTCCATAAAATATTTTCTTTTGGTAATGGAAAATAATAAAGTCCACTAAACGATGAAATTATATTAATAGCTTCACTGACCCTCCAATAGGTTTATATACAAATTAATACATATAATACATATTAATACGTATAATTGTAGTTCCTCCATTTAGTAATTTTTACAAAGGAAAAAAAATATATATTTTTTTTTTAATTCAACGCTCTGCTAGAAGCCTTATCAGGCTTTATAGAGCATACGTTACGAATGAGTTCGGGACAAAGATTGAACACGTTACAAAGCTCAGTCTTGATTCCTTTCTCGGTAATCATCTGTTTCCGAAATCATTTTATTCTGATAACTATAGAGAAACCTCCATTCAAATTTGAAAGCATTTCGTCACAGTTTTATAGCCGAGCCATTCACTTAGTGCGTCCATTATGAGTTTCAGAACAATATTTCAACTTAAAACAATAATTTTCTGCAATTTCCTCTTGAATTTCATTACCTTCTAAGCGCCTAGTCGAGTTTGTAGGCGACGCCCGGCACTTCCATTGTGTGTCTTTGGCTACCTGTAGCATTTATAAAACCATTAAAAATGGGTTATAGCTGCCATTTATATTCTGCCACGTGGCTTAAAATTGCGCAACGAAATTATGAGGGCGAATTGCTGTAACCAGTTGGAAGCCGGTGCCCGTATTATCATAATTGGGACATTTAAATGATGATCTTTAATTCGTTGGGTGGTTCTCTAAATATACATTTGTACCATTGAAGAGGACGTGATTATATTTTGTGGGTTTATTTATTTTCCTTACGATATTTTTTTATATATATTTTTAAAACGACCCGCATGTTTATTTCAAGAAACGAGTCTCGATCTTCATACCCCAAAATTGGCTTTTCTCTATTTGGAGACTTACATAGGAGGACAGGGAGACATAGGAGACTTACAGGGCCAGCTAAAGAAATTCTATATTGATATAAGTTTTACTTCAAAAAATCGTAAACTGCTTATCGCGTATCGTATTTAAGGGGACGGGGGACTTTCAAACAACCAAAATCCGAACAAAAATTGGAACTTTTTTGGTATGCAGTCGAACCCCGTTATAATGAACTTCAAGGGACCAAAAGTTTTGTTCGTTTTATTCGGTGGTTCGCTATATCCGGACCGTTAAGAAAAATTCTAGAGTTCACAAAATGTATAACTCATCAGTTGCGATGTGTATTCAATAATGATGTATTAAAAAATGATAAAATATATTAAAAATGATCATTAATGTATTAAATCGACTAAAATCGATTACATTAAGCTGACACAATACTAATTAAATTACGTACAATAGGAAAACGGCGGGACCAAAATTTTCGTTCATTATATCCGTGAGTTCGTTATATACCGGATTCGCTATAACGGGGTTCGACTGTATTAATATTTTAAAAATAGGTAAATATTGGAATAAAATGTATTTAAAATTTGGAATGAAAAGTAAAATGAAAACTTGGTGGTTTTTAAAAAGTAAGTATTAAAGATAGGTGAAAAAAATCTTTTAAAGGGATTTTTCTCAAACTAAGTTCCAGATTTGCAAATTTTTGAAATGCTCCTTGCGTCATAAGTTTTGACCAAATTTTATAAAATTTATAATAAAGACTCCTCTAATACATCAAAATAAAGTTATGTATCCATTTTAGTTTTCTACATCATTCAGATTCTCAAAGTTTAACTTGAGTGTACAAAAATTTCACACTTAAGTTAACGAAAATTCAGAGTACAAGCATAAAAGTATTTCCTAAAAATTATCTATTCAACGAAAGCACAATTTAATGCATAACTCAGTTCAAAATGTATTTATCAGCAATATAAATGTAAAATAAAGGGGATTAGTTAAAAGTTGGATCGCAAAGAGCATTTAAAAAAAATGAATTTAAAATTTTTAAATAAAATTTTCAAAAAATATTTATAAAATTTTATAAGGTGTTTAATATAGTTATAATTTAATGAATATGTGTGCAAAATTTCATATCTCTGACGTAAAAATTTCAAAAATCGCTTTGTAATCAAACTTTTACAGTTTTAGCCGTAAATTTTATTAATTTAGATCATGATGGTAACAAAGAGAATGCGGTAATCGAAAATTAAAGGAAGTAAAACTTTTCACGGCTTACATTTACTGCAACCGCTTAGTAAATCCGCGAAATTTTCCGTGAAATGATGATCAATTTAATTTAAATTTTGGTTTCATTTCAAAATTTACTTGCTGACCTGAAAAACTAATTTTCGTAATTTAGCCACGTAAATCAAGAGCTATCTTCAATATTGTGCTTTTATGAATATTTTACTAGAAGAAATATGAGGCCTGTGATTCATTATTAGGGTTAAAATATAATGGAAGATATTACAGTATAAGACATAAAACCGTATTATTAGATATTAAGGCCATTAACATGCATTTTGCACCAATAAATAAAGCATGAAACGAAGATATATGTATAAATCTCTCTCTCTCTCTCTCTCTATATATATATATATATATATATATATATATATATATCAGGGCCGAATTTAGACGTGCTGCGGCCCTAAGATATACAAACCCCAGAGGTCCCTTGCTGTTTTAAATTACTTCAGCTGGTGTCTGAGAAAATTTAAATAAGTACGCCTTTTTTAATGTATGAAAATATTTTGTCTTTTAATTTTTATTAAAAGATAAAAAAGAATGTGTTTACAAAGTCTCATAAATAATTATATAATTAAAGGATTTTAAAAACGGCAAATAAGGCTCATAGAACAGAAAGTTTTAAAGTGTGAAAACAAAAGGTAACAAATTAATATAACAACATAATCATATGAAAATTTAATCTTTTATTCAGGTGAAAATTTAGTCTCGATCAATTTTATGATAGGCTTAAATTATTTTAATGTTCTATTTTGTATATTTAAAATTATTTAGAAATTATCGTGATATGTCTGACTTCATTTGAGTGATTTTTCTACAAGATATTTTTATATCAATCTTTATATATTTTTTGTTTTTTTATTTGAGGCCCCGGTAGATTGAGAGGTCCTAAGATGTAGCTTTTTTAGCTTATACGTAAATCCGGCCCTGATATATATATATATATATATATATATATATATATATATATATATATATATATATATATATATATATATATATAGGAAAAATGGATCATTTATAATAATGTTGAGCGAAAAAGATCTTGGGGAAAGTGGAATGAACCACCTTGAGCCACCCCATAAGCCGGTCTTCATCCAAAGATGGTCATGCTCTGTATCTGGTGGGGTTGGAAAGGAATCCTGTATTATGAGCTTTTACCAAACAACGAGACGATAAATTCAGAGAAGTATTGTTAACAATTAGACGAATTAAAGACAGCAGTTGAACGAAAACGTCCAGAAATAGCGAATCGGAAGGGGGTCGTGTTTTATCAGGACAATGCCCGGCCTCATTTGTCTTTGATAACTCGACAAAAGATGTTGGAGCACAGTTGGGATGTTCTACCCCATCCACCACATTCACCAGACCTCGCGCCTTCTGATTTCCACCTTTTTTGATCGTTACGAAATTCTCTAAATGGAAAAAAACTTTGGTCGAGATAAAAAAAAATCACGTAGAAAAATTTTCCGCTGAAAAACCCGAGAGATTCTGGAAGGATAGAATTTTCAAGTTGCCTGAAAGATGGAAAAAATTTGTAGAACAGAATGACACCTATGTGATTTAATAAATGTATACTAAAATTTAAATCTTCTGTGCTTCAATTTTCCTTCAAAATCGGCATGAACTTTCCGGACAACCCATATGTATATAGTATATACGAGGGTCATTTTTAAAGTAAAAACCGTTTTGTAATGGAGTAAGAGAAACTTTAGTTATGAACATAAATTGTATCACAAATTAAAATATGAACATTTTTTCACTTTTCAACATAGTCACCATTAACATTTAAACATTGTCGTCAAGTCATGTCATCAGCTTTTGCATCCCATCATCAAAGAAGTCTGCCGCCGGACCATGAAACCAGTTAGTAACAGTTTCTTTCAACATGTCATCATTTTCCAAGCGCTTTCCACCAAGAAATTCCTTAAGTTTTGGAAACAGAAAGTCTGATGGTGCTAAGTCAGGGCTGTATGGTTAATGATCCAGTAAATCTCAATGAAAATTGTCAAAATTGACGGCGCGGACTGCTCTCTAGCGGCGTCGTTCTGCTTCACGACAAAGCTCGGCCTCACGTTGCGGCAAGAACAAAGACGCAACTGGACAATTTTCATTGAGAATTACTGGATCATCCACCATATACATCCCTGACTTAGCACCATAAGACTTTCAACTGTTTCCAAAACTTAAGGAATTTCTTGGCGGAAAGTGCTTGGAAAAAGATGACATGTTGAAAGAAACTGCTACTAACTGGTTTAACGGTCCGGCGGAAGAGTTCTTTGATGATGGGATGCAAAAGCTGGTGACACGACTTGACAAATGTTTAAATGTTAATGGTGACTATGTTGAAAAGTGAATTTTCATATTTTAGTTTGTGATACAATTTACGTTCATAACAAAATTTTCTCTGTAATATATATATATATATATATATATATATATATATGTGTGTGTGTGTGTGTGTGTGTCTGTCTTGTAACTGTTGCATTTGGAGTTAAGCGTCAATATTTTCAAGATTGTGTTTTGAAATGAAATCATGTCAATTTTCTATAATTATCTTTTCAAGTCTGGGATAAAAGAAAGATTGAAATCCTGCACATTATCAGCTCCAAATTACTCTATTTTATACAGAAACGCAACTGATTGTGGATATTGAAGGAAAAAAAATATTTTGCTTTCCTTAATGCTTTTCATTTTCCTATGGGGCGGATGAGGGGGAAATTTACAAAACTAAAAATGTTTTCCTGAAAGATTTAGAATAGAAAGCAAAAAATCACATTGTAATAAAGTAATGGGATAATTTGCTTGAAATAAAAAAAAGACAGGGAGAAATACGAGGTAGTCAGTATTTCTGCCTGTATGAAGAAAAAAAAATTTTTTTGTTGAACAATCTTGAATATATATGAAATGTGAAACCTGTCGGTGAGAATACTGTTTAAATCTAAAATAATGTATCAGATAGCATGAGTTAAAATGATCAATTTTCTATTCCTTAAATATCTACTTCACTCGTCTATTGCAACACTAAATATCATTTTAAAAATATATACTCCAAACAATATGTTCACGTTTCTGTCGGGAAGGTATTCGAGTCCTACCACTCATAAAGGGCATGCCACTGAATGCTTGTATGCATGTTATATTCATTAGTATGTGGACTGCTAGCGGTGAAATTACGACGCAGATAAAATATACAATAATAAAACAATTTTCCCAAGGTTAATTATTTTTTGTAAAAGGAAAAGAATTGCAGACTTGAAAGCGGTAACAGGTGTTTCAGAAAATGATGAGAATCAATATCAAGCTGATACAACGGGTAGTACTTGTTCTTGCATTGATTTAATAAGCTCTAAATGCCATCCCGAAAATGACGTAACTCCTGCGGATGACGTGTGAAGTTGTACACTGTATGTCAGTGTACACTGTCATTGTTTGTTTAAAATGAGCTAATCATTAGAAAACCATATCCGAGACGTTTTGTATGGACGACAAATTCAGTGATAAGTTGGACCATGGATGAAGCTGCAAATGTATGGCACGTGGGAACTGTTTTTTCATTAGTGATATGTTTCGCTAAATATTACTTTCATTGTAAGGTAACACCGCAGCCTCCTGAAACTTCGTTAAGTTCCTTTGAATGTTTAATGTTTCAAGAAACGCGTACAGGACAGAAGCGCGGAGTTAATCTGTACCTTGAGCTCTCTTGTAATACTTGATTTCTTTGGAAATCTTCGGGGAAAGAGTTATTAAAATGTTATCCATTTCCTTTACTCGCTAATAGAATGAGTCCGTCACAAATTATAATTTTACGCTGTCATTAGTGCTAATATAATACTTAAAGGGAGAAAATGGCAAAATCGCTTTTAGTTACAAAAATTAGGGCAAATCGGGCATGTTGGCCCATCTGCGATATTTTTCAAACTATCCAGCAGATTGGGTTACTAGCTAAGCGACGTGGGTCAGCACGTTTTCTTTCACCCATAACAGCTTCAGCAGCGAAAAAGCAATAAAACGAAAGCCACTTCAAATTTTCAAATTTTCACTGAAGTGATTTTTTTTTGGCACTTATAAAAAATCGTTTTTGATTTGTTTCTAAATTAAAGTTGCACTTAGGTGAATATCAGTCTAAAAGACCGTTGTTTAGAGATAATTTTGTACCTACTGATTTGAAAAAATATTAACAGAATATTTGATACAATGATCAAAAGCCAAAATGGCGATATGGGGCAAGTTGGCCGATTTAATCCGGGGAATGTTGGCCCAGTGGCCCAAGATGCCTCGCAGTCCAAGTGTTTGTTTTCTACATTCATGAGCCTATAAAAGTCAATAAAATTGTCAATAAATCAGGTGAAGACTGGATTCAATGTGCCAGGTGCAATCGTTGGGCCTATGAATCATGTGTCACTGGGGACACGATATTTTATATTTGCATTCATTGTGATGATGAGAAAGATCGATGAAGGCAGTAGTTAAGTTTGACCAAATATATTTTCTTATCCATTGTGTCTTTTATATACCATATTAAAATTACTTTTGATATTTTATGTGCTTTTTCATTTCCGTTAATAATCCGAAAATCAAATCAACTTAGAGAGCCAACCTGCTCCGTTCGATTGGGCAGGTTGGCCCAGTGACATGATGTCCTGCTGAGCTTTATATACAAACTATTAATTAACATTTTTCAAATTTTCTCATATGTGGTTATGCTTTAAGATGTGCTGATTGTACAAACTAATAAATAAGTAAATTAATTAATTAATAAAAAATAAAAAATTTTAATAAATTATTATTTTTTAATTGAAGAAAAAATGGGCCAAGAAGCCTCGGTCTACCCTATCTATTAATATATTTATTTACTTGTGACAACTAAAACACCACAACATTATTGTAGATCCTGCATTATTGTCATGTTATGACATTCAACAGTGAACAGTCATCACGAGACAAAACTTCTCTGATTTTTAATCTGAATGAAACCTTTAACTTTTGAAAAACTATAACGTTTATAAATCTGCTATGATTCTTTTGAGTCTAATTGACGGAAATACGGGATTAAAAACATTAAATGCTAAAAGAAATCCTAATTAATTTACAAATCATTTATCAACATTTAATATTGCTCTTTAGTATCACAAGAAATCTAATTGACCCCCGTGTACAGGTGTGTGTAAATTATGAATACACTTGTATGCACGTATCTCACTATGATAGACTCACGGACAGCGAGAAGATGACCTATCAGGGCTATTCACAAATTGCAAGAGGGGACAACCTTTGATCCGGATCTCTACAACTAATCCGCCACGGAAGGGAAAGCAGTGCAGAGAAAACTGCGTGAAAGCCATCACATCGCACCCACCACTTCACTGAAGGCTTCATCAAGTGTTAATTAATCTTGAGCCGAAATTTACCCATCCCCTAAACCGAAAGGAGCCACGGAGCCTAAACATGGCTTTCTGTTTTCAGTAGGAGGAAGAGCATTTAATTTCGCACTGCGAACATGGTTAAACAATCGACCGCCACTCAATGTAATCATCTTCTTTGATCTCGTATCTTGATAAGGAGAAAACTTTCCATGTTTTGTTCTTCGGTGATGGAAGGGAAAGAGGGATTCTGCAGCTGTCATCGCGCTCCGTGATTGGCTGCCAGCGTGTTCTCTTTCACGCGGGGACTACCGCCTCGGGGTGGCTACCGATGACAAGCGGGGTCACGTGGCCTGCTCCGCATCCAATAAGCCTCCGACGCCCACTCGCAATAAAAGGATGCTTCGAATTCGGAGCGGGGGATGAGGACGAATTGAAAGATCTCAGAAATAGGTATGCATCAGTTATATGCACTATGGTTTCACGAAAAGGACCTGTTATGCTATAGAATTGTTCAGATTTATAAAATCATGAAAAAAAAATTCGAATAGGATTTTTAAATTGCAAACAATAATTGGATAAAGACAACTTTGAAGTTTGGCAGAGCGAGAGAAGAAATCTGGATAACCCTGTTCAAGAGTCCACCAAAGCCGAGTGTTTTACCGAGAAAGATAGACCTATTAGAAGCCTTAAAATCCCGCTGGCAAAGGCGATTCCGATGTTATTTTTCATCAAATCCTCCTACCAGGTGACAGCGGAATGGCTAGGGCATAGGCGTCGGAGGGACACGGATGGGGGGGGGAGAGCCCCCCCCCCAACTTAACTAGAAACATATTAAAACGTTAATAGAAGTTCAGTTAAAATCAGAAAATTGTAGAACATTTTTGAGAAAGTTGGTTTTTTTCCGCCTTTTCAAACTGTGAAACTGAAGATTCGAATTATGCCTTTAGCGTTAACATAGTTTTTAACAAACGATATGATAACAAAAATTCGATGCTATATTTTTTTCTCATTTTATTTATATTATATTTATTTTTCTCCTTGTATAACTTTTGTATACTACTCATACATCAATTCTATTGTTATTCAATTTTAAAAAATCATAATATTTCGTATTTTAAGGACCGCCAGGCAGTCAATGCGCTGAGGAGGGCCCTAACTGAATTCAATTCGCGCCTCCCCCCCCCCAAAAAAAAAAAAAAAAAAAAAGTTAGGAGCACGCTACGCCTATGGGCAAGGGCGCTGGCATTCGGTTCATTCAGATCTTGTGGGTTCGAGTCCCACTGTTGGCATGGATGTTTTCAACCGTTCGGAATCGGCTTTAAACTGTAAGTCCCGGTATAATTAGCCCTCGTGTTGCAAAAAATTAACCGTAGCGCTCCACACCAACGCAATCCTACAATCCAGAAACGAAAGTTTTTATCTGCAAAAAGAGCTCCCCTCCTTTCAAAACACCCCCTTCACCAACCACCAGCGAGAGAGGGGTTTTGATTTTGCCTCTGGACTGACCTGGATTGATCAGACGGACGAAATGCCAGCTTTATCGATCCTGAAGTTACCCAATCAAGGTTATCAGAATAGGGTAGCTAACTCAAAAACTCCATTACCCTCGAAAGGGAGAAATAATTTTCAATATTTTTTTTCATTTGATCTTTAGGGGAAAAATTTCATCAGCATGTTACAATCTAAATAAATACTGTAGAATCTAAATTGAATTTCAAATCTGTAGATGAAATCTATAACTTGATAGTTTTCGAGGGCTCACTTTACAGGGAAATTTACTTTATAACACAGGCCGACGATGAAAAAACTTTTTGAATAAATTTGCCTTATTCTTGTGGTTTTTAGTGTGCTGAAACCGAATATGACAATAAAAAAGCCGTATCACCCACCATTTTTACTGATTTCAACACTCAATATTTTAATAAACGACATTTTTAGCGAATTCAACGCCATAAGCTAACCGCCAGCAATGTGGATTTACAAAATTCCCATGTTTCTTATGTGAATTGGATGGTAGGGCAAGGGATCATCATTAGTCCAGAAAAAATCTGGTCTCTAAGAAAATCTTTTAAGCCTGGAGGGAAGAACATTCTGCGCAAGAACCCGTGGACCCGGAAAACAATCTGCTGCTACCTCTACACATAAAATTAGGCCAAATGAAACAGTTTGTGAAAGCTTTACCCAAAGATGGAGAGTATTTCAAGTATCTCTGCGAGAAGTTTCTTCATCTATCAGAAGCAAAATTGGAAGAAGGCGTGTTTTTTGGGCCTGACATCCGAAAAATGATGTTCGATCCCAACTTTGAATCAAAAATGACTTTAACCCTTTCAGGGACAACAACTTTCATCGTTTGTACGTTTGTGTCGCAGACTTTTTTCCCGATTTTTTTTAACCTAAAGAATGTTAAAAAAATTTACAACTTAAGGTTGCAAAATGTTTTTACTCTTTAAAACTGATAACAGATGGCAGTACTAACCCTTTTTCTGTTCATTTAACTGTAATACATTGAATGCAAGTGTAAAAGAGACTAGATTTAGGCGTTTGCACTGTGCAAACTGCGCCCCTCAAAGGGTTAAATGAGAGGGAGGCTTGTGTATCATTCAAGCGGATTGCGACCAAGTTCTTGGGCAACAAAGATGACCCACATTATATTTCTATTGTAGCCAACATGCTGGAAAAGTTCAAAAAGTTAGGCTGTTTGGTGAGCCTCAAAATTCACATTTTGAACAGTCACCTTGATTTTTTCCCAGATAATTTGGGTGATGTCAGTGAGGAGCAAGGTGAGCGGTTTCATTAAGATATTAAATTGATGGAAAGACGGTATCAGGGCCACTGGAATACTAATATGATGGGAGACTACTGTTGGTCACTTCACCGAGAAGTCGAGCGAGCGATTCATAGGCGAAAAAGCAATATCAGGAGCTTTAAGGAGAAGGGGGAAAGGAAATATAAGCCAAAGCACACATAAAATCTATGTAATAAAAAGGTATTTTCTTGTTTATACTTGAATAAAATTATCTTCATATTGTAACATTTATTAATTTTTATATTCTAAGATAGGTTCGGCCAATTTTCTAGTTTCCGACGAAGTCACATTGTGACGAAACTGTGGGGGATAGAAAAAAACTGAGGTCAGAAACGGATTCAGCACCAAAAATTACATAAGAATCAGCTATTAACGTTAAAAAAGTTTTCAAAATGTCATTTTTCGTTGGTCTGTGTAATCAACACGACTAAAGTAATAAGAGGAACTATCAAAATGTTTCTAGTATCGAAATTTATTATTTGTAGACGATATATAATATATTATGATGTGAATGCTATTTTTATAACATACGTTAGTTTCATTCAGGCTGAAAGAATCTGGTGCTTTAACACATTAACTGCTGAAAAAATCTGGTGCTTATCATTGGCGTTAACAATTTGTAAAAAGAATATTGAATAATTAAGTCATCTTTAATTGGCCCTCCAAAGAGGCATTTGTTAAGTTCACTGGTTTTTACTCAAAACACATCTGACACCATTTCCAAGATTTTGTCAATGCACGTTTTGCGAGGGATCAATCCACAATTACGGATGGTTTTGTTCTGACTTCAGCTAAAATTCGAAATGATAAAACTCCAAGCATAACATAATAACGCCCATGAGGGCACTCGATCTAAATTGTGTTGGTACCCAAATAGGGAGAAAATTGGCTAACCTATAAGGGGCTCCCATAATGATGAATCCGAAAAGTTCGTGATTTAAGTATGGGTGAATGTCTCCGGACGAGTGCAAATGGGCTATTCAAGTATAACGTAAGCTTTTGGGGGGGAGGGGGGTTCCAGTTTTGCTTATTTTTGTTGACAAGGGGGAAGGAAGGGGGCCAGCGCAATGCTTACGTAAGACTGAAAACATGCACGCAAGAGAGTGCGCTGTGGTGTACTCCTGATCACATCAACTCCTCCTGTACTTATATATCTGTACTTATATATTCATTTACTTTTGTATTATACTATTTACTTTTAAAGAAATAATAGTGAGCGCTGTGGCCCAGTTGACAAAGGCAGCGAGCCAGTGATCTGAACGTCTTTGGTTCGATGCCGGTTACTGACAAAATCCACCGCCGTGTACACTAATAGCGGCTGGTGCATGAAAAATCTGTCGTGGCTGCAATGTCCTCCAAGTTGTCAAAATTTATCTCTGGAGGTGCGGGGTCGAGTGTACCGGTGTCGTCTCTTGACTCTGTTAAAAATTATGGGACCGGTCCTTTAGCAAAGTCGGTGTCCAACCCTTGTGGTGCTATTCAAAATCGGAGCCGCACCATTCTGCCCAATTGCCTATTTGGACTTGATTCGATATACTGTCGGTCAAGGGGCATAAGCGACAATACAACGCAAAGAAATAATGAAATATTTTCATCGCTGACATAATTCTGACTGTTTTCATTTATTGTTCAATTTATTTACTGTTAATGATTTAATATTTCTGCGTTTGCTATACAAAGGCTGGTAAGTCCAAAATGAGCTAATGTTAGTTATCAGACCAGGCATGTTTGAAAAATCAAGGGCTACTGCAGGGTACAGAAAGCTAAGTTCAATTCCACTCCTAGGGGTAACACAACCTATCTTATCACGAGATGTGAGTCGGTAAGCATCAGCTTACCTCTCCTGACGAGGAGGAAGGTTTTTCTTCACTTCGAAATTCGAATCAAGTACACCACTTTCCCGAATAAAAATTTAAAGCAATTTTAAACTTGGTTTCAATGTTATCTAGCTTTCAGGGCTATTTTACCCCATTTTGCGTTTCCATCCTGATTGGGGAAGAGACGTCAAACTCTCTTAGTATCAAGAAGCGGACTTTATGCAGCCAACTGAACAAAAATGTGTAATCTTAGAATGGAAATCAATGTTTCTACTAAAAATTTCCAAAAATAGAGATAACCATAAATCTAAAGATTGGCATTACTTAACACTGAAAATATTCCAATATAAATTTGCTGTAAAATAAAATTTTCATTTGGACAAAATTTCAGATGGAATGTATTAATATGGTAATTGCTTTTAAAGAAAGAGTTTTCCAGTCTGCTCTTCATTCACAATAATAATTCTTCATTCACAATTTAAAAAAGAGTTAACTTTGAAAGGCCTCATTTGAACCAGAATTGTTATTGTTGTTCAA
Source organism: Dolomedes plantarius (assembly GCA_907164885.2). Lineage (NCBI taxonomy): Eukaryota > Metazoa > Arthropoda > Arachnida > Araneae > Dolomedidae > Dolomedes > Dolomedes plantarius. The sequence goes on from OU015492.1 coordinate 54,484,674, forward strand.
TACTACTGCATCAGCTAAACAAATTCCTTTGATAAAAATTAAGGTATACAGAAAATACTTCTCTGATCAAATAAATATTTCATTTTTTTCTATTTTATATCATTAGGGGCCGTTCAAGTGTTATGTAAGCACATTTTTAGTCATTTTAAACCCCCCCCCCTTTCCTTGTAAGCAAAATAAGCAGATATCCGCCCCTCCCCCCCCCCCAGATTACATAAGATTTGGCAAATTTCTTGTTGCTATTTCACAGGCCAAACGATTTTTTCCCAATAAATAAAGTTGTTGTACATTTCTAAGTAAAAAGTATAGATATTAAATCCTTAACGGTAAAAACAGAACAACTCATCTTCATTACGGATCGGTAGGGGAGTTGGTGTAGTCAGGAGCCCATGGCACCACACTCTTTTGCTTGCATATTTTATGTCTTACGTAAGCATTGCTCTGACCCCCCCCTTTTCCCCCTTGTCAGCAAAAAGCCTGACCCCCACCCGATTGCTTACGTAATACTTGAACAACCCCTTAACACTGAAAATATTTCAAGATAAATTTGCGGTAAAATAAAATTTTCGTTTGGACAAAATCCCAGATGGAATGTATTAATATGGAAATCACTTTGAAAGAAAGATTTTTCTAGTCTTCTCTCCCTTCACAATCATAGGAAAATACAAAGAAAATTTTAAAAGGCTTTAATTGAACCATGGTTAGGATTACTGTTTATTATTACTGCACCCGCTAAACAAATTCCTCAGATAAAAGTTAAGGTATACAAAAAATGCTTCTCTGATGATATAAATGTTTTATTTTTTCCTATATTATGTAATAACCTACATTTTCTTTTTTAAATCGCTTTTACCATTTGTTTTATAATCATATCTGAATTTAATTCAGTTTTATGCTTTATGGATTTTAAAAAATTTCACGCGAAGAGAATTATATATAAAATGCAGTTAGGGGCCGTACAGGTATTATGTCAGCACATTTTTAGTCATTTTGGCCCCCCCCCTTGTATGCAAAAATAAGCAGATTTCCGCCCCCAATTCCCCTTTGCTTACGTAAGATTTAGCAAATTTATTATACACTTCTATGTAAAATTGTATATATCTGTGTTTGCAGTGAAAAGAGTGTGAAGTCTAAAATCGTAGAAAAACGGGTTTGAAAGAAAAAACGGCTTTTGTAAAGTCAGTTTTTTAAGTTCGATTTAAATTTTTTTAAAGTAAATTTTTCCAATTTTATTTTTGTTGAGCAAAGAGTTTTAAGTCCTTGATTGGGACATAACCCCTTTCACACTAACATGTTTGTGTTTTGCTTCACATATCCCATATTTTCATTGATGAATAAAAATATTTCTACAAACCAAATTTTTGTATTCTGACTTTACAATCAACAATTTTTATTTAGGTACGCAATGTTATATTTGGGATAAAGGGTTCCAAGGTAGCCTAGTGTTGCACGTTGGCTTTCGGAAAAGAACGTGCTCGGTTCGAATCCCGACATGCGTCATTAATACCTTCATGTCTAGGCTGGATATGACCATTAAATCCGTAGACCAGAAAATCCCTCTATGAGATCAAAGACGGTGGGAGACGGTACGATCCCCCAGATGTCCCCTGGGGGTGCTCTGTCAAAATTGTGGTGTCATCTGGCTAGGATGGACTCCGACCCTTGTAGTGCTATTGGAAACCGGAGCCGCCCTACTGAGCCCTCATAGTCTATATGGACCTGGTCTGGAACTTCCGGCCAGTAGGTATTAGCAACATCATCAACAACACCATATTTCCGATGAAAGAATGATATCCTGTTTTAGTTTCAAGTTATTCCTCAGCTTCATACACTTGAGCGATCATATTAATTCATATTTCAAATTATAAAAATATGAAAGTTTTAAAATATGAATGGCACAGAAAATCAATTTACTAATTTCAACAAACTTTCCTGGTAAATATTATGGCAATAATAAAAATTACTATAGAGTAAGAAAGCAGAATGGGATCAACTTTTAATATATGGATCGTAAAACAGGACGTAACGGTACTAATATTTCTTTGTTGTTATTAATATTCCATTAATTCTGTTCCTTATAAACTATTTTTCTTTCATCACATCACAAAGTAGTGTAAGACAACAACTTAGAATGAAAGAAATGCAGTCCACAATGAAAAAATATTCACTAATTGAGTTTTAATTAACTTGATAGAGGATTAGTTGTATTCCTGTAAGATGGTTATTAATCTTTCAGTACATGAATTAGATGATCATATATGTAACACTTTAGGAAATGAACAGTTAAAAATATCTTATATTGTCTGTCAGTATATTAAAACTTTATGAAGAGTCTGAATTTTCCACTATTTCATTGATATGATATTAGGAGGATACACTGGCCGTAATAATGATATGATATACAACACAAAAGGAAGTTTATAAAAATTCTCAAAATAATGTCTTAAAATTTATATACCATGTTAAATGTTACATTTACCAAACTAAGAATGTGCAAAATGATAGCGAAAACAAAGTTTTGGCGTCTGATAAGATCTAAATTATATTAGCCCTCAACGTGTTTATTACAGAGCTGATGCCAATAATTCATTACTATAAGAAATAGTATGTTTCTCTTTCACAGTGCTTTTTATTGCTAAGAAATGTAGAAAGGCGACATCGAAATGCAAATTTCCGACACAATCTGCTGTGCCGAATAAATATTATTCATACTGGATTCTATATGTGGAATATTAATTGCTGTTTTCAGACAGAGTCGTGAACTACTTTGGCCTACAAGTTTAAGCATCTATAACGCTTCCAAACCCACTGCTTCAAATTCAAACATGCCATTTTATGATTCATCCGCACCACAAAGACCTATCCCTGCAGAAAAACCAAGTGTTAAAGTTCATGCCCCGCGGTTGTACATCCATTTCTCAATAATCCTGGGGTCCTTAATATTCAACTAGTGCTTCTGTATCGTAGGAGGCTCTAGTGTTCATGTGCTTTACAATAATTTGCTTTTGAAAAATAGACGTGCGAAGTTTTTCGTTGTTATTTATTTACAGACTTATTTATGATGCGCAAGTCAAGTTGTTAAATAAGGAAGAAAAAAAATAAAAAGGATATGAGGTGGAAAAAAAATTGAAAAGAGATGTGGTTATTTATGAGCCATATCTGCTTGACTTTGACCAAAGGCAATTAACGTTGGTTTAAAGATAATTGTAAAGGTAAGGTGCCTCGTGGGTGATGAAAGCATGGTTATTTATGGCCCTTAAATGAAGATTGAGAATAAAAGTAATGATATCATAGACTGGTTTCAAGTTTCAATTATTCCTCACGCTTGCACAATGAAGAAATCAAATCCATTCCTTTTTTATGTATTAATTTGTTCAAAATACTCGAACTCTAAAAATGGGAAATGATCTAATATTTCCAAAATCAATTTCTGAGTTCCAATAAACTTACCTTATTTACTAAAATTTGTTGTAGTCTTTTGGGTTTAGGTTTCCTCCTACTTTAGGATTGGGCTTCTAAACACTACACAACATGCATGTTGCTGCTCGTGTCTATTCCAAACATTATATTATTCATTTAAACGCGTGTTCTCTTTTCGTTGTTCTTATTCATCATAAAATCTACAGGTTATAGAGAAGGGTAAGACCAAAGGGGAAAGGTGAAAGATCATTCTTTCTTAGTTTCAGCTGGTTTAAATCCTTCTCAAAACTACCTGAAAATATAATTCACTCAGCGTATATTCTTACATAGTTCAATGGTGCATTTAGAAATTTTTATTTTACATTACCTCACTTTTTGCTCGTTTTAGTTTGTAATAATTTTCCAGTGATATAAATCTTTCTTTTTTTTTCTAAGCGGAAGCACTTGTCATCAAACGTTCGAATATACTAGGACGCAGTTTTACTGTCCATTTTATTATGGGGGAACCATATAGGTGGACAGCATTACACCCTATGAAGGGACGACACAAACGGAGGCGTTTTTTGTGGTACGAAGCCGGGATTCGATCCGAGCACCCTCAGCACCGAAAACCAGCGCGCTGTACCACAGGGCTGCCACAAGCCCATTAATCTATTTTAATTCCCATTATTTATACAGACACAAAAACGCAAACACACACAAGCACACATAGATAAATCCTGTATTACTTACGGTTCGAGTTCCACTCTTGGCATGGATGTTTGTAGCCATTCGAAATTGGCTTTAAACAGTAGGTCCCGGAATAATTAGCTTTCGTGTTGCAAAAAAATGACCGTAGCGCTACAAACTGAACCGAACCATACGTAACTTACAATCTCAGAGAAAATATATACATAAAAGAAAATTTAGAAAATTTAGCTTATGAATGATAGTTGAGGTTACTTAGGTGTAGAGGATGAAAAGGTAAACTCTCAACTTCGATGTGATTATGAATAACTGAAACCTCTTTTTCAAAAATATTAAGCTGTAATACCTATTATACAATCTTAGAAGACTGTCAGTATATGAAATAAATCCTCATAATTCCATATTAAATGTAATCTATCACCATCAAAGCATAAAATAGTAAGTTCAAAAATGTAATATAGCAGTAACAAATAAGGAATCCTTTATAATTGTGTACGTGTTAGAAGATTTTCTATTTTTACTTGATTATATAATCCATAAAAAAGTAATTTGTGTGTTTAGAGTCACCGAACCTCTTACTTTCTCTATTCACCCTCTAATAAAGCTTATCACAGGCATATTTGGAAGAATATAGTAATATAGAGATAATGCGTCAATACAGATTGAAAAGTTAATTTTTATTGCTAAGTGTTGGTTTTCGGATGGATGTTTACACGATTTATTTTTGCATAGTTTTCGATTGAGGTTTCTTAATAAGAAGTAGAATTTGAATGACTTATTCTTATTACTTCTCTCCGTAGAATTACTGATAGCTTTACAATTAAAAAAGGGAAGATATATGGCATTCACAGTAATTCAGATATTCCTTTTATTAGAGAGAGTTCTGAAGAACTTTAAATCATTTTTATACATTGTAATAAAAGTGTTTGGATTAAATAAAGATATGAATTAACACAAAACAAATATCCTTAAATTCCATACATAAACAATGATATTTGCAAAATACATTTGATTTTTTAATTGGAATTATACTTTGACATTTAAATTTCATACTTTGACTTTTAAATTTCCTAACACAAATTATTTTTATGCAAAAAACCACATCACAATTTGAAATAATATATTGCATGTTATAAAGGCATGATTTATTTTTATTCTCCCCCTATGAAATTAGACATAAATTACGATTTTTCCCTTGTACATAAAATTGGTTTTGAATTATTTTCTTAAATAAAAGTTTAACATTCCTTAAACAGTAGGATTTTTCGCAGGAACCCCCTTCTGAAAATACTTAGATAAATTTTTCTAAAGTGTATGCATGGGTATAAACATGTTATATTTATTATAAAAGTTAATTTCTATTAAAAAAGTGTTTCAGTATTTTGTTCAAAATTTCTATCCTCTGTTACGTTTCAATAGTAGAACTTATTCAGGGATATATAGAAAACTATACTCATATTGCGGATAGAGGATGTACTGACTGGTTCATATTCATCAAAGAACTTTTTATAGAATCATAGTTTTGAATTACAGTAATTTTAATTGTCTATAACTTGAGATAATTAAATGACTCCCACTGAAAATAATAATGGAGAACAAAAATTTGAAAGTTTTTTTCATCAAGTGAAGTCGATGTGTGCTTGTATATACGTATATATAATTAGACACACACACACACACACACACACATATATATATATATATATATGTATGTGTGTGTGTGTGTTTGTTTGTTTGTGTGTATGTGTGTGTGTGTGTGTGTGTGTGTGTGTGTGTGTGAGTAAGTAAGTAATGCGCTGTACATCACGTAGTCGAGGAGATGATTTTTCACTGCAAGAACGGCACTTCACGGGGATTCAAGAACTTTGGTAGTCGTGGACCGCTGAGGAACTCTCGAAGAGAGGCATTGGAAGGACGCACACAACAGACATGCGACGCATATTATTTTATTCCCGATTATTCTACAGACAAATATTATTCAGCAAAACACAGGTGTCTTGACAACTGGACACACACAATAGCAACGCCACTGGTCGCTGCCGGGGCGCATTCAGATGGCAGATTTTACATCGTTATATCGGACAGTAGCGGAGCAGCGCGAAAACAGAACAAGATTAATAAGAGAGGCGAGGAAGCACAGCTAGGACGACACCAGGACAAGACATAGACAGCCAGTAAAAAGCACGCCGAAAACTTTTGCAGAAGGTTATAAAGTGTAGGGATGCTGACCGCGGGGAAATATTTTAATTGGCTAGAATTGGGCATCTGACTTGATTACATAAGGGTCGCATGATGTTCCGAAAGGCGCAGCTTAGCGAAAACATCACATGGTGTCATGTTTTAAAATTATCTTTAACGTGCGTGCACTAAGGGGTAATATGGATGGTTAGCTGGTCAATTCCTAGATCGCAGTTGGAAGAAAGGGACTGTACTTTGTTGAGAGGGAACCAGGATAATTTAAAATACGCATTAGATATATAGTGGTGGGCCGTTAATATCTCTCTCACACACACACACACACACACACATATATATATATATATATATATATATATATATATATATATATATATATATATATATAAATATATATATATATATATATATATATATATATATATATATATATAATATATATATATATATATAATATATATATATGTATATACATATATGTATATATATATATTTATATATATATATATATATATATATATATATACAGTAGTACCTCGGAGTTCGTCACTCTCAGTGTTCGTCGGCTGCGGAGTTCGTCGGTTATTTCGTCGCAAATTTGTTACCGGAGTTCGTCGGTCTCGTCGGACTTCGTCGCTTTTCCCCCCCATGCTCCCGCTTGCTGAGAGCGCATTGAAACAAAGGACCCAGTCCAACACCTTTTCTCAGCGGAAACATACGTCACGCATTTTGAGGTCACATGAGAGCCGGCTTTCCGCTGAGAGAAGGTGTTGCCCAGTCTCGCGTCGACCTTTGTGTAGTACACATCGATTGAAAGCAGCAGTTTGTGAAACAAAACGTCGCATTTATACCCATTATAAATTGCGTTTAGTGCGTATATATATACGGAAGTGTAGTGTATATACAGTGTACTGTATTTATAGTACTGTATACAGTGATTTTTTTTACATAAATTGTTCAAAATAGTATTCGAAAATGGGTCCGAAAACAGTTGCTGCTGCTGACTCAAAGCAAAAACGAACAATGAACGTTGTATCAATCGAAACTAAGAGGGAAATAATCTCAAAAAATGAGCAAGGCATGAAAGTGGCAGATGTAGCTAGACAGTATAATTTACCAAGAACAACGGCAAGTACATACTGAAATCATAGGCACAAAATAAAAGAAGCTACTGTTTTACCAACGGTGTCAGATGCGGTGAGTGCTAAGCAACGACCACATGCTCTAAACTAAATGGAGAAATTTCTCTTGCTGTGGATAAAGGAAAAGCAGCGTGCTGGTGACAGTGTAGATCAAAACATTATTTGTGAAAAGGCGAAAGAGATTTACACAAACATAACGAAAGACGATGAAGAAAAGATGGACTTTCTAGCATCTTCAGGGTGGTTTTGGCGTTTCACACGGAGACATGGCGTACACAGCGTCGTTTGACACGGAGAAGCAGCAAGCGCCGATAAAAAAACAGCCGGTGAGTATGTGCAAGAATTCGGTGAATTTATTGAAGCTGGGGTTTTTGTTTCAACACAAATATTTAACCTTGATGAAACAGATTTATTTTGGAAGAAAATGCCCAAAAGAACCTACATCACGGCAGAAGAAGCAACTCTTCCGGGTCATAAACCCATGAAAGACAGACTCACGCTCCTCCTGTGTGCAAACGCTAGTGGTAATTTCAAGGTTAAGCCTTTATTAGTGTACCACTCTGAAAAACCTAGGGAATTTAAACGTTTCAATGTGTGCAAAGACAGTTTACCAGTGATGTGGCGTTCTAACGCTAAGGCATGGGAAATTCGGGTATTGTTTCTCGAGTGGGTCAGGAAAGTGTTTGCGCCCATGGTGAAAAAATATCTCAAGGAAAAGGGGTTGTCATTGCGATGTGTTCTCGTCCTCGATAATGCACCGGCACATCCACCAGATTTAGGTGAAGAATTGGAAGCAGAATTACTGTTATTTAGGTGAAGAATTGGATGGATTACTGTTAAATATCTGCCACCTAACACCACCTCCCTTATCCAGCCCATGGATCAATTTGTGATGGCCAATTTCAAGAAACTCTATACGAAACACGTTTCGAAAGTGTTTCGATATTACCAAATCGACCGCTTTGACATTAAAAGATTTCTGGAAAAACTGCTATAATGTCTATCAGGCTGTTCAACTGATAGATAAGGCTTGGACCGAGGTCACGAGAAGAACTCTAAACTCTGCGTGTAGGAAGCTACTGCCATCAGCTGTTTCCGAGCGAGACTTTGAGGGGTTAGAGACGGAACAAATACGGGAGGAGGTGAGTATGATGAGAGAGATTTTAGATCTCTGCAACGATCTACGTCTCGAAGCAAATGCTGACGATGTCGAGGAGTTGGTGGACTCGAATCATAAAGATCTCCACGAAAGACTTGCAACAGTTGCAGGACGAAAAACAACGTGCTGAAAGGGACGAAATAATTACTGCTGATAGTGAGGGTGAGGAAGAAGAAGAGCAGAAAGCAATAAGAAAGCAAAGCAGAAAGCAGATGAACTGAAACAAACACTTCGTATGTGGAGAACAATTGAAGTTACAATAGACAATTTCCACCCGAATAAAACCATGGCCTGTTCTGTCATCAATACGATGAACAATTCCATCATGCCGTTCTTCAATAACTTACTAAGAAATCGGAAGAGGCAGGTGACGCTGGATTGCTATTTTAAGCAAACCCATGTAGAAAAAACAGCTAGCGATGAGCCTCAACCAGGTCCTAGTGGGATAAAAAGGATGCGCAGAGAAAAGACACCTCCAAGTGAATTGCCTTCCGTCATTTTCTAATTTAGTATTTATTTCTTTACATTTCTTGTTATAACAATGTAATTCAACTTAATTTGTTATTATTTAGCAATAATAGTTTAAAAACAAGGCGAAAATAATAAAGATAATGGTCGACCACGAGGTCGTGGAACGGTTTAATTCGTTTTCCATTAATTCTTATGGGATAATTTGTTTCGGAGTTCGTCGATTTCGGGGTTCGTCGGTTTCCAAGGAACGGATTACCGACGAACTCCGAGGCACCACTGTATATATATATATATATATATATATATATATATATATATATATATATATATATATAATATTATCGTTTCCATAACGAAATGACAGATGATTTATATCATTGACAACGGTTTGTAATTTTGGTAAAACATTTTTCGACTGTTCTTACTCTGCCACCACTCCTTGCAGCTTCAGCGTTTTTAATATAAAGATTTAGAAATGAAGACGAGTAAACGAAGAGGCTCCCTTACGTAACGCGTTACATTTTACAGTTAATACGCATTTCTAATAATACTACGTAATAATGCGTATTTCTTAACTTGTAGTTGCAGATGTTTTCAATATTTATTCAAGAGTAATCACTAGGCGGATGAATGTATGAAATAGTAATAACCTTAATTTACTTCCCAATACCATACGTATACAAATACATTAACATTTTAAATTTCTTATTAAGGAGTGATGAAAAACTGCATGGTTTTAAATTAGGTCTTCAAGCATTCAACGACTTATGAATGATACATGAAGACAAGGAATACATTGGTGTTCTACATGAAATTTAGGCAAACTCTGTGCAAGAACTGATAAGTGGAATTTGAAATATACGCGACATATTAACCATGAGTCGAAAAAATATGTTTAATAATTTCCAATATTACATGGAGTGTAACAAACTGTATGATAATACAATTTAAGGAGTAATTCATCCATATCCGTAATTTATCAGTGTATACAATTAATTTATGTACATTTTAATAAAATTTAATTGTTGAGGGAAAACATTGACACTGGCCAATCTTGCAATAAGCTTGTATGGTTTACTCGATGGATATTTAAATAGTTCAGTCCAGTAAGAAAAAAAAGTATACAGCTCTTGTAGCTTTTACGCTGTAGCTTACGTTGGGTAATTTATTAGTATATACAATACCGGTAATTTATTAGTATATACAATTAATTTATGTTCATTTAAAAAAATTAATTGTTGAGTGAAAACATTGACTCTGGTTAATCTCGCAATAAGCTTGTATGGTTTACCCGATGGATATTTAAATAGTTCAATTTAAATGAAAAAAGTATACAGCTCTTGTAAACATGTGAAGAGTTTGCAAGCATGCCTACTGTGTTGTTACAGATCAAATCCCATTACAATAGTTTTTTTTAAAGAAATAACTCATTATTTACAAAATTTAAAAATAAAAGTCACACTTACTTTTTTATATATAATGTGCAATACAATCTGTTTAATCTTTTGTTTTATATCTTTTTTTCTCATGCCCAAATTATTGCGCTAGAAATTAAAGTCTAGAGACAAAAACTTTTAATAAATTGAAATATTTAGGCTGTTCTCTTGGCCTCTTTTAATATCATTCTAGTCAAAAATTCCGCTTAAAAAATAATTATATTTTTTTAATGGAAACGCCTATCTTATTACGCCCATTTAACCAGTAGGAACTTGTCCTAAGAACATACACCTTAAACTCAACCGAGAACATTATTCTGGGATCACCCATAATTACACGTTGTACCAATGACATCAATAGACGTCAAACGTCCCTCTCTACGAGTACAACACCATAACAGCCGGGATTTGAACCCAAGACCACTGGATGGAAAGCTCTAACAACAATACAAAGTGGATAACCCCCTTTTTAACTATTTGCAACGCTCTTACACCTGTATCAAATTTACTATTTTAGGGTTATCTCAAAGATAATACCAATATGTTTATGAGGGTGTATGTGAATAAAATACTTCAATTCTAGTTTCACTTATCGGTAAAGAGCTTTTATGGTCTTTTGTATGGGTGTTTGTGTGAACATAATTGTGTAATGGTTATTTTTTTTCTCTAGGAATAAAAGAGACCCTTTCTTAGGATAAAACTAATGACATTTGGAATGGACATTTAAATCATTTAAACCGTCGCCATTCCCTGAAAAGAAAATAATAATAAAACGGAATAAAAATCAAGTGAGTGTATAGCTGTGAATCAAGAAGCTTAACATTTTAAAAGTGCAATGCATTAGTCTCCTAAAAGCTAATGATACTAATAATGGCCGCTATCTCGACCACATCCAACGCGCGCTTTGATATATAGCCCTCCGTTAGCATACTGCATTCAAAAGCTGCTTATGCATGTAGATTCTAATTTTCCTAATCAAATAGTTATTAATGGCTGAGGAATAAAGATATGGATGGAGAAGTACGAAGACTGACGCTTAATATCCCTCTTCATTAGATCTAGACTTCTGCCGGTGTTGATTTACAACCACTCACAATGTCTGTTGTGGCTACCATTCGAATGTAATTACCGCAACAAATCGGGTAAACGGTTGTTGAAACACAAAATAATGTTCCCTTTGACTTAAGTTTTTATCGCTATCGTTCTAAAAACCTTTTGATTTACGATTGCGGCCTGTGCCAGCATATTAATCAGATTCGGAACTCTGCGTTTCGGCAGATAATTTTGATGATGAAGGTATTTTAATGATAGATGTAACGATAGGTGGTAGTTTGTATCTTTTTATTTATATTTAATATGCTTTTAAAAAGAGAATATTTAATTGTACTTCAGAAAGATACATATTATTCTAAATGAAGTGATAACACATAGGTATTTTCAATGAGGAAACATTTCTGAAGAAAGAGGGAAAACACTGTCTGATGGTTAAAAGAAAAGATAAGACAGGTACTTTAAACTTTTTGGTGTGGTTAAAATTTGCTTTCAATATCAGCGGTTGCGAGATAATGTAAGCTGTTTAAAAATGCCTGCCAAGTTTGTACTTGCAGTCACTTTAATTACTATACGTTCATTACTATATACATACAGAGTGCCGGGGCTAAACTATCCAAAAGTCATGACTTATTTTTACGGAACTACCCATTAGAATTTTAAAAAATATATTTAAATAGAAAGAACATCTCACCAAGTTTTACTATCAGTCATAGACTTCGATCATAGTATCATAGATTTCGATGTGTGCACCTTTTGCAGCACAACAAACGTCTAAATGGTAATCCAGTTCTCTCCAAGTGCTTCGTAGCATATCAAGAGTTATTACACGAATTGCTTGAATGATACGCTTCTTCAACTCATCCACAGTTTCAATTTTTTGTTTATACACAACGGATTTAATGAATCCCCAAGCAAAAAAAGTCTAATGACGCCTGACAGGCTACGAAACACTTGGAGAGAACTGGATTACCACTTAGACGTTAGTCGTGCTACAAAGGTGCACACATCGGAATCTATGATACTATGATAGAAATCTATTATTGATATTAAAACTTGGTGAGATGTTCTTTCTATTTAAATATATTTTTTTAAATTCTAATGATTAGTTCCGTAAAAATAAGTCATGACTTTTGGATACCTTTAGCCCGGACACCCTGAATTTTGCTAACTCATGCAAAATGATCTAAATGAAGCTTATTGTTAATATGGTTCTGATGCATAAAAAATAATAATTTTGTTAGGTATGGAGCGAAAAGGAGCGAAAAACCGGACACCCTGTATTTCATTACAATTCATTACATTAGAAGGGATTTTTAAGGGAAGTTTTGAAACAAATTTCCTTTCAAGGAGGGGATAAAATAGATTATAGATAGCTGTGCATACCGGCATTGCCTTTTCATAAACCATTTCAACTACCAAAGACGTCTCTCATCAAGATAATCTTTCCTTAAGACAAAACAGGTTAATTTGCTAATGTCTACACTCCATTATACTTTAAAAATACCAGACACTATATTACCTTCCCATTAAAAGGTCATTATCAATGCAACAGCCATAAATTTCTAACTTGTTCATGAGGTATTGTATTGAACTATATTACCTAGTTGTTGCCAAGCTCATTTGCATAACTGAGCAGCCGTTAATTGCAAAAGAAAAGTCAAAACATTACATAGAGATATTTTCCTTATTTGCATATTTTAGGTCAGCGTGTTTGTTTCCGTCATTTTCCAAGACATATATTGAGGCTCCTACACCCAACACACACTTATGGGACGTGTAAAGTTCAGAAAATAAAGAGAAGTACAAAGCATTTCCACTAGCGATGGAATCTACGTGTTCGATTCCCAAGGTCGACAGGGTTGTTTTGAATCAACTTTACTGGAGGTCCCAGTCTGTTTAAGCCTCATGTGAAATCCATGATCGACTGTGCTCTAAACAAATTAACCTCGTGATATTAGCCTGAAAGAGATATTTAGATACATTTCCCGTGCACTCGCTGAGCAGTATTACTGGATATTAATGCTCTTGTTCTTTTCAATAGGGTGCACTCAATGATAATATTGAGATACAGCATTTCCGTATACGAAATTCAATTGGATATTTTACTAGGGCGATATGCATTCGTTCCCTGTCGTCAATGGAGCGCAATTCAATCCGGTCGGAATTGTGTTACCCAGGTAGAACACCGAAGGTGTAACAAAAAAGGATTAGTCCTTTTGTCATACCTTAAAAGGAAGAGTAATTTTAAGGTATGACACAATACACGCGGTAAAATTTTATAAATGCAATACATATTATCAAGGCCACTTTTTTTCTCCGAAGACGTATAATGCTGCAAAGAAAGAGGCGAAATTTAAATACCAAACTATTTCTAATTTCCTGAAATATGAAGTGTCCTATTAAAAGAATCTTAACCTATAAACCAAAGGTGCGCTTATATTTTCTTATGTGTGACTTGGTTATCCCAGTGGATTTCTGGAGCGATAATTTCATGCACTTTATATATATATATATATATATATATATATGTGTGTGTGTGTGTGTGTGTGTGTATTCCACTTCCTTAAAGTTTTATAAGAGTTACCATAATATTGAACGATTTATATCATGAAAAACCGAGCAGATCATGGTTAAGTTTAAACGTGTTTTCAACAATATTTTATTTTGTCACTTTTCTCTCCAATTTGTCACAACTGTGTTCTATATTTTAAAATATAGCTTAAAGCATATTGATTCATTATTCAATGATCTGTTATGCAAATTAAATATTTTTTGATTGATTTTAAGGAGTTTGCTTCGGGTATACACACACACACACACACACACACACACACACACACATATATATATATATATATATATATATATATATTGCTTTAAGATGAATTCGTATATGTGACTGTTAATGGGGTGTAGCAGATAACAGAAATATCTTTATAGAGAATCAGCAGAAGCTAATAACCCTTCCGAATGCTTAAAATTATTCATACTTCCCACGGGACTGGAAGTCGCAAACCTAGGTCGAAAGGTTTGTGGTTTATTGCCATTTGGATGTTGTTGAGGCTTAACTCATTAGAACAGCAAAGATTTGAGGCAAACTGAGTAGCACCTCGTTTATAAAAACTGTGATTTTACTCTAGTGAGAAAATTTTTGTTTTCAGTTAGCAACTTTTCTTCCATGTAAACGAAGTCCAAATTTATGATCTCCCTCCTTCCTTGTAACGTCACCATTCGTATTCACTCTTCGATGCCACACAGAGATCCGTCTATGATATGACCCAGATAACAAGCTTTGCAAAAATCCTTCTCTTCGTGATTTTATACTTTATCTCCCGCTTTATCTCAGGCGAATACACTTCTCTGTGGGCATATTATCACTTCAGATTTGGTGTAAATCAGATTAAGGTCCTGTGTGGCTCACACGTTACTGAAATAAATCTGTCCAGGTTTGTAAGAAAGTCCTTTCCTTGCCACCACTTGATGTGTTTCTAAGACCAATGGACAATGAGAATGGCTGATTTGCATGCTTTGACGATAAGACAGGAAACTAAACTCGTTTTTTCCTTTTTTTTTCTCGAACTTAGCAGGTGCGCCCGCTGTTTGGACTTCAGCGGAAATAGCTCATCAATGTCAGGAATTTTTTTTCATAAAAATCTATATTTTTTATCCGTCGCCTTCTCTTTATTACTAAAAGAGTTTTTTTCCCTCAGCATTTCACGATCTGGTTTTGTTAAGAGATACGATGGCATCAGTGTCAAGAAAAGTTCATTTTATTTATCTTAGTTACGTATGTATTCCTTTTTCAAATTCATTTAATGTATTGTGGCAACTCCATACATTTAAATGAGTTGAAATGAAATTGTAAGGCGTCCCGAGATGTATCTATTGCGTCAGAAAGATCTATAAATCTCACTTGCGAGATAAGGGAAATGGATTTGTCGCCTAAGTCGTAAAAGAATTTTCTTCGCGGCAATTAGAAGCCACAAATCATAATGGAAATTTAATGCATGGCATTAGTCTGTTTATACTTGTTTTTCCTGACTGGGAAATAATCTCTCTAAAAATAACTCTTTAACTTGAGTGAAATTTTTTGGCATTTCAGAACAGTGAGAGCGTAATCATGTCAGAAGTTGTGCGATCTTTCTTTATCTTGTGTCAAATAAATATTCAAATAGTTTGTAACGGCATTTTCCCGGACCGTGAATTGGACCCGTGTTTCTCGACCTAGAGATCTCCAAACTGAACCACCCTAGTTATGTGATGAAGAGTTAGTTTCGATACATTTCTCTCACTTACTCTTCCATTTCTTTTATTGTACAACTAAGCACGTTTTTTAAGTCAATAAATAAATATTTTTTCTTCATGATATTGAATATTTTCGGCTAAAGTTTTTCTACGTATATTTTACAAACGGTTCATAATAATTCTTCAATATTTGGTTTTTCTAGGATGATTGTCTGCGAAAACCAAGAATGAATCTCTGGTCTCCTAAAATTAGGGTAGAGCCAGAATAGTTTTCGTTGATGGTGCCCTATAGGTTTATGGAAGGACTTAAGCCAGTGGTGATCAAACGTTTTTCTACCAAGTTTCTTTCAATAAAAAATCCCTCGACCCTTATAAAATTTTTTGGTAGTAACAATTTTTTTAAAAATTAGGAAACTGCTAACAAAAGTAAAAAAGAAAGTTAGGAAATGTTGACAAACTATTTTATTGACTTTTGCTGATTATTGTGAGAACGTTTGACAACTTATTTAATAATATCATATCCTGTATACATCTTTTAACATATGAAATATACCTTTAAAAATTAAAGATATGTAATTATAGATAGCTTAAAACATATTTTTAATTAAATAATTGAATATTATTTAAATTAACTTCAACCTATCCGTAACACCTCCATTTTTTTGGGCGACCCCTCTGTGGATCGCAACCTACAGTTTGCTTACCACTGACTTAAACAGAATTACTTTTCCTACGAAATTCTTAGACTCCCTGTGAGGTTTTCAGTTTATAACTACCTGAGGTTACGTCATTGCCTTTAGACTGGCCAGTCCAGCTACACCATTCCAGAGATGTGAAGTATTATTTTAAATATTTCGTGTAAGTTCCGTTCTGAAATAATATGAATCATGTCTAAAAATGGCTGCTGGAAATTATTTCTATTTGATAGGGATGTAAATCTATATATCCACAATCAATCCATAAAAGAGCTAATATTATATTTATTTTTTTATTTAAAAAAATGAGCTATTTGTCCTTTTTTTCACAATACTTTTAAGGTGCCATCTTTTCTCAGATTGAATGATATTATATTAATAGAAATAGGGATTTCTAACGTACCCATGGACTTTGCCCCCGTTATGGTATGAATTGGATTGGAATGGTTTGGCTTGGAGAGTTACGGTCAACATTTTGCTACACGAGGACCTGCTGCTTAAAGCCGATTCCGAATGGCTAAAAACGTTCATGCTACGAGTGGAACTCGACCCCACAGACTCTGGTACCACATGCTAGCATTGAGTCATCGTCCGATCTCGCGTTAAGGAATCCTCAGCATATTAAACACCACCGAATTCTGTCGGTGTTGACACAATTCTGAAAGTGAAATTACTCTAAATTTAGTGCTGGTGACAACTTATAGTGAAGTTAATACGATATTTTTATGTGTTTTACCTAATAAATTACATGCATGTTAATCCATAAATGAGCCTACCCAGAGAACTGAAAGTTTCGTGTTTAAGTTTTCAGGTAGGTACCTGTTTTTGAAGTGAGTGATAAAATGCGAGGAAATGCTGCGAAAAGATAGTTCTTGTGACGCCCAGCAGAACTAAATAATTTCGACCACTAAAAGGATAATGAGGTTATTCAATTCCTACTATTAGTTCACACTCTCCCTATATATATATATATATATATATATTTATATACCTTGTTCAAATTTTCAATCGTTAATAAAATACTTTTTATTCATCCACTCAAGTTCAAATACATTTTTTTAAACTTGTAGTGGAGGACACTTGATGTTAATAGTTTTTTCAAATATTAATTCATTAATTAAATTTAATTAATCAATTTATTTTTAGACCTAGAGCGTCTATTGCTCTTGAGTAGTAATTTCCCTCTTCTTACTGTGTAATCGGTAGCGCGGTCTCCTCCCGTCCTGTAGGTTGAGGTATCGAATCCCCAACCTGACAAACTTTTTCTCTTTCTTTGCCCCCTCCTAATCTCGCACAGTAGGCTAGGTTCTGGCAGGCAATCCTTTTTTTCAATTCCTACTATTAGTTCACACTCAAATTTTTCTTTGTTGACCTAAGTAGGAATTGACTTTAAAATTTTTTTCTATATTACTTGTTTTTGAATATCAGAAAGGACGGACTGATGTTGTAATGGGTAAGTACGACTGCACAAAAAACAGGAAGTCTCTCATTCTAGTCCTCGAAGTTTTCTTCCAAGTGTGATATAAAATATGAGGAAAATAGTCAAAGATTTGTGACAATTTCGAGAAAAATTTTAAAATAAAAAAAAAACTGTTAAAGGGAATTAAATTCTCAACAATGATTCTCGAACAACATGTAAGTGCCGTATGAGTTGTGTTTGACTTCTCGACCTTGCCTCGCTCTGTAGCTAAATGTGAGGGGAATGTAAATCATCAAGAGCTTTAGGTCTACAGATGATGTTTTAAATACGTTATGTGATGCAAAGTGTCTAATAATCTACTTGCATTTTTTGAGGAATAATCTAGGGCCATTTCTACTGTTGATGAAGACAACTGAAGATGAAGACAACAGTATTAAAAGACATGTAAGGAATACCATTCAGGATAAACCACACGCCCAGTTAAATCTCCAGGTTTCTATCATTAGAATCCTTGGCCTTACAAGACATGTTTTTCATGCCTAGAGGCAGTTCATTCATTTTTCCTGCTTAAGGCTTGAGAGAAACCTGTATGCTTACTGCTTATTCTCTCTCTCCTGGATACCGGAGCTGTCGAATAGGATCAGCTTGTTTCATTGTTTTTTTCTACTCCTTTGAAAATTTCTCTTAGGTTGAACTCACGTCTGGGAGTTACCATTGACTGCCTTATCTTACAGAGCAGTTAAACCTCTGGGAACTGTATGCTGGACCTCATAAAGTAAACTTGTAAAAACAGGTAGTATTAGCCAGCAAACATTTCCAATATCCTACCACTTTTAGAGCATTTCTCTCATAAAGTGATTTTTTTATAATTATAGTGTGAAAAAATGTACCATCTGGGTGTACCTACAGCCATTTCTCTTGAATATTTTTATTAATGCATGTTTCACACTTACTTTTCAATAAATTTCATAAAATCATTGTCTCATTACTGAGTATAGGCATCTCTAGGAACCTAGAAGCTACGAACCTTCGTTCCGCTCTAGGTGCTAATTGTTTTGTAGATACTTACCTTTCCACAACTAACCACTCTTATGAGAATGTTCCAGGTAAGCTAATTATAAATATCTTTATTTCATAAAAATCTTAATTTCACATTAATTACTTTCATATACACTCAATAGACTGTAAAATTTTCTTCCGTTGTTTTAAAGGAAGTTTACGATATTGAAAGTTTCAAAAAATCTCAGTCGAATTTTATGTGGTTCTTATAATACTAAGGGTATGTGCGAACAAAATAACTAAGTTTAAATATAATTTCCCTTTGCTCCTCTTTGATTAAATGCCTTATTTAAGAACAAAAAAATGAAGTTCGGAAAATTTTCCAGAAGTTTATCAATTATTGGCACCTTAAATCTCTTTTACATTGAAAACAAACGTGCCTGTTTAAATAAACAGGCTTTGAAAACACACTAAATATGTGGAAAAATATTGTTAAACAGAGACATATGTTCTTTTAAGTTATACTGATTAAGTTTTGCAAAATTTCTTATAGAATAATTTTACTGTAATACAGCAAGCTACAAACTTTTTTTTTCTGGTATTCATAAAATACATATCTGCACATATTCTAGCAGGCATAAAATACATGTGTATAAAATAAGCAACATATTCCTTTATCCAGTACTTTGTTTTTTCTCAATATGCAAATCACTTATCCTGAAGATATTCGCCGATATACAGACGAACTTTGCTGGCAATTTAATTATTGGAGCCCCCATTAGGCACCTATAGCATCGTGTGTTGGGGAGGGGGGGGGGCAACATAAAAACATCCATGATTGGTATCCGACCCAGGCCCACACCGGGAGTACCTCTTGGCGATAACTTCCTTATATCTATAGTTTAAATTTTTTTTTGTCTTTATTTTGTTATAAAGTACAGTGTTAAATAAAAAGGAGCCATAAAGACAAAATTAAGGTCTTAAAAATGCATTTAGTGATACGGATAAGTTGTTAAATTATAGTTAACTTATTATAAGTTCTTTAGTTGTATTTTTGTAAAATAATTTGGATACTTAATTATTTTTTTCCTTTTTACTGCGCTATAATCTACCATGTGTTCTAACCCCTTCTAAGGAAATGTTTCATTATTGAGTGAGTATTCCTATCAGAAACAAATAATGTTAGTTCAACATCCACGAAAGAAATCCAACAAAGATTAATTCATTCATAAATTATTCTTATTTAGATGAACAACTTCTGCCAGTAATATAACTGTGAATCGTTAATTTTGCTTCACAAAAGATGACTCACTTCGCTTCACTATCTCGCATAATGAAAACAGTTCAGAAGGTGTTGCAGGAAACCAAGGTTCCTGGATGGGGGCATTGCGATTTTATATTCAGTCTATCGTACAGCGGGGGTGGAGATTCTAAGTAGAAAGTGACCTCCGAACAAAAACGGTACGTCTTCTGGGGCAAGGGTTTGACCGGAAGACTGTTCATTTGAGACTTGAGGATTCATCATGTAAGCCCTCCTACGTTAATTTGCCTACAGGTGTGTTTAAATTGAATATAAATATTTTATAAACAAAATTAAATGTAGGTTGAGGGTCAGAATTAGATAACTTTCGGCAAGATTTCTTCAGGAACACCTTTTTCATTTCTGTACCGAAATGGTCATGAGCAATTTATCTGGGTAGATTCTACAATTAACTGTTATACAACAGCTTATCAGAAAATGTCATATAAGTGGCTGTTCTTCTTCAAAATAGGTGAATAAAAATTGCTGACTGACAAGATTAATTAACTGTTTCTTGTTTTATTATACTTTTCTAGCAATGATATATACTTTATGCTCTTATATACGCTGTTGTTATTAAGAAAACGTAGACAGCAAGTCGGAAGGAAAGCCATAAATTTGAAACAAAATCATGAAAGAAATTAAATATGCATTTTGATGAATGGATTTTCCGGGTTTTTTTTAAAGTATTGCAATGACATAAAGAGAAAAGTTTGCTACAAATAAATATTCATCTTGTGTATTTACTCATCATATCAAACTAAAAGATCTTTAACCTTTTATTGAAGAAATTTTTTTTTATCATAATGTATTATTTATATAACAGCTATTTAATTTTGCCCCTTATCACCTAACTTTTTATACAGTTATAACTACCTTCGATGACCTTTAATTTCGTACAGTGTTCATTTTTGTAAACAACGGTGACCTAAGGGGTGAAAAAGATTATTCAAAATAATGCTCACTTTCCCAGATGTTAGGGTGACTAGATAGTTACAGCATCCTAGAGTCGAAGAAATTTGAGCCGGAAAGGTGCGAGATTTGAATTTGGGCAGAATGTTCTCTCTCGTGGCATTTGATTATTGGAAATTGCGATATTTTTCACCCCTTGTGCTAGGACATATAAATCTCTTAAAAACATATCTATGGTGTCTGGTATAAGGGGTTTAAGGCTGCTATGTACTAAGAAAAAAAATCGTATTTCCCTTTTCCTCTTCTTGCAGACTCTTGTGGTGGGAGGAGTCCAGTTGACAATTCGAAAATTCCACCCCCCCTAAGGATTGACATTTTGAGGGATTGTAATGACTCTCTCTCTATAGGGGGGTTAAGCGCTGCCCCCAAATTTTTTATTTAAAATATATTTTTGACAATTATTTAAAGGTACATAAATGCTGATAGTCAAATAAAATTGGTATTTTCAGATAGCCTGAACTTTTCTGCAAAGCGCTACAGGATTCATTTCATAAATTTCGTCCACCGAAGGAATTTATGAGCGTTTAAAACACACTATACCAGATTTTTCCCCGAATAATTTAAATTTTAAAATATTAATTGCATCTTTTTTTAAAGGAAAAATGTACACAAATGTAAAATGTCTTTCTCTATGACGGAGTACAATTTAAAAAAAAAAATCTTTGAATCCAAGTCGGCAATCCGTGGACAAATTTTATCCATAGGTTAACATTGAAGTGAGAGACTCTAATGGGGTTAGTACATAGCAGCATTAAGTCAAAAAAGTGATTTTTAGATATGTGTTAGCATTGATAAAAAAATATTTGACTTGTATAAAAGGATTAGGTCTATTAATTTTGTATACAAAACTACATTTCTTTGTTCAAAAGACTCAAGTCGAAATTCTGTTTCTGCGATTGCTATAAAACTCGATAACTTGGTATATTTAAATCCCTGTTTTTGACTTAATCCCTTTTTATACCGGGCATCCTACATGTATTACCGAAACACAAGAATAAATTGATTAGAAAGAGAGGCATATTCCGTTGGCTCCCTTGCTATTATAGCCGTAACAATTTTTTTCCATTTATTCCCGATGAGGAGATTCTCGGTAGAGTTTTAAAGGGACATAAAATGCTGTGAATATTTATATAAATGGTAAGTTTATTTAATCATAGAATAACTATGGGAAACAAATGCTTCTATGGCCTGAAAAAACAACTGAGGTCAAGGCTCCTCAATGTAAAAACCAAATTGAAGATCTACAAGACACTCATTCGGCCGGTTGTACTGTATGGAAGCGAAACATGGACACTCAATAAGAACACTGAAAACCGATTGAGTGTATTTGAAAGACGGGTCTTGCGATCTATTTTCGGACCAGTATATGACAATGGAAGATGGAGAGGACTTTTGAATTTTGAACTTGAGAGGAGATTCAAAGAACCGACAATCTCAAAAACCATTAAAATCTCTCGACTAAGATGGTTGGGGCACGTTTGGAGAGCACAGGAAAACCTACCCATGAAAATACTAACTTTCAGGGTGCCAGAGGGAAAGAGAAAAAGGGGCCGCCCCCCCCCCCCCCCCCTCAAGGTGGCTTGATGGTGCTGAATGCGACCTCACAACGCTTGGTGTTAGGGGTTGGAAAGGTGCCGCGCTGGATAGGGAACGCTGGAGACGCATTTTAGAGACAGCCAGGGCCTATCGCAGGCTGTAGTGCTGTAGATGATGATGATGATAAGTTTATTTATTCATATAATTTTGTAACTGCACTTTCAGAGAAAATGGGATACCTCAGAGTTCTCGTAAATCTTAAAGAATATTTTCACAATCGACAATTCTTTAGAAATATAATTTTCTCTTTTCTTTAGCAGAATAGTTTTAAAGTAGTTGTGTTGAAGATTAATCTTACAAAAGGAGAAAAGTTCATAGATCCAAATTTTTTAAATTGATAAAATAATATTCATCTGTTAAAACAATTTAGAAATTTTTATGTAAAACTTTTATATACATATTTTTAACGGCAGATTTTACCGTCAGTGTAGAATAAGGATTTATCGATAAATGACATTTATGCAGCACTTGGTAACATTTTAAAACTAGAATAATTTTTTTTAGGGTAGTTATTTGAAAAAAGCATGCAATTAGTGATTTTATTTCACAATTTTATCTTTAAAATTCTTTAACATAAGGCATTTCGTAAATGCCGACAAAACTATACCAAAAAAATATATAATTTACTGTAAAAGAAAATTAGAAATTAGAAAATTGATCGGGAATTAAAAATAATATTTAATATAAATATTTTTTCACTTTCTTCTTGAATACAGGATATATGGATATAAATGATAAAGGAGATTAATCATAATGAGTTCACGGTAAATTTAAGTCGAATTTGTCCTAATCTGGGTAGCAACATACAAACTTGCTATTTTATTTTTTTGTTGTCTATATCATACTAAAACCCGAGTTTGTTTGTCTGTTATTCAATACATGTAAATCTGCGCACAAAAGCCCTATTTCTATGAATACGGTATCCCGAAATCTCTCGAAACAGAATAAATCTCGAAACAAATTTTCTTAAAATCAGGAACCGGAGCTTCTATCTAATAATTGGGGATTTTTTGAGTTTGCGTTAGCTAAGGGAAAACATGGGATGAAAAGATAACATCTATTTCATTATGTTGAAACTGAAATATGAAGTTCAATAGTTGTCAGTTTTGGTTCATACTATAAAAATCACTAAAAGGAAGGAAAAATAAACAATAATTTATTTCAGAATTTTACCTATATGGTCTCAAAGACAGACATAGCAGTGACAGATATGGACTGGCTTTTAACCTAGATACACAAATATAAGATCTTTTTTTGGGGGGAGAATGTAAGATTGTAGAAGGCCTAGTAGGTCAGTACTTAAATATAGGCTTAAGATGCCAAATATAGGGGATTTAAATTCTTCTTTGAGCCTTGTTCGTCTTAAAGAACAGAAAAAGTTATATATATATATATATATATATATATATATATATATATATATATATATATATATATATATATATATATAAGGAAAAGCAAAGAAAGTAGACAATCGAAACACATAAGGCAAATGAAAAGTTAAACCCATCGTAGCAGTTCGAGAAGATACCACGTGTTTCGTTTTCTTCGTAATAGCGGTGTTTCTGATTATTCTCTTCTAATAATTTTCTTATTAAGCTTGGAATATTGCATGGCCAAGGTTATATTATCTCGGATATATCTTCAGATTAAGTGCTGTCTTTTTATTTACTTATGAAGTTGCCTCTGAAAACGATATACAAATGAACGAAACTTGTTTTTCTTGTTAGCTTATTTAGATAGCTCATTCTTGATAGTTTAATGACTAAGGATCCTCTAATACTTATTACATACAAATATAAACACACATACACCCATATATGTAATACCACTTTGTTCTAAAGTATAAAAAAAAATTCCTCAAAAAGTCAAACGATATATTTTTACACACAGTGTCAAGCGGAAAATTGTACAACGTGATTTTTTTATATTTCTTTTCTTTGGCATCTTTCTTTTTATTGAAAACATAACATTATAAAAATAGTTATTGAATGCTAATGTTACATTCTTTTCTATAAGATTGCTGACTGCCATTTTAAAAGCACTCTCTCTGTAAGTCAAATATTTATACAACAATGAATGATGAAGTCTGAAAGAAATTATTTGATAAGAGAAACCGCATCTAATAGGATAACGAGTTCCATAGCACTCATTGATTCACCTCTAAATTTATGAAAAGCTTAAACCTGGAGCCTCTCTGAAAATCTTTTCACTTAGACAATGTCTTAATAATACTTAATGGATACTTAGATTTCGTGTACCATAAAATATCTAACCCGATTGGCCTTTTGCCCCCTCTAATTTCCCCATGTTACAAATGGGTATAAAATCCATAAAACTGCTTTTCTGGTTACATTATAAGAAAAGACATCAGCTTTACACTCACCAAATATTTTTATAATGTTTTATTGAAAAAAAAGCATTATAAAAATCATTATTGAATGCTAATGTTACATTTTTTTCTATAAGATTGCTGACTGCCATTTTAAAAACACTCTCTCTGTAAGTCAAATATTTATACAACAATGAATGATGAAGTCTGAAAGAAATTATTTGATAAGAGAAACCGCATCTAATACATAACGAGTTCCATACCACTCATTGATTCACCTCTAAATTTATGAAAAGCTTAAACCTGGAGCCTCTCTGAAAATATTTTTACTTAGACAATGTCTTAATAATACTTAATGTTTACTTAGATTTCATGTACCATAAAATATCTAACCCGATTGGCCTTTTACACCCTTTGATTTCCCGATGTTACAAATGGGTTTAAAATCCATAAAACTGCTTTTCTGGGTGCATTTTAAGAAAAGACATCAGCTTTATACCCACCGAAGCCCGACAGGCAAGGAGCAATTCCCCATAATCCGTTTAAAATCGCTCAATATAAATATGATTAAGCGTTTAAATTATCGAGCCCTACCCTCGGAGTCTCAATATGCCGTATCCTTGCTGCCTGTTACCCTACAATCACCGATTTCATTATATCCGGGGTCTGGCCATCCGCCTACTACATCTAATGACCGCGTACGCGCCCTTCCATTATGCAATTTAGATCCCTCTTTGTGTTGTAACATAATGGTCGAGTTTGGAGCGCTTCTTTAGAGACCCTCTCACTGTATTCTAAACTGCTACTTGATCTTCTGTGGTCGAAGAAGAACAGGTTCGGAAATCCAGAGGAGATGGAAGCCGATGCAAATACGGAGTTAACACGGATGGGGAAGGATAATTGCAGCTGGAAGTAAAGACAAAATGCTATTGTGGGGGAAATGAATTCACTTTTCGCAACATCCAGGCTGAAGACTTCGAGAGAGGTTTCTCTTATGCCCCGTGAAGACTATCTATCGCGTGCTGAATTATTTTTTGGGGTAGGTAGTTAAAAATAAATTTCGAGAGACATTTTGCGTTCAAGGAGTTCATGTGTTCGGCAGGGTTGTCTCGGAAGAAGAAGTCATATATAAAGATTATTATTGTATAGAACATTTGAATTTTAATATTTTTTTCGTCGAGATATTTAACATGGCAAGATAGTGAGCCCCACACAGGAAACATTGTGTATAATCTGTATTTTTGTTGAGAAGAGGAAGATTGTATCGAAATTATGCCCCCCTGGATAGAGTATACTAAACATGGTCCTATTTTACATTTAAAAATAGCTGTTAAAAGAATTTTGGAGAAAATCTGAGCAACATCTAGCAATTTTACTACTTATAGGTTGTGTATTGTTAAACCCCTTTAATTTAGAAGAAGAAAATTACATTTCTTTTCATTCAAATAGTATTATTTCTGTGTAGAAGGGTGTACTAAACCCTTAAACTTTTATAACCGATATTTTCCTCAACTGTATATCCTAAAAAATTCTCAAACTTTTTTTTTATTATTAAAGCAATAGCACTTAGACATACATCTAAACACTATTATATGCCACTAAAATACAACAAGCAAACAGAAGAAACAAAACACAAAAAATGGCATATAGAAATCATGGAGCAGAAACAACAGTCTAATTGGGCTGATATCCATTCGTCCTCATCGGTTCCCAAGATCTGCCATAAAGACAATTACTTGATAATGCGGAGCACAGTAGCAAATGCTGTGCATCCATAGGCACTTCCATACCACAAAGAGTACAGTTTGGTCTTTCAAGAATACCTAACCTGAAAAGGTGAATTCCCAAACTAAAATGACATATTCTTTCTTGTCCAAACTAAAATTAAAATCAGTTAATTTTATATATCCATACGCAATCTAATCATCCGAAGGGTGAACAAATTTTTCTTTCAAATCAATTCAAAGCACCAAGTAAAAATTGAAATTATGTCCACCTCTTAATAATTTGACGGCTGTGTAGGTTTCCCAGTTCTCGCTTCTGTCTGAACAGAATTTTTAATGAGGTTAATCGTGTATAATATGTAGCGGTTCAAGAAGAATGAACAAAATTTTTCACCTTAAAATGACATTAATATTCTTACAAAAAATTTCTCTTCATTATATAATGCATCATTTTTTATGGTAGTATTTTAATTCATTTTATAAGTAGGCGTAGGAGGGATATAATTCGATAAATGTGAGACATTCTCACACTGATAGGACTTTTCCAAAGGGAGAATACAAAAACACTGACCTGTAGAGTAAAAACCCGGGTCCGTATCTAAGTTTTGGGAGACGATTGTTATCAGGGAATTCTACCGAGGAAAGAAAGATATGCCATTGCAAGAAAGTATTGGGCGAATATTCACAGTGGAAAAAAATCCTCATCTAGAGCAAAAAATAATACCAAAACAAATTTTGAATATATATAACCAAGTCAAAAAGGGTCCAACGGGAAGGGTTTTTTTTTGCTTGGCTACGGTCAATTTTTTGCTACACGATGGCTAATTAGACTGGGACCTACAGTTTAAAGCCAATTCCGAACGGCTACAAACATCCATGCCAACAGTGGGACTCGAATCCACAGGATCCGAACCAAATGCCAGCGCCCTAGTCATTCGGCCATCACCTGGCACCAACGGAAAGGATGGAGTTTCTAACATCACTTGAATAGGTCACTTGGCAGTACAACGGCCTCGTGTACAGGGAATCACTGTTTGTAACCCAGAGCTCTGCTAGAAGGACCTTATCAGCTTTACATTTTTATATAATTCATTACGCATTGTGGTATTTATTGCCACCGTGTAAATCACCGCATATGTTGACGTTTCTTCTTCAAATGAAGGGAATTTTGTATACTGTTAAAGATTTAATAGCCAGAGCATATTTGTGTATTGATTACACTATCTTTGATCTACTTTATTTAGCATTTAGAAGCAAATATAAAGAATGCCATTAGGTACGATAATTCGAAAACGTAAAAAAAAAAGTTGTAATTAAAAATATATTCTTCCTTTAAGTTATGCTGTGGTCTCGCTCAATAGAAATTTCCGGTTAATTTATGCTGATTTTAGTTAACGTAGTTTATGATTAATTCACATTTATCTAGTTGTTCCAAGTTGCTAGTTAAATATACCAACAATGAATATTATTTTATAACAAATGTTATCTTGAAACCACCAAAATTTGCGTCTACAATCATTACAAAAGAAAAAATGGATATTTAATGTACCACTTTAAAACGTAGTCAAATAGCGTTTATTAAAAAAATTACAATTTTACTTACTTTGATAGGTAAGTATGAAAATTCTTAGTTAACATTGTAGTACTCTCCACATTATGTTACTTAAGTCTTTGCCTTCTGTCATTAATTAATATGTTCTACATATCGAAATATCTCAGCATCTTCTCTGTTAACGGGACTATAGAAGCTTTGTATAGCTGCCTTTGCAAAGTTAAGGTAGCAGCATTTCGTTGCAATGAAGTCTATTAGTTGAGTACTTAAGTACCTGAAATACCCTTGACTTTGGCGCTAAAGAAGAAACATTCTTAAATCTACTAAACTACTCCATAAAACTTGATGGTTGATTTAGATTTTTAGGTTCGACTCCGGTACGGACAAACTGTTAGGGTGGAATTCGGAGCAAACCCGAAGGAGAGTGAGGTTTCTGAGCTATAGACCTCAGATGGTCTTAGTTTAACTATTATGTTAATAAATTATTACAATTATTACCTAATTTCGCTTAAAAAGCTGTTTATCACAGAATTTCACCGAAAAGTACTAAAGAAATAATTTTCGCATTTATTCGCATATATCGGTAAATTTCGCATTTATTCGCATATATCGGTAAATTTCGCATTTATTCGCATCTACTATTTCGTAAATGCGAAAATTACGTATCCCTATTAATCACTTTAGGAATTCTTAAACTCCTACTTCTATTGAAGATTTTTAGACTTAAGAACAGGTAAAAAGTAAATGCAGCCCATAGTCATAGAAAATGTTTATCTTCTGTTCTTTGTGAAAATGAGAATAAATATATACAACCGTGTTTCTTAGACACTGGTAAGTTTGTACTTAAGAGGTTAAGAAACAGAGAACAAAAAAAAAAAATAGAAATGTAACATATGGGATATAGAAACACGCACTACCTCTTGAATGTTTGTTGAATCCCCTCTAAACTTGGTCCCAATCTCGGTCTCTATTGACAGAGGCTCTCTGGCCTTTCACCACAGCTTGTCAGCGGTGCTTTTTGACCCCCACATCCTCAAGGCAGGCACTTGTTGATTTTCTTGCAGAGGTGGCAACAGAGGTGCCCGCTCGAGCTGCTAAGCACCCAATGATTGATCTTTCCCTCGAAATCAAATGCGAGAAATAACCGAACAATAAACAAGAATACGCAAAATGAAAAGATGAAGAAATAAAAAAGAAAACTTCCACTCTACAGTAACATTCATTACCTCGGAGGAGCTACTTAGTTATTGATGACTCTAGCTCATCTACGATCCCTGCGGGGTGAAGAGAATTATCGAATTGCTATCACTGCTACGTGCACTTTTTTACCAACGTGTTTTTATCAGATCACAAAACTCTGTTTCTCTCCCCCGATTCTCCCAATCTTGTATTTTATTTTTCCTTTATTTATTTTTTATTTTTTTTACAAAAGGATGTTGCAATGGCACTCATGGATACGTGCCGTTTTTGCGCGCACCAGGTGGCGGTAGTGTCGGTTGAACTGTTCTGCTTTACACTGCTCGGTAATTTCCATCTCATTTGTCATTGCGTCTTTGAATGTGGCATGCCAGAAAATAAGTTCAGTGATAAAAGTTAAAAAAAAAAAAAAGAAGTGATAATTTTCTTCCAACCGTATCGGGAAATTGAATTTATGAAAGAAATTTGTCACTATTTGTAAATTTGTTTGAAATAAACGCTTTTGAAGAGTATGCAATTTAAATTCCATCCCTTCATAGATTTTTTTAAAGCAAGTTCACAAATCATTTTTGTGAAATTGACAAATTCAATTCCAAAATGACTTGATAAATTATTGCTTTTGCAAATACTTTTTTGGAAGTTTTAAATAGAATTGACTTTGATTTTAAATTTTTTTATCAAATGGGATATTCACATTTGAAAGCGATATACATCGTTCACTTTTTCAGGAAGCCCTTTTAAATCATACATTTTTTTCCTTTCTAATTAATTACAGCAGTTAGATTGAATAAATCTTAAATTTCTTTACATGTAATAACAATGACATATATTTGAAATGAAATTTAAAAGTAATCATCCTTTCAAGGGGATGAATTTTTCCTACCATTTTATTTTCAATCATTTTAGGTACAGTATTCTGCAAAAACACGTGTTGACAGGAGATAGATTTCCGTAAAATGGGGTTACTTTGTGACAAATTTTAAGTTTTTTACTGTGCCAGCCGATCAGTTTTAAAAGCAGTCCAAAACGAACAATTGTAAAACATTAGTACATCCTTTCCTTACTTAGTAATGTATTGCGCTAACCCGGATCTTTAATTACCATTGAGAAATTCAAATTAAAATGTGTCAGAATATTGCCCCGCCGAGTGGGGCTACTTTGTGACATTTGTGTTTTCGCCTTGAAATCCAAGAGTAAAAATTACTTGACACAAAGTTAAGCAGTAAAACTCTTATCAAAAGCTTGATACACAATTATATATACCTATTACAAATATTGGATAGCTTTATCTATATCTTTGACATCAAAGAGAACTCGGGTGCCCAGGGCAGCCATCAGTTCTTTGAGAAGATGAGGAAATTCGTCTTTCGGCACATTCTGCTCCTTCGGGTAGTTAATTTTTTTCCAAATAGTCAATACTTCTTTCTCCCCAGTGGTATTTTAGAGGACGGAAAAGTGCAACATCGAGTGGCTGGAGGAGGTGGGTCGACTTTGTGGGTTATTTTGTGACAATGTCAATGTGTCACAAAGTAAACCCGTCACCTTTCGATATTTAGGTTATGTTCTCATATTTTTTGGAAATATCACTACACAAAAGTTATATTGCTCCACAATCTAACCAACATATTGACAATAAAAATTAATTACCTGTGGTAGTTGGTTTTATAATGTGTTAACCTTCAGTACATAAAGTTTCCGAGGTTTGAGTCAATAGCTTGATAACAGGTTTGAACAATACACTGGCCAGCGAAGACAAATGGCACACAGAAGCTTCGGACACTGGCCACTAGGTGTCTCTGTATGAAGGACAAGCTGTTGGCGCTGTTCTTTGTCTACCCGGTATCACGAGCGCGGCGCAAGATCCGAAATACGAAAAAATTACTATGTGTCACGAAGTACCCCTGCTGTCACAAAGTAACCCCATCTTACGGTTCTAATTATTTTATCATCAGAATCTTGCTATTAATTCACACTATTAATTTATATCAGAATTTAGCTATTACTATATACAAAATATTTTGTAACACATGTTTCGAAATTTAGATCTTAATTTATCTATGTCTGGAGAACAGCTTAGCAAATGTTTTCTATTTTATATCACTGCAAATAAAATTTTCAGACTCAGAAATCAAGCCCTATACGTGCAGTATACAGGTATTTATGCCAATTCAGTAAGATTCATAAGAAAATTTCAGCTATATTATTTCCCATGTTATACACTAACGGACAAATACAAACGTATCACTCCAAAATCTGTCTCTTGTGATATTATTTTCATAGTACAGTGGTACCTCGACATACGAGTGTCTGGACTTACGAGTATTTCGAGATACGAGCATTCCCTCGGTAGATTTTTTGCTTCGAGTTACGAGCTAAAATTCGGGTTACGAACAAGCTTCAGATATCCCACCGCTAGTTTGAGCAGTGAATGCCATGTTACGTGCTCATCAAATGAGAACACAAGAAGCATATAATATTTACAACCTTTATGTACAATAATTATACAATTGTATACATATTATTCTGAGACTACTATCCAGTCTTAAACTGAGATTTTAACACTGAACAATTACCACCACGGGGCAGCTTGCTCTGCCCAAACTTCAGTCGTCCTCAGAAAAAGAACAGCGCCCAACCTCTCTCGCAGAGAGATAGCTTCAATTTCCTCCCCCACACTGGAACTTCCCATGGAGTTTAAGGGATGGGATGACCTTTGTCCTAGGATCGCAAGCTCTCCACCTTCTACGGATTCTGAGAAAACGTTCTTCGGATTCTCAGAAAGAAGAATCTGGACATTACAGCCACAGTGAACGATGCAACAGTCGTCCAGCATCCGTGTCTCACTCGTTCACTTTAAGACAGTAGCTGGTAATAAAAGTGAAAGTGAGGAAAGCGGTGCGAAAAGGTCAAAAATCAACGAATAAGATTTAATTTTTCAGTTCAGCCTTTCTCCTCCTCTTCCATCAGCGTCTTCAAGTCTGATCTCCAAGGTAAATGATGTACATTACACTTAATAAAACAAATTTATTTCAGTACATTCTATTGTATTGCGTTTTTATACAATGTTTGTCGTTTATAAGCACATTTCTCTTATTTAAAAATATGCAAAAAAATTGTGGTGTTTTTGGAGGGACGTTCGGAACGAATTAATGGCATTTCCATTCATTTCAATGGGGAAAATTGATTCGAGATACGAGTATTTCGAGTTACGAGCTCCGTCATGGAGCGAATTAAACTCGTAAGGTACCACTGTGCTTGGAATATCTTTGGTCTTGTTGTTCTTGTTGTGTCGTTGTTCTGGCTTATTCCTCGAGGTCTAGCCGAAGGCTAGACCAAGTCCAAAAGGTCGTGGACTCTCAAAAAGTGATACATGAGGAGAGGCGCAGTAAAAAGGTCCTCCTGCAGCAAACATCTTGTTTCAAGTGTCAGTGGTGCTTAATTCACGGGATTTCTAAAATCGAGAAGGATATAAACAAACATTTTGTCAAATTTAAATAACATGGAAATGCCACTTTTCAGTTTATAAGTTTTTTCTAAAATAATTATGATGAGTTAAATGAAAAGTAATTTTGTAAAAATCTTAATATGAGGGGAATATTGTATCTCGTTATCCTTAAAATCTTTTTTAAAACTTATAATTTTTTTTTTAGTTTTTGGAACTTTACAATCATCTTTTGCTAAATCTTATAACTGTCAGACAAAACTGGGCTCCCCAAAGCGTATTTGATTTTCTTTGCATTGGTACAGAGAGCATGTCATGTGTGTTATCCTATAACGACGGATAAAATATTTGATCTGTATTTTAATCGCTGTCAAAGTCTTCTTTTCTGGACACAGACATTAGAACATACACAATGCCATGTTTAGAAATATGCGTGTATATATATATATATATATATATATATATATATATATATATACTCGTACAGTCAATAAATTCGGGGACTTTATTTACTACAACAACGAATACACTTACAAAGTCTTCTGAACACAATCACCTTCAAAATAATGTCCTTCCACAACTATACACTTCTGCCAGCTGAAGCTGTTTCCTTCTGAAGCTGTTTCCAGTGTTGATACAGCTTCTGGAAACAGTCCTGGAAACGGTTGCGTGAGAGCTGTCTTAAAGCGGTTGTCACTGTTGCCATCACTTCTTGGGCATTTGCAAACCGCTTGCCCTTGATGCTATCTTTCAGTTTCGGGAACAGGTAGAAATCGCAAGGAGCGAGGTCTTGGGAACACAGGGGATGTGGCAGAACTGTGGTGTCGTGTTTAGAAAGAGCTTGTTGCACCATCAGGAATCGGTGCGCCGGGACATTGTCATACAACAACATCCACATGTTGGATTTCCAAACGTGTGGACGTTTACCACGGATTGCCTACCGGAGACGGCGAAGAACCTGTACATACCATTTTTTGACGATGTTATCTTGTGTTTGGCGCAGCTTGTCCTTTCAGGACCTTGCGCCAATAAACTTCAACCAACCAAACAACCACTGCTTCTACCCGTTGGATGTTCGCCTCCGTTTGTGGGGTCACTGGCCACCCACTTCGCAGATCATCTGCAACAACGTCTCTCCCATTTTTAAACAAGCTGTACCATTTGAAAACTTTTGATCTGCACATAGCTTCGTCTCGATACGCTTTTTGCAGCGACCGTAACGTTTCTGCAGTGGTTTTTCCTAATTTGTAGCAGAATTTAATGTTGGAACGTTGCTCCAAAAAGGACATTTTTCTACATCGACATTATAGGCTGACAGTCTGCAGCCAAATGGTGTGCTGCGCACCTTAGCAGTTGTGCAAAGCGTCATGTGACGTCTCACGCGTACACAGATAACCAGACTTGCAAACCACATCGTTATTTCGGTCCCCCCCACACCCCGGGCATGAAGGGGGAGGGTAGTCCCCGAACTTATTGACTCTACTGGTATATATATATATATATATATATATATATATATATATATGTAGGTCAGGAATCAGGTGGCTGAGCGGGATAATACTAAACAACAACATTTATTTAAAAGTTCTTGGACAACACATGTACAGATTAATATTTATAAAATAGGTCAATATAGCATTACGTATTGAAGCTTGTCTCTTTTAAAACAGTAAAAGCCGTCGTTTAAACTTGCACCTAACATTACACTTATGTCCGTCTTATAAGCACTCGGTCTACATTCAAACTGCTAGCTCTGGCTGTTTGGCTCGCTCTGCACACGATCTGCCTTCGTTCCGTCACCCCTGCTTCTTCTTCTCGCTGCTGCTTCTTCTTCTGCTGCTGCTTCTTCTTCTGCTGCTGCTTCTTCTTCTGCCCCGTCACGAATAAAGCTCAGTCTTAAATGGAGCGAAAGCTTCCCATCTGCATGACGTCACGGGCCAATAGATTATGAATAATGAGGAGGGGGAATGTAGCTCACTCTACACTCGGCCATTCCTGCGTCTCGCCAGGTCCTCCTGACGACGGGAAAACATCTAAAAAAAATAGAAAGGAACAAAGCAAAGCAAACAAAGAACACAAGTAAATGCCACTATAATCATAGATAGTTTTTGATGATCCCAAAACGCAGCTGGTACAGTTTTTTTCTTTCTCTCTTCTGTCTTTAAGGTCAAACCAAATTAAAACTTTGCATCGTCTCTAGGTAGCCAGAGTTTGATAAATTCAGCACAGGTGGTAGACTTTCTGTTTTCTTCTTGAATTTTAAAGATCTGTTTTTTGGCATGCTTTCTAAAGGTCCTAGTTGATCTATATGATATGTATATAGCGGAAGGTCGTCTTTACTCAACGGGTGTAGGAACCTCTCTTTCTTTCCTTTTTTACGGTTAACGAAAATGCAATGGACACAATTAGCTATAATTTTCTCAACTTTCTTCTTCACTCTTGGAATGAAATAGTATTCTTGTAGTTATTTCTCTGTGTAGTTCACTCCCTTGTGGCCTTTTTCATATGCATCTCTGATTATTTCTGTCTGCATACTTTCAGGTACTACAATAACTTCCTTTCCGTCAATAAATTTGTACATTATTCCGTTTCGCTGAATGTATTCCTCGTAATTAGAAGTTTTAAGTATTCCCTTTATTACTTTGATTTCGGTGTCCTTGTCTAGTTCTGATTTCAACTTTGGAGAAACATTTTCAGATAAAATGCACATCGAGCTTATAGGAGCTCTACTCAAGGCGTCCACGTGAGGCATTTTAGATCCTGCATGGTGTTTCACAACATAATTAAATTCTTCTAACAATAGTACCCATCGAGCTACTCGCGTGCGAAGGTCGCGCTTGTCCATCGTTTTCTGAAATGATGCGCAACTGGTGACGATCTTAAAGGGAATACCAAGCAAGTAAATTCGGAATTTCTTCAATGCTTCAATCACTGCAAAGACTTCGAGCTCGTAACTGGAATATTTTTTTTTCTGCTTCGGTAGTTTTGCGGCTCATGTAATACGTCGGATGAAAATGTTTATCGTCCGGTGCCTTTTGCAGCAGAATTGCGCCGTACCCCTCAAGGCTAGCGTCCGTATGGACTTCTGTTTCATAATTGGGGTTATAAATTCATAGGACAGTCTTCTCCAATAATAAAATTTTAAGTTGATTGAAAGCGTTTCGTTCGTCTTCATTAAAGCTAAATTTACCGTCCTTTCTTAAAAGGTCGCTTAGCAGTCTAGCTATTATGGAGTGTTTGTTTATATATTTTCTAAAGTATCCTATGAGCCCGAGGAAGCTCTGAATTTGTTTTAAGATTCTAGGCTCTGGAAAATTTATGACAGCTTTGGTTTTCGCAGGAGATGGGGAAATTGTACCTCCCTCTATCACATGGCCCAGGAACTCGATCCGTCGTTTTAAAGACTGAGACTTCTTGAAATTTATCTCTGAACCGTATGCTTTAGCCAAATCCAAAATCTGTTTGAACCGTTCGGTTCCCTCTTCTTCGTTGGCAGATAGAATGATCACGTCATCCATGTAGGGCAAAACAATGCCGTCATTTACCAAGGGTTGGAAAATAGTGCTAATAAATCTTTGAAATACCGCTGGTGAGTTACAAAAGCCAAAGGGTAACTTTAAGAATTGATACTGACCCTCGTGGGTCACAAATGATGTGTACTTTTTACTATCCCGATGCACGTCAACGTGAAAAAATCCGTTCTTCAGATCGATAGTACTGAAAACACGGGCTTCCTGCAAGCGGTCTAAGACATCCCCGATCAACGGTAAAGGGAATTTGTCCTTAACAACAACTTTATTTAATTTCCTGTAGTCTATACAAATACGCGGCGATCCATCCTTCTTCTTGACAATAACTATTGGACTAGCATATTCCGAGAAGCTTGGTTCTACTATTCCCTGTGCCAACCACTTGGCCACTTGTGTTTCAATTACCTTCTTTTCCGAAAAAGGGAGTCTATGATGGTGGTGAAATATGGGCTCTTGATTCTTAACTAAAATTTTCAGGTCAATATTCGTTGATTTAGTTTTACTTGGCACATAATTGAGAACTAATTTGCGTACCGTATCCCTGAAATCTACAGGAACTTTTGGTTCAATATCAATTTCGAAAACATCGCCATTTAAGATTGGTAGAACAGATATAATATTTCCAGGTACATTATTTTGAGGCCTATTTTGAACTATAACTCCATTTTCATTAATTAAAACTTCACCCTGCATGAGCACATTTAAACCAATTATTACATCATAAGGTAGACAATAATCGTTTACTACACATATATCAGCTGTACACTTAAAATCATCAATAACTACTTCACCAGAAAGAGATCTCAATGGTTTAACTAAACATTTCCCAAGACCAGTTAAAGTTGAATTTACCGGATATAATTTCTTAACTTTTAATTCTTCATAAATCGACTTTCGAATTAATGTAACTCGACTTCCAGTGTCAATCAGGCTATCTACTTTTTTATTATTGATTTCAACAGTTTTGTTCATGTTCGGAACGACGCTAACACATAAAGAGTTTACTTCGGATTTAGTTTCTGATGTCATTTCGTTTCTGGGTTTAATTTCTGATGTGCATTCTGACGCCAGATGCCCAAACAGAGAACACCTAAAGCACTGTAGCTCCTTAAATCTGTGTTCACAAAAATAATATATGATTTCCAGATCCACAGATAAAACAAGTTTTACGCTTGAGAAATTGAGGGTGATTAGAATTAAATTTCACTTCTTTAACATTACCATATTTTGGCTTAACTCCTTCAAAATCAGACCTAAGAGGAGAAATGACATGGTGTTTATCAAATTTTGTTCTCATTTTTTTCAAAATTACTTCTAATTTGCAAAAAACCAACATTCGTCCTTGTTCTTTCATTAAACTCTGAGCGGCTTTTAATTCGTTGTCTATCCTCACACACTTTCTGATACAAGGTTAAATTTTCTTTAAATTCAGCTAAATTTCTACATTTATAGAGCACGTACTTATTTGTTGGTGAATCCTGAATACCATTTATTATACAAGGAATTAAAGCTACATCTTCGACGTTACCTTTAATCGCGATTTCTTTCATAACATAAAAATATTCTTGAAACGATTCATTAAATTTCATCTTTCTGTTATTTAACATCATATGTATATCCGCACTATTATGTTTATTTCCAAACTCTTCTATTAACAGTACTTTTAATTTATCCCATGAGTTAACAATTCGTTCACTCTGTAAAAATAATTTTGCAATACCACTTAAAGATTTTTTAGCAAAAATGGGTTTCTGAATATCATCTCAAAATAATAATGTAGCGGTTTCTTCAAAATCAGAAATCCAATTTTCTACGGAGTAATTATCATCAGCACCAAAATGCTTAATCGTACCTTCTACATCCCGAAAACTAACCATTACTTCTTTTAAGTTTGGAACTAACCCAACGTTTGAAATATCTAATTCACCAGTAATTTCTCTTTCACCAGAGACTTCGTCAGTTTCGTCAACGTCAACAAAACTAGAGCTTAGTAGTCCTAAATCATTTAAATTTGTAATAATACGCTCAACAAGTTAATTTGGTTTGCCTTCATCTTTTAAATTTAGTAAATTACAAACAATAATGAGGTTATTCACGGTAAAATTATCAGTTACATATTTAATTTTATGTTTATAGTCTTTTGAATTAATACTGTAATTAAATCCTGTAAATTTTCTAAATCTTTCACTATTCTTTCTGTCACACGGATCATTCTCAAAAACAAGTCTATGCAATAATTTTATGGCATTAGCAGAAAATAAAGTTAAATTGTTCTTCATATGCCGCACTTCGCCTAACGTAGTCATCTTGAAATCACAAGTAAAAATTAGTTAAAAAAACAGAGTTACTCACGTTTGAAATCAGCAAATTCGGGAGCACAATAATCCAGTGGAACACAATGCTGAATTATAAAGTTAATCCTCATTCAATTTCATCGAACGTATTTAAACACTTCTCGTTTCGTCGTAAAACAAAATTCAGCTTCTTCACATTTGGATACAACTATCCATGCAGAGTTCATCAAGTCCTCATCAATTTAAAAGTTCACACTCTAAAACCCGAATACACAGCGTCACAATTCAAGTGCTATTAATCTTCATTCAACTTCTTCGTACGTCTTTAAATACTTGAAAGCAATTGTAAGGCTACAAATCCATTCCGATTCTGATATAATTGTAGGGCTACAAGTCCATCAAATTTCACGGTCCCGCAATCCCCCTTCTGATATAATTGTAGGTCAGGAATCAGGTGGCTGAGCGGTGGCGGATATACTAAACAACAACATTTTTTTAAAAGTTCTTGAACGACACATGTACACATTTATATTTATAAAATAGGTCAATATAGCATTGCGTATTGTAGCTTGTCTCTTTTAAAACAGTAAAAGTCGTCGTTTAAACTTGCACCTAACATTACACTTAAGTCCGTCTTATCAGCACTCGTTCTACATTCAAACTGCTGGCTCTGGCTGTTCTGCTCGCTCTGCACACGATCTGCCTTCATTCCGTCATCCCTGCTTCTTCTTCTCGCTGCTTCTTCTTCTGCTGCTGCTGATGCTTCTTCTTCTGCCTCTTCACGAATAAAGCTCAGTCTTAAATGGATCGAAAGCTTCCCATCAGCATGATGTAACGGGCGAATAGATTATGAATAATGAGGAGGGGGAATGTAGCTCACTCTACACACATACACACACACACACACACACACACACACACACATATATATATATATATATATATATATATATATATATATATATATATATACAGGGTGTCCAGCAAAGAAGTACCTGATTTCAAATTGAAAAATCTCCAGAACAAAGATCTGTAGAAGAATGCAACAAACGGTATTTTTATCGTGAAATCTTTAAGAATTTTATACCGTAATTTTCGAAATAGTTACAAAAGCTGCTAACAGATGTCGCTGTAAAACTCGTATCAGCATGCTTATATAAACTTGTAGTCTTTGCAGTCACTACATCACAATCTTTTCAAAATGTCGACCATTCGCTCTATGGAGGTGGCGCAATAAAATTTGCCATCATACCCTGTTGTTTCTCAACAGAAATTGATTCAGCTGACACATAGATCACCGATTGAAGCTCGCCCAGCGTGATGGGATGGTTGCTGTAGACAGTATCTTTTTTTTATGTGCCCCACAAAAAATAGTCACAACGACTCAGGTCCGGGGAATATAGAGTTCAATCCATGCCTGCGGCTCTATTGCTAAAAGCTGCTAACAGCACCCTCTGTTAGCAGCTTTCGTAATTAATTCGAAAATTAGTGTATTAAATTCTTGCAGATTTCACGATAAACATACCGTTTGTTGCATTCTTCTACGGATCTTTGTTTTCGAGATTTTTCAATTTGAAATCATGTACTTCTTCTCTTGACACCTTGTATATATATATATTGTAAAGCATTCACTGGATAGCAAAAAAAATCAGCGATACAGTCTAATAATATTTAAAATGAACAATTTATTTACAAAATGATTGAGTCGATGAAATTTATGAAAATTACAGGAGAGATGCTCTCTAATGAAGTGCGAATATACAAGTCAGCTACCACACCTCAGTTTATATTAGATATCTAACTGCACTCAGGTTACGTGAGAGTTCTTTATATCGTGCACTGGAACTCTCACGATGAATCACGATCACTTCTGCGAGAATTCAAGTCCACAGAAACTCAATTATTATCCGGATCCTTCTGGGATCATAAGACAAATTATGTCGGATGCTGGAGGTCGACAGGAAGTCGATAAAACTCTTCGCCTATCACAAGGACTTATCGAGAATTGTAATGCTGGTTTCAAGGCCGGAGTAGAGCTTCTCAGCTTAAGATCATAAACTCATCCTTCAATTTGCTTCTGCCAGAAGTAGTCGACTAGACGTCAAACGATTCTTCTCCGAATCGTAAGTAGAGCGCTTTGCCTCACAGAGGACTTATAACAGAGTCACGGCTGCAATTGCCAGAGTAGCTTGTCTCAGGTTGAGAACTTAGAGCTAACTAACTTTTTTAACTCTCGTAGCGACGCACTTTCAATTTGGCGCTGCTATCTCTCTAAATTTTAAAAGGGCTCTCATTGGCGCCTTTTAAAGTGACCTCCCCTCTCTAGAGTTTCCATTGGCCGGCACGTCTAACGTCAACAGCTGTTTGGGTCCGCCGCTAGGTTCATCTTTCCCCGATCATCATAAATCAGGGGGAGTGTATGTGACTAATTCTTTTCAGCCGCACGTCTGAATTTTCAGACATGCTGACGCCTTGTCGTTTGGTGCTGATTGTAAAAAAAACCTTTTGTGTTGTTCCCTCCTTTGTCAGCTTAACTGGCTAGCTGGGAGGTCGTTCACGGATTCCACTGTTGCTTTTTTCCTGGAACGTGAATAAAAAGAAGGGGTCTTGTTCTTTAAGATTGTGAGAATCAATGGATTCTTCCCAATATATATATATATATATATATATATATATATATATATGTGTGTGTGTGTGTGTGTGTGTGTGTGTGTGTAGCATGCCAACACAGTTCCATGTTAAAGGAGACCGGAGTCGATATGTCACAACAGTAAAGCAGAAACTAGTAGTCGAGTGTCCAAAATAAGAAGTCGTCGTTCTTCTGAAAATACCAGTTTATTCCATAGTTCACTCGAAGGATAACAGCGTCTTACTTAGGCAACAGCATATCAATGAGTGCACTACATCTACATGTGCGAGGTCTTTTATAGACGATCTCGTCATGTGATCTTTGTAGTGGTGTCTAATTGGTTTATGTTCAAAAATGACCTGATAAGGCTCAGTAGTGTTTAATTTAGGTGCCCAAGCTACGCAGATTGGAAAAAGGAAGCCATAATGAAGTTTTTTCACCCAAGGGAATTTAGAACTTAGAATCGAAAATGAAAATAGCTCGAGCGCCCAAGGAAATTTAAAATAATTTAGAATTTAAAAGTGCTATGGGATTTTTAATGTTATATATATATTGATTGAAATTTATTCTATGGTATTTTCAATTCTACTTGAGATATCATTTTACGATAAGTAAGACATTTAGTGCCTTTTTAATGTGCTAAATTTTCCCTTAATTTTTTTCTAAAGATTCCGCAATCTGATGGAAACTGCTGAAGAGTAATTATAATTAATTTATATATATATATATATATATATATATATATATATATATATATATATATATATATATATATATATATATATATATATATATATATATATATATATATATATATATATATATATATATATATTTATATTTATATATATATTTATATATATATATATATATATATATATATATATACATATATATATATATATATATATATATATATATATATATATATATATATATATATATATA
This sequence comes from Dolomedes plantarius, assembly GCA_907164885.2. Lineage (NCBI taxonomy): Eukaryota > Metazoa > Arthropoda > Arachnida > Araneae > Dolomedidae > Dolomedes > Dolomedes plantarius. The sequence continues at coordinate 54,527,113 of OU015492.1, forward strand.
TATATATATATGTATGTATGTATGTATGTATGTATGCATTATAGCAAAGATTCAAAACAGTACAATTTCACATGTGAAATTGAAAGTTTGAAGTTTGAAGTAACGAATTTTATACAAAATATAAAAACTACATCTCCGCTTAATATTCTACATGCTCTTCCCGATTTCAGTTTAATTGAATCGATCATTTTGAAAAGGAGTCATCTCCACTTTTCAAAAACTCATCTCCACTTTACTCCAACTTTTCTGGGCCCCCCTCCCCCAAGTTTAAAAAAATATTAACAAATTAAACTTTTGCATCAGGATTGATGCCTTATAAACATAATAAATACTAAATTTAGTCTAACTAATAATGCATGAAGGCGAGATAAAGTTTTTTGCTTCTCATGAAAAATTTTAAAAAATGGAGATGACTTCTATTCAAAAGGACCGATTCAATTGAGTCTTATTCAAATATCAATGTCGCTTTTCGAATATTTCTAACTCTTCCCGTTTTTATTGCTTTTTGCAAGTTTAGCAAGTTGAAATTAATAAAAAAAATTTTTAGATCAACTATCGGACAAGATCGTTTATCAAATATTTCTAGTATTTCAATAGAATGCAATATCGTTAAAAATATTAATTATGATTATTAATTGATGAATTTGCTGAAATGAAAGCCAGAAAAGTGCAAATAGAATGAATCTCACTAAAAATCTATTGTAATATATTTGTTTGATTATTTTTCCAAACCTACTTAATTAAGAGGCCTAAATGCTAATTCTTGCATAGGGCACACAGGAATGGCTAGTTACGGCACTGTTTATATATATATATATATATATATATATATATATATATATATATATATATATATATATATATATATATATATATATATATATATATATAAATAAATATATATATATATGCGTGTGTGTATGTATGTAATTATGTTTGTTTTAAGTAGTGTATTTTTCTAACACTTCTATTAAATGGATCCTGTCAAATGACGTGAATATTATCCCAGATGCGTTAAAAACCACACGTGTCCCAGTTTACAGCTGTTGTTTTATTTGCCAATCTGCCAGGTACAAATTAAACCTTGCCAACAATAACCCACAAATGACTGCCGTCTAGCGAACCATATTCCCCCTGCTGACAACCCCTCGATGCCTATCGCATCCCCGCCATAACTAAAACACATTCGTAATCACCAACGTACCCTAATCATTTAACTCTACAATCGGAGAACAGAAAAGCACCTGGCCCGCGGACTTGACGAGGCTCCATGTTTGACACCCATTACTCAAAAGAGCCTATAGAGTAATTGCTGATGCCGGGGACCGATTATGACCCTAATTATTGTCATGGGGCCAGACCCAACCAATCCTCAGAACCAGGATCGCCCCCAGGGATCTCACATACGCATATATACGTACACCTTGCGTCACTTCGATAGTGATGATGGTGTCTTTTCGACGATGCCTAATTACTTGGGTCGAGATCTCTTGTTATTTTTTGCCGAGATAATCGCCAGTTATACAGCGATATAATTAATAACTGCATATCGGTGTCGTGATGTATAAAACATAAAATGCGACGGAACAGTCTCCTTCGAAGTTACTCGGATGAGATGAGGGTCATTAATAACGGTAATGACCACGTAGTGATGTGTTATGTAAGGGTTAGTGAGCTATCAATTATGTTTACAAGAAAGTGAGATATGCTATAAGAAGTTCAATTATTTCTCCGGCAGTTTGAAGTGTGGCTTTCGCAACAAAAATCATCTCCCTTTTCCTTATTTTAAAAGATAATTTATCTGTGTCGCTGTAAGTAAGCAGGGGCTTATTTCAGAGTCATGTAAATCAAATCTGGATATCCAGAGATTGTAGGCAATTACAAGCAATTTTAAGTTCTAACCACTGATTTTTGTGTCATCCAAGAAACTGAATTTAAAATAAGAAATTACCAAGCAGACCCCAATTTTTCATACATGAGCAAAGTTAAGGGATATAAATCATACGTGAGAACATTTTCCCGCCGATTTTCTCAAATCAGAAAAAGGAAAGAACAAAAGTTTACCCTTCATGTTATTTTTTTTATATTGAGGTATTAAAGCTGCTGTGTACTAAATCTATTGGATTCTAATGTTAACCTATGGATAAAGATTTTCTACTGTTTACAGCTACATAAATGCTGATAATCCAATAAAAATGGTATTTTCAGTTAGCATGAAATTTTATGTACCTTAGAACAGGAATCATTTTGTAAATTTCGTCCACCAAAGGAATTTATGAGCGTTTAAACACACTTTACTAGATTTATTCCCTGAATAATTTAAATTCTAAAATATCATTTGCATATTTTTAAAACGAAAAATGTCCCAAGGTGTAAAATTCCTTTCTCTATTATGGACTACAACTATACAAAAAAACAAAAAAAAAATCTTTAAATCCAAGTCAGCAACCCTTGGACAAATTTTCTCCATAGGTAAACATCGGGGTGAACGAATCCAATTGGGTTAGTACACAGCAGTCTTCATGCCACACATATATATATTTTATTCTAAGCGAAAGCTAGGGAAAATCTTAAAATGTTATGACATTTCTTCCATTGTCATCTGCTCTTAGGTAAAATGACAAAAACTTTTCTGTTCAGTAACCATATTACACGTACGAAATAAACACGAAAATTGAAGTATTTAAAAAATAAAAATCTATTCCAAATATCATTTATAATTTTAGAAAAATTGAGAGTAAAATTCTCATTCAACTGAAATAATCAAATGTAATTCCATACGTCCCCCAATCTTCCTTTCTTAATTTAACGTTTAACTTTTTTATCCGACGAAGGGTAAAATATTCCAACCAAGGGTAAAAAGTTTCTTCTAATCCCCCCCCCCCCCCCACAAAAAAATCATTTTTGGTATAAATATTGTTAATAAAAGGTTTTTAAAACAGACAAGAATTTAAATGACTTCATTAAAAAAAGCTGCATTTTGTGGGTAAAATACATCCAAGGTTCAATTTTAGTTCTTTAGTTTGGAACCTGCTGGCTTGTTTGACTGCATCCAAATCGATAAGTTCTGTAGCATGTGGTAAATACAGAACCAACAGTAAATCGAAACCTTTCAAAACTTGGTCCTTGAAAACCTGTATAATAATTTTCATTCAGCAAATAACATTAAACATTTATACTGCAAAAAAAAAAATATATATATATGAATTGAAAACCCTCATCTAAAAATAAGCAAAACTCATATAAAGAAATTTTTATTAGCTTAACTTTCACTTTAAGATGAATTTGACTAGAAATAAATAGTGTCTGAAAAGGAAATCTAGAACCACTATATTTAAATTCCAAAACGTAATACGATCTTGAAGTTCATATATATATATGAAATATGTTTGTAGAAACGAATTTTCAATCATTTCTGTGATCTTCGGAGAACGGAAACAATGACAAACAAGAGATGAATTTAACTAACACCAATCATCAGGTATTCCCGCAGCGATAACCTTTGACCTCACACATGATGCATCTTTGTTGCAGTTCTCATTATTTCTCAAGCAACTTTGTCTTGTCGAAGCACCCTCCTCTCGAAACACTTTGCTTTGCTTGCAAATACTTTCTTCTCTTGACTAAGTGTGGATAAATCTAGGAGTGTTAAGGATAGAGAGTAGCTGATGCAGATGGATGGTTAATAAAAGAGGAGAAATTCTTTAATTTTCTCCTCTTAAATATGATTTTCATCACGGCGTACATGTGCTCTGAATGATGGGCAAAACTTTATTTTTTTATTTATATTTTTTCCAATGCGAAGGCACTTCGTCGGAAAACATTCGCATGTGGGCAAAACTTTATAGCATTTGTATTGATGCTTTTTCAAAAATTAGTTTGCTTTTTGCAATATTTTCTTCAACTGCCAAGTTACAGTGTCAATAAAAAAGTTTCGGTTATTATGTCAAAAGTCCCAAAAGAAATTTCCCTTTTGGCATAAATATTGTTAATAAAAGGTTTGTTTAAGTAGACAAGAATTTTAACGATTTCATTCAAGCAAAGCTATATTTTGTGGGTAAAATAGTTCGAAGGTAAATTTTAGTTTTTATTTTGAAACGAGCTAGGATTTGTAGTGAGGCTTTTTCAACAATTAGTTTGCCTTTTTCCAATATTTTGTTCAACTGCTAAGTTAGTGTCAGTAAAAAAAAAAAAAAAAAAAAAAAAAAAAAAAAAAAAAAAAAAGGTTTGTGGTGTATTTTGTGGGAAAAACAGTTCGAAGGTTAATATTATTTTTTTATTTGGAAACGAGATAGCATTTGTATTAAGGGTTTTTAAGCAATTAGCTTTGATTTTTGCAATATTTTGTTCAACTGCTAAGTTACAGTGTCAATAAAAAAGTTTCGGCTATTATATTCCCATTCGAAATGGAGAAAACATTTTAAAAATTTATTTTCCGAGAAAATATCCACTCTCTAGTCCACATCCCGCCGATAAATATAACTCGATTTAGAGCGACAGATATTAGATAACCCCAATTTAAAGGTAACCTGCAAAGTAAGAAAAATGAAAAAAGGGGAGAAATCAAACATAACGTCATAAGAATAAAATGGCATTGATCCTAACTTCCAAAAAAAAAGTCTACTAATATCCTTTTTAATAACACCTAAAAGAAGTTAAAACTATGCGATATGCTTTAGAGACACACCTCCAAATCTTGATGCATTATCTACATATTTTTTGATACACGGTGTTGATGGGATATTGAAAGTGAAAGTGTAAGACTAGGGAGCCTTCTACGAATTCCCTTGCTTTGAAAGAAAACGAGGAAGATATTTAGAAAAAGTATTGCGTAAAGGGAGGAGATTAATATATATATATATATATAGAGAGAGAGAGAGAAAGAGATGCGAGTGTGTGTTTGTGCGTAATAGTAACGCCCACCATTTGCTAATTCTATCTCTTTCTGTAACTATTATACTATCCAACCCCTTTACATTTCAGTTTGTGCCTGTCTCGACCATGTCTGTACTTGTGGCGACTAGCTGTCACTAGGCATATTACACCATAGATGATCACGTATAAAAAATAAACTAACTTTCCATTGTTCTGGTGTGTGCAGTGGCGCACCCAGGATTTTTTCTTGGGGGGGCGAGATGAATGGATAAAAATATTTATAATGCATGGGGGGGGCCGATATGAACGAATAAAAATACTTATAATGCAAAATCAATATTTCTACTTTTTTGGGGGGCCAGGGCCCCCTTGGACCCCCCCCCCCTCTGGGTGCGCTCCTGGGTGTGAGAGTCTAATTGCGCGTCGCTTAGCATCATGTAATGGTTTGAATAAGTCGACACCAACAATCTCTCAACAAAAAACTCTCCTTTCTTCAATGTATAATGCTGATGCAAATATTCTTCTACTCTTTATATCACTAAAAGATGTTGATCTTAACCCTTCAAGTCCCAAAAGCTTATTACTCATTCTAAAAATATGAAATTCCTGAAATGTACTCATTTTATGTCCAGTATAATGGAACAGAAAGAATTTTTTTAAAATTTATTAATCAAAATTTTAAATGATTCCAAATGGCATCATTGGGAATTAAGTACTGCATGAGTTAAACATAGAGTTGATGCTAGGGGGAAAAAAGTAAATAATTTAATATATTTTGATCTATACATGTATCTGAAGCAAATAATATATTTTAATGAATTTTAATAATGTATTTCAATATATTTTAATTTATTTTACATGAAATTTTTTAAAGCAATTACTAATTTTGTTAAGACAAAGTGATACATTCCATTTTTCACACATTATTCTGGTGTACGATTTGATACACAATTTGCATCTTCTTTTTCCTTCTATATGAAGAGGCCAATGGCCTAAATTGTCAAATCTGACATCAGCAATGGGATTTGCATATTCATTAGGTCTACACCACCCATCCCTTTGTTATAAACATCAACAATGTGTGGTCTTTTTACATCAATAAAGCTTTCTGAAGCAACAAACCATCTTTTTACACTCTCCACAGGTTCCACTTCACAAAAGATAGAAATGACAGTGACACATTTATTAGCAAAACATCTTACTGTTGTAATGTTTTTATCGTCTGTTGTATAATCGCAGCTTCTACCTCCAGAATATTTCAAATTTTTCTCATCTTTAGAGAATGGAAAATCCATTTTTCGAATTTTTGGGAATTCTATTTCCCTTAACAGTTCCTGCCATTAGTAGATTGCAAGCCTTAAGTTGCACAGCTAGGTTGTATGATGCGAACCAATTGTCAACAAAAAGTTTATGATTTTTATTTCGTGGTACTGTATCTGCCAAGCGTATTACAACATCACCACTTATCCCAAGCTTTGTCTTCTCAGCCAATTTTGAAGCAAATCAGTAGAAGTACGCTTATATTCAAACAATACAATTAAAGTACTCAAATTTTGTACAACCATATGCCACAAACGCTAGCAATCGTAAATAAACATTTAGAGGTGTTGGGTTTCCCCCCCCCCCCCATTGATAACTCCTAGTGATGCCGTTTGGAATCACTAGTTTTTGGAAAAATTAACAGCAAAAATTTCGGATAATTTGTTTTAAAAAATTGCTGAAATATGATTTTTACACATATTTAAAAATGATAAGAGACTAATTTAAATATTAGTATTTTTTTTAATTACATCTAAAATGAAATTGATTTTAACTTGTTTTTAGATTTCAGCTGACACTCAAACATCAAATATTTCTTCCTTTACTGGGATAGTGCTGCAAACTATTGGGTAAAGGAAAAGAATATTTTTGAATAGCAAAATGTACAAATATTTTAATAAAATTTATTTGATATCACTGGCAGTTCTGGTGGCTGAGAAAAAAAAAATTGTGAATATCATGATTCCAATTGGCATCACTGGGAGTGAAAGGGTTAACTAAACATTTTTACTGTCCATAACATGTTCGAGTAAATAAAATTAATTATTCCATCAACTGGATATTACTGACTGGATTTGCTAACCACACAAGCCAACGAGTACAAGAATACACCGCCTGCAGTAACGATTTTGGTCTGTTTCCAGATTCGTTGCGCACACACACACACACACACACACACACACACACACATATATATATATATATATATATATATATATATATATATATATATATATATATATATATATATATATAATATATATATATATATATATGAAATGATAACTGGATTCTTGAACGGTCTTAACAGAGAGGTGACTTGTTAACGGAACGGTGAAGTCTGGAACCATTGCAGGGGGTAGTCGTGCCGGACCAGGCAATGGAAGTGGCTAGGATGAAGGAGAAATACTTTAAAATCCAACATCAGAAAAGAAGAGGCAGTTTGGTCATAATACAGTTTTTTTAATTCCTGGAAATGTTGCTGGACATCTTTTAGTCGAAATTGCAAATATATTAACTCAACATATCTTTCGGATAACGGGGAGAAAAGGCCCCAGCAGCGCAACGCTACGAAGATATGGACGGAGAGCTAAAATTCACGTCATGTTGGATTTCTAGTACGAGCACAAAAACTGACCGAGACGCTCGGATTCTCGAGAGGTAGAGGCGAGTAAAACTTCTAACTGGTTAAAATTGACAGCTGACTTTAACGCATCATATGGGGTGATCGTTCGTCATGACTTCTAGAACAATCTTCTTATATAAGCTGTAGGCGCGTGGCTTGTTTAAGGGGAAAACGAATAGATTACTTTTGGAATATCTAGATCAAAATCACATTCAGGGATAATGCTCTGTTGCGGTAAGACAAAGTTAATGTAGGGAAACGTTATTGTTTCAAATATATATATATATATATATATATATATATATATATATATATATATATATATACATATATATGTATATATATATATATATATATATATATATATATATATATACATATATATGTATATATATATATATATATATATATATATATATGTATATATATATATGTATATATATATATATATATATATGTATATATATATATATATATATATATATATATATATATATATATATATATATATATATATATATATATATATATATATATATATATATATATATATATATATACATACAGTGGTACTTCAACTTACGATTTTTTTGAGATACGAACCGTCTCTCAACCATTGTTTTTTGCTTTGAGTTGCGAGCTAAAATTCGGGTTACGAACCTGCTTCAGATACTCCACCGATAGTTTGCGGAACGAACGCCATGTAACGTTCTCGTCAAATGAACACGGGAGAACCGTATAATATTTTCAACCTTTATGCACAATTATTATACAATTATATACATATTATTCTAAGACTGCTCCCGAGTCTCAAACCGAGAGATTAATTCTCGTCATTTAACATACGAGGCAGCTTGTTCTGCCCACATTTCAGTCGCCCTCCAAAACCGAACACCGTCCAACCTCTCATTTAAAAAACATTCTGATAGGGGGGGGTGAAACAGACCTCATTCGACAATTTTTTATTGAAAACCCCTGCAGATGAAAATGAGGAAAGCGTGGCGAAAAGGGCAAATTTCAGTGAATAAGATTCAATTATTCAGTTCATCCTTTCTCCTCCGCCTTCATCTGCATTCTCGAGTCCTCTGATCTCCACGGTAAATGTTGTAGATTATACTTAATAAAAGCAGTTTATTGCAGTAAAATCTATTGTATTATGTTTTTATCCAGTTTATGTTATTTATAAATATATTTTTCTTATTTAAACACATGTAACAAACAATTGTTTTTTTTTTGTTTTTTATGGGGGGAGAAGGAAGAGGGCGGAATTTTTGAATGGCATTTCAGTTCATTTCAATGGGGAAAATTTATTTGATATACGTGTAATTCGAGTTTTGAGCTCTATCATGGAACTGATTAAACTCGTAAGTCAATTGCAACACTGTACACACACACACACATACACACACACACACATATATATATATATATATATATATATATATATATATATATATATATATATATATATATATACAGAATATATATATATAATTTAAATATATAATCTATATATATATAATCTAAAATTTAATTCTCCATAAAATGTTCCACATTACAAATTTGACATATCATCGTAATCATTGAGCGCAAAATAAAAATAATGATTAGGGTCTTTTACCCTTATGCAGCTTCAGCTAATATTGAAAGAAAAAGTTTGGTGAAATATAGCAAACTTCTTGCAGAATACATAGATAATATTGGGTGTTAAACCGATATTTTTTACTATGCTTGGATTTACAATTATATTTTTTCTGGCGGAGATAATTCTATGATTAATGCCTAAATTAACCAAATACCGGATCATTCTCTGCTTCAAGTTTAAGAGAAAATTTGAAGCTTTTCTCTTGCAGTCTGCTTTAGTACGTCATTCAGCCTATCAATATTTACTAATTTTGAGAGACTAAAATTTCAATATTATTTTTCGAATTTTTTCGCTCATATATCTGTATAGGTTTCCCAAACTTTGAGACATATAATAAATCATTGACCCTTAAACATGCATATGCATAATATATGCAACACATTATGCATTACATATGCTTACTCAAACTTAAAATTTGTAATCTTTTTGTTTGCGATTAAATTTTATAGCTATATATCACTGTGAAACCCTACTTTATTAAAATAAACATTTTTGAAGCTCCTTACAATCGGACAAAGCGAACATTTTAGAATTTAAAGGTATCAATCCTGTTATCCTACACAAAAACCTTCAACCTTTTTCTATCAATGCCCATTTATTAAACTCGAAGAATATGATACGCATTCCTTATTTAATAGCAACCAAAGCCCTAAAATCTGTCGCAACCAAGGAGTTTCTAAACTCTCGGTGTGGTTGCTATACGATACTCTGCGTTTAATCGAAGTCTGACAAGGCGCTATTACTACGTCGAGGCGCAAGACGAAGACGGAGTGACTTAGATGCCTCAAACTGACAACAAAAGTAAATAATCTCTCCAGTAGTGCAATTCCATGGCTTAGGCACCTAATTGCAACCAACAGGAAACTACTTACGATCTTCCTCCAGTAATTAGGATTGACGTTGATGAATAGTTATTGACGTCATGTCATCAGGACTAAGTCACCCTGATGTCTTATTTTTCAAAATCAAATTCTAGATTGGGACGATAACAATAATATCAATTTTTATTTCGTATTCTAACCTAATTGCTTTTAGATTGAACAAAATTGCTTTAAAGGATGTCGATGAAGGATCAAACTAATGTCTTATAGACTGAGGAGTAATTTCTTACGTTTGACAGATTGGTAATTTCAGGGATGAAATTCGTAAATGGGGTAAAATAGAAATCACAAAAAGCAACCAAAAAAGTGTTACCTTGGTTTTACTTTAGTCTGGTAATTGTGTAACACTAAAACTGAACTGTATATATTTGGCGGTATTAAGTGCTGTAATTAATAACTTTAAAGAATATTTATTCCTCTAATTTAAAATCATAAATAATAAGAGATTTAACTAAGTGTTTTCATATACTTAATTGTACCCTCATTTGATTGTTGTCGATTAAAACTGTAACTTACGCAACAGAAAATGAAAACTGGGAATAAATGGAATTTTTCATAAATTTGATTGCAAGTTGTTGGATTAAAAAACGCTTGACATTCAATGCTTTGTGCTTCTATAGTAAACCATTATAGAAAAACTTTTTAAGAAAATCAATTTTAACATTGTGGAGAATTCTAAAATAACAATTTTAGCATTAATTTGATTTCATTGGACTTTTTTCTTTCTCTAAATATGAGTTATTTTTCACTAATTTCTTAATCTGTTTGTTTTAAATTATACTCATTCAGCAGGGAAGTTTCAAATAAATAAATTAGAAACTTTGTTTGGTATGTGAGAAAACTCCCTTTGTTTAAATGAAGATTAAAAAAAAATTGTGCTGTATTCATTAGAATTTTAAAGGACATATTTCTAGAAAGATAAGTTTTTGCGCATAAAGGATATTAAAAATATGCTATAAATTCGATAGCGTTCTTTGAAAAGAAGCGTAAAATTTATGTACTCCATAATCAATTCTGTGAGAGAGATAATCAGTTTACACAAATAAAGTTCGCAAAAAAATTATATACTGCAACTTACTTTTAAAGTTATCATCCGAAATGCTTTTGCGATGATAAAACGCGGTCATTTCCCTCGCTTCACACAAGGGTCACTGAAAAACCAACTCCTAAAAAATTACTCATTCTGACTCCACCTAAACGGAGCGAAACTCAAAAAAACATCCCATCCCTTTCATCTAGTCACACGACGTTTAAAGAAACGTCAAGATATTGTACAAAACGGGGTAGACAGTTTCAATTGCGAGGTCAGTTTGTTGACAAAGGAATCATCAACGTTGCCGCTAAAACTGCCTTTTACTTGAGCAATGTGACTAGAATCGGTAATTTTGTGGCGAGAGGGCCTCCAACAGATGTTATCTGGAGCGAGTGTAATTGAAAACCCGGTGAATGAGAAACGCGAGAATAGACAATGGCAAGGTAAATGCTATTTCAACAGCTAAATTATTTCGCCAGTAACCTTTTGGACGCAGCTTACGGGCCAGTCTTCATTTGTTGCTTTCGTTATATTGTTCCTGCTGAGTTCTAGCTACTGATCTTTCAACCTAACATGTATTCGGTGAGCAAAATGAATAGCTGCGAAATATATCAATGACACAGCTACTTATGATTGCTACCAATTACAATGTACGATGAGTTATTGAATTTTTTTCTTTTCCAGGTTTGTAAAACAAAAACAAAAAATGCTTAGCTATCTGTATGCAAGAAACCGGTACAGAAGTATACATGAAAAGAAAATCGTCCTTCACTACAAAGCGAAGGACGATTGCCCATCTACCTCTAATAAAAACATTATCTATCTCTAATACAAACTCTAGTAAATTATGTAACTTTTCACTTTGAGCCAAAAGATAATTGTATGAGCAAAGTCTGTATTTTACACATAAATCTTTACAATGCATACCTCAAACTCTAATACATATTTTTTTAACCAACTGGTTCAATATGAAACGACGGGTATTATAACTTGCATATCAAACTTGCATAAAACTTACTAATCAAATTATTTAGTTAACAAAACTTCAAAATTTCAACGCATATCTTTATGTCCTATTGATCCTCGAAAAATTATTTCTACGTTTATTATGCGGTTGTAATTACAGACATACTTCTTTCTTTTTTTAAGACAAAAAGTGTGAGTCTAAGAGTCAAAGCGACATGTTTACGTAGTATACATACTTACATAGCACAGTAGTCAAATACAGAAAACAAAATCCTTCGTGGATGTTCAGTGTGGTATAAATTCCTTCATAAATTACTTAATCTATGGCTTACTTTAAAATTCCTTTAATTTAATTTCAAAAATATCTTATCACAGACCGAGTGCCCTGTAGCGTGTTTGTGTTTTGTGGCGAAAGGAATAATTCTCTTCTTATGAAAATAAATTATATTTAACATCCATTCACCAGAAATCTTGTTGATACACAACGAGTTCAAAAAATTTATACAATCTATTAAAAATCCTCTTATATTATTTTTTGAGTTGAGTTGAATCAGCGCGTGGGGAAAACAACACTAATAAGTGTTGCAGCTGTTACGTCACTATCTTCTACTTCATGCAGGCCACTATTGAAGTCATTACAGTCTTAAATTCCTCCCCTTTCGGAAAAACTTTTCACTATGTCACCAGTGAAAAGTTTTGGTGTAAGGCTAAGCAGTGCGGCTTAAACTATCGGCGTTTTGGTGAAATTTTCCTTTCCGGTGCACCACCTTATAGTTGAAAGGTTGCAAAATAAGGGCCCATCTTAAAAGTCTTGGATTTGTGCCGGTGTTCTTTTCTAGCCAGACCAGTGGATTATGATCAGTTTGTATAATGAAGCTCTGTTGTCCATCTAAGTAACATCTCAACTTTTGTATTGCATAAACGATAGCTGCGCATTCTTTTTCTGTAGTACTATATTTCTGTTCTGCAGGGGAAAACTTTTTACTCAAGTACATGATAGGGTGTTCTTCACCTCTTTGGTTTATTTGAGACAACACCGCACCAAGTCCAAGGTTTGAAGCATCACATTGAATGACAAATGGAATGGTGAAATCGGGGCTAAATAATACTGGTTTTTCTGAAAGTCTTTTCTTTAATTCTTTGAAAGCATCTTCACAAGAACTGTTCCAATCCACTGACGTTTTGACTTTCTTCCCTTTTAGTAGATCTGTTAATGGAGCTGCTACTACAGAAAAATCAGGAATATATCTGCGATAATAACCAGCAAGACCTAAAAATGATCTAATTTGGGTCTTGTTCAGTGGTCTGGGAAAATCTTTGATGGCTTGTATTTTAAGTTCTCCAGGTTTCCGTTCCCCTTGTCCAACTATGTGGCCTAAGTACTTGACATGTTCCTGAGCGAACTGACATTTGGAAGGCTTTATGTGGAGATGAGCTGTTTTCATCTTCATGAAGATTTGTTCTACGTGTTTCACATGCTCTTCCCAGGTATTAGAGAAATTGCAACATCGTCCAAGTAGGGTACAGCAAATTCTTCACAGTCTTGCAACAACCCAGCCATCATTCTACTAAAATAATATGGAGCATTCTTGAGTCCAAACGGCAACCTTAATGGCCTATAGGTGCCGAAGCTTGTCACAAAGGCAGCATAACGCTGGGCCCGTTCACTCAAAGGTATTTGCCAGTAACCTCGGGTTAAATCTAGAACAGTAATATATTTCGCTGATGACACTTTCTCTATAAGTTCCTCTATATTTGGCATAGGAAAATACTGTGTTCTCGTTACTTTGTTTAAGCGACGATAGTCTATGCATGGTCTTCCTTCTTTTCCTGGTACTTCCACCAGTATTAGTGGAGAGGTAAAGTCAGAGTCTCCTGATTCAATTATCTTTAGATCCAACATTTTTTTCACCTCCCTCTTTAGAATTTCTGTTTGTCGTGGGGACATCCTATAAGGTTTTGCAAATATTGTTTTTTCTGTCTCTAATTCAATATCGTGTTCAACCAAGTCAGTACATCCCGGCTGATTCGAAAAGATATTGGAGTAGGCAGTCAACAAATTTTCCATTTGAGTTCGTTGAGTTTCAGATAATCGCGCATTCAATCTGAGTTCTCTAAAAATTTCAGGCAGTTCAGAAATGTTTGGATTTTCTTCATGGCAAGGAATAGGAATATCTTCATCTTCTTCAGTTTCTTCCAAGCACAACAGATTTACATTTTCTGCCCTTTGGAAGTATGGTTTAAGCATATTGATGTGGTACACATGAGTTTTTTCTTTTTCAGGAAACTTGATCACATAGTTGGTTTCTGACAGTTGCTGTACTACTGCACCAGGTCCTACCCACTGTACTGATAACTTATTAGGTCTTGATGGTGCCACAACCAACACTAAATCTCCTATAGCAAACTGTCTTTTAACGGTCTTCTTATCGTACCATAGTTTCTGTTTTTCTTTGGCAACTTCCATGTTTTGCACTGCTATTTCTTGACATCTCTTCATGCGATTCATCAGTTCGAAAACATAGTCTACAACACTATCTTCTTCACGATCTTGTTTTGTTAATTTGTCATACAGTAACATAACAGGAGTCTTTAAATTTTTTCCATGGACAAGTTCTGCTGGGGAATAACCTGTACTGTCGTGAGTCACAGTTCTTAATGCAAAAAGGGCTTGAGGTAAAATTTTCTCCCAGTCCGGACCAGATTCAAGACATAGGACACGAAGAATCCTCTTTAGCGTTCTGTGCATTCTCTCAACTGGATTACTTTGTGGGTGATGTACGGAGCTTCGCACGACTTTGATTCCAAACCTTTCCAGAAATTCTGTGGTTAAAGCACTCATGAATGACGTGCCCTGGTCGGTTTGCAGTTCTTTTGGAAACCCCATGCGGCTAAAAACTTGAAGCAGGGCGTCCACTACAGTAGTTGATCGCAGATTTTCAACAGGAATGGCATCTGGATACTTGGAAGACATGCAGATCACAGTGATGAGGTATTTGTTTCCAGAAGGCGTCATCGGTAAAGGACCACAAGCATCAATGTTTAGCTTAGAAAATACTTCTGAAATAACCGGAACTATCTTTAGAGGGGCTTTCTTTTTATCCTGTGGCTTTCCTGCTCTCTGACATACGTCACAGGTCTTCACAAAATTTTCCACCTCTTTATAACAGTTCGGCCAATAGAATGTTTTGAACAAAACATCTTTAGTCTTGGTTGCACCCAAATGAGCCGCAGTTTCTTCATGGCAAATTTTCATCATTTGTGTTCGATATCTCTCTGGAACTACAAGCAATAATCGTTCTGTCCCATCTTTGTCTTCTTTACGGAAGAATAGTTCTTGACCTCGCACCACATACCTGGAGTTCCCAGAACTTAAGTTGCTTTCAGCCTCCTGAAACAGAGGTTTCAATTGAGCGCTTTTTCGTTGTTCTTCTAAAAAATCTTCTGGGGATAGTTTTATAAGGTCTAATTCCGGAATCTTAAAATCTGCTATAGGTAAGACATTTTCTTCCACAGGGACTTCATTATCTGGGCTACATTCCGAAATATTTTCATCCACTCCTAGACTCTGGACATCTTCAGATATTTTCTTTTGAGCACGGGTCTGAACAGCATTCACCATATGAATCTTGACATCTTCGACTTGCTTTGCTTCTTCAAACAATGCAGCGGTCTTGTTCCCCAAAAGATACCTCCCTTGATCCAAAGAGTCTCTTAAAACAGCAGCTTTGGTCACTATGTGCCCAAATTCACATTCAAGTTCTACTTTAGCTAAAGGGTAACAAGTGGGGTTTTCTTCCAGCGGAGATTTAATCCACACTGTTTCACTTGTATACATCGACGGACTGACATACTTCTTACAAATCAAGTCTAAACTCGCACCCGTGTCTCGTAGTATCGGCATCTCGATCCCATTTACTTTTCCCATACTTATGTAGGGGGCAAGTGCATCATGGTATCCATACCTTGCAGTCATGTTGGAAGCAACAGTTTCAACTTTCTTTTTAAGCTTATCGCATTGTGGTCTTAAATGCGAAAGAGATCCGCACTCATAGCAACGAGGCTGTTTCCTTCTTTCGAATTCAGCTTCCTCATTTCTCTCCTTGGGAAATTCTCGCCGTGGAAAAGGCTTATCATTATAATTGTTTGTCTGGTTTTTAGGTTTATATCCACTGTTGTTACCTCCTGGTACTTTACTTGTGTTCTTCCGAGGGAATTCCTTTTTCCGGAAACTTTGTCTAATATCATCATATTCGTCTAATTTTTCCGCCAATTCGTAAGGCTTTTTCCAATTTATCCAATCATCGAGAAAGTGATCTTTTATATCAGCAGGAACTCTAAATTTGAGTTGTTCGGTTACGATTAAATCTTTCAACTCTTCAAACTTAGATACTTCTAAATCATTGACCCATTCTGTAAAATAGCTGTTCAATTCATAAGCATAATTTCTCCAAGATTTTTCTGCGTTCTTCTGATGTCTGTAAAACAACTGCTTTAATTTTTCAGGATTTAATTTGTATCTCTTCAAGATAAGACTTTTTACAGAATCGTAATTGTTGGCGGTTTCCGGTGGTTCTCTCGCCAACATATTGGAAACCTCCACTGGCAGCACTCCCAATAAATAGGCGGCCCAATCTCTTCTTGGAACCTTAGCCATTTCTGCTTTTCGTTCAAAGTTTATTAAATAGAGAGTCATTTCATCACGTTCTTCATCAAATTTTGGAGTTATATTCATTAATTGTATTTTATGCTCTTCCATACCGGTTGTTTGACGGGTTGGAGGATTTGACACACTTTGAGTCTGAAGTTCCAAACGTTTCATTTCTAGATCATACTGCATTTTCTCCCGAGCTAACTGATCTTGGCGAGCTTGTTCTTGGCGAGCTAACTCATCTTGGCGAGCTTGATCTTGGCGAGCTTGTTCTAGGCGAGCTAACTCATCTTGGCGAGCTTGATCTTGGCGAGCTAACTCATCTTGGCGAGCTTGATCTTGGCGAACTTCTTCGGTTTTCCTGTCTTCAATTACTCTTTCTAGAATAATCTTAACATCAGCTTCAACATAATTGCTACTGTTTAAAATTTTTGCTTTTATTTCGGGAATCTTATTCGAAGATGATATCTCTTCTCCCAATTCTTCGCAAACAAGTAATAAGTCCGCTTTCCTACCTTTGGCTAAGAAAGACATGTTAGCAACCACACGCAAATCACAACCTTCTTAAAAATTTCAAAATAAATTTTTTTAACTTGAATTTGCACCAAATTACCACAATTATAATAGGTAAAGTTTTCAACCAAAAATCTACCTTTCAAAATGAAGTCTGTTCTAACTCCACAAACTTTTCACAATCTAAAAATACACAATAATGTTTTGCAAATACTGCACAATTTAAATTATTTTTAATAAAAATCGTTTGCTGAAATAAATCTCAAACTTTCTTGTTTCAATTCGGCTTTTTATATCACTGAAACGCACGTTCAAAACAAAATATGACTTTAATATTTCTTTTATAATCACGTGCACTTCTTTCAAAAAACAAATTCTAAGTTTATTTTCAATAATATTACGGGTATTTTCTTTCCCAAACTTCTTCTGAATTTATGTCAAATTCTATTTCATATTTATTTAAACAAGAACATATATACAGTTCCTAATAATGAACTTTCAGTCGTTCTTGAAAAAATATCGCCAAATCGCTGGCCAAACAGTTGATATAAAGTCTTCACTGAACTACTATTCCAAAACAAAAATACAATTGCTGAAATAAATAATTTCAAATTCAGACTTTACGTTAGTGAAAATACATTCAAAACGTCATACATCAACTTTATCTAGAATTCTTCTCGGAAACTTTTTTCATGAGACTTTTCAAACGCCAAACTATCAAATTCCATTAAAGAATTATTACCCTAACACTAATACAAATGTAGAGTCAATAATTTCAAGACAGATAGTTTATATAAATCATAAACGAAATCAAAGTTTCTCAAATTCGATATTCTTCTTTAATCGCCAAACTATTTATTAGAATTCAAATCAAATTCTACTTAGCTTGCAATCGGCACTTGATAATTCCATCCCACCGCTGCCACCAATAATACAATACAAGTCTGTAGCGTGTTTGTGTTTTGTGGCGAAAGGAATAATTCTCTTCTTATGAAAATAAATTATATTTAACATCCATTCACCAGAAATCTTGTTGATACACAACGAGTTCAAAAAATTTATACAATCTATTAAAAATCCTCTTATATTATTTTTTGAGTTGAGTTGAATCAGCGCGTGGGGAAAACAACACTAATAAGTGTTGCAGCTGTTACGTCACTATCTTCTACTTCATGCAGGCCACTATTGAAGTCATTACAGCCCATTGGTTTCATTACTGTGGGTTACAAGTTTTCGGGTAAAAAAGGAAGGAAAGTTAACTGTAACGTATTCACGACAAATCAGCCATAAGAGATTCTATTCACGAATTTCAAAAGCCAATACGACTTTTCTAACCTGGACCTGAACAAAGAAGCGGAACAGTGAAAGCAATGATAGACAAAATGCTGTGTAGAAAACGATGATATTCTACAACAGGAAACTGTGTGAAGGGTGGTAACTTTTGATACTAGAAATATAACAGAGAAGAGATAACCAAGATTATCGAAAGGAAAAAGAAACTACGTAAAATACTAAAATACCTGGTGAAATACAATAAAGATTTGCACATAATAGCTCTCCATTCTGAATTAAAAAGAGAAACAATGCTGCTGCCATTCTCTAGGTCAGTGATTCTCATCCTTTTTTTTCGTCACTGTACACTTTTAATAATTTTAATATTTGGAGGCACACTAGCAATAAGATAAATTTAAAAGAATTTTACTTGGATAATTGATTGATGCACCTATAATCTATTTTGTAAAAATAGCATACGGATTAATTTTCATTGAAATCTAAAATGAAATTGCATTACAAAATAAACAAAATGTTTATTCAACTACAAATTACATTTAATGTTAAATTTGAGCTTGTTGTTTTTTGATACGTTCATTTATATTTGGGAGTAAAAATGATAATGCTACCCTCATTTCGTGATCCAGATTTAAAAGTCCAGAACTGTAATAGTCGAGAGCTACCAATTACCAGTCCAAAACTATAATTGGCATGCTCATTGGTTCAGCTAGTCCCCTCTAGGATGGTAGAACTGATTGAACTACTTGTCTGACGTCACTTATGCATGGGTGTTCGCAGTAGCGGCACTGCAAGAATCTCACGGCACACTAAAGTGCCGCGACACAGTGGTTGAGAATCCCTGCTCTAGGTCGATTTTTTTTTCAAGAATGATTGCAGTCAGGAGAGAATGCATCAGATATAATATCCGAGCCTCTAATATAAGAAACACACACATCTCAAAATTCATAGTATAAAAGGCTTAGTTTTTGCACAGCAGATTGATTTTGCAATATTTGGTTCCTCAACTTATCTGTAAAGTAAGAAATATCGTCGCCGTCCACACCCGAAGGTTATACGGTCCTTCAACAATAAAAACTAATCATTCCGATGGTAATCCAGCCCATCCGGGTCCCGAAGTTTTTCTTTTCTAATTCGTTTGTGTCTTTTGATTCTTCTTTTTTTTTAGTCTGAGGGGCTATCCACCTTCCCTTGCAGGGGGAAGTGCATATTCATAAGTTCCTGCAAATATTCTTGATATACCTTCTACAATAATAATCCGTAAATAATTTACTAGGGGCCCAATCTTCAAAGCCCAAAAGTAAGTTTTTTTGTGCTTCAGCCTATTTGCTACAATTGTATATATAGTGCTTTCTAGTTTGTATGATGCCACACTCACAAAGATCTGGTTTAGAAAAAAATTTGTTTTGATTGACCCCTATATAGCCATGTTCAGTTATTGCTTGATTAACAAGGAAATCTGCCATCAGTCTTTTCGTAGAATCTCTAGGGAATACCTCAAATACTTTCCTTCCTAAACTGCTTCTCTCCCAATTTTCTTGCCATATATTTATGTAATAATTTTATTCTTAATCTGTTCTTTAGTTATTTATAATTTCCTGCGATTTCATTCAGTGTTGTCGCTTGTTCAGCTGAAGCGTCAACCATCTCATTTTCATTAATCCACAGTGGGCTCAACTTATCTGTAAAATCCTAAATACACTCATGGACAAAAAAATTAGCGCACCAAGAAGGAGTCGTCAAAATGAAACGAAATTTTACATACGTAATGACTACTTTGATATAAGTAAATGATAAGAAAATCAAAGAAAAAGGATAATTTATTCAGAGAAAAAGGCAAAAGAACGGAGGAGTTAATACTCCGTTGGACCCCTCTAGCGCGAATGCACGATGCGATACGATCGGGCATTGAGTCATACAAGTTCTGTATGATGTCTTGAGACATTTCGTTCCATATTTGCTGTAACTTTGAATCTAGTTCATTCAAACTCGTGGGATGCCCAACTCGTCGTCCCAAATGATCCCAGATATGCTCGATTGGACACAAATCTGGGGATCGGGCAGGCCAAGGAAGGGTAGTAACAGTGCGGAGACAGTCTTGTGACACCCTTGCCGTATGAGGCCGAGCATTGTCTTGTTGAAAAATGGCTCCTGGGAGCCGTTGCATGAGTGGCAACACATGTGGTTGCAGGATTTCATGAACATACCGCTGGTCTGTCATGGTGCCACGGAACAATACTAGGGGTGACCGTGTATTGTAAGCAATGGCACCCCATACCATCACACCAGCTGTGAGAGCGATATGTCGCTGTACAGCAAAGGGAGGATTGAAGCGTTCATCACGGGCTCTCCACACATGAACACGATTGTCATCACTGCCGAGATTGAATCTGGATTCGTCGCTAAAGACGACCTGGTTCCATTCCGCTGCAGTCCAGTTTCCTCGTGCGCGGCAAAACTCCAAACGGAGGCGTCGATGGGTGGGCGTCAAGGGCAGCACACGTAACGGGCGCCGCGATACCAACTGTCCTTCAGCCAGGCGCCTTCGTATGGTTCGAGAAGACACAGAGGCCCCTAGTGAAGGTGCTACCTGTGCCTGGATGGCGGCCGATGAAGCAGTTGGCTGTACGCGTGCATTTTTTACGATGTGGCGGTCTTCTCGACGACTGGTCTGTCGAGGGCGTCCTGAGCCTGGTCTTCGTGTATATGACATCTCTCGGGTCCACTGGTCCCAACACCTCCTCACAACACAATCAGAGCGGCCTAATTGACGAGCTACTCGCCTAGCTGACCACCCAGCTTCCATCATCCCGACGATTCTCCCCCTCTCAAACTGCGACAACTGCTTATATTGTCTTCGAACACGGCGTAATGGCATGTCTATCTCAGCTCTTCCTTTGTAAATGATTCAGCACACTCAAAGAAGCTTTGGTTACCTGTTTTATACTCCACAGAGTACAATGTTCAACGCCCTCTACCGGCTATACGTAATGCGCAATCACGCTGCATTTCTAATCATTTGCATATCTCCCAGACATGTACCTTCATTGCAAGTTTCGTTACGATCCCGCAATTATTTCTTGGTGCGCTAATTTTTTTGTCCATGAGTGTATTCTAACATACAATACAACCGTGTTTTCGAGTAATTATTATTACTTTTTAAATGGTATAATGGAGTATAACCACTGCAATGGGGTTTTACGAAATATTGTTTCTTGAATTATTTTGTTAGATATTTTATATGCTTAAAATTTTGAATGTAATTATAAAGTAGTATTTTGTACATTGCTTCGTGCTCTAATAAGGAGGAATTTAATAAATATAACACACATATAATTCAATTTCAACAACAGCCGTTATCCTTGGCTTCCCTTTCATCTGCAGGCACATGCCAATGATATAACTTATGACTGTAATGATGACGTTGGAATTTAATTTGAATCTTCTGTATGGCTTTACTTACTTTGATTTATCATTAAAGTTCAGAAAGTATTCTTAATGATTCCCCTATAAGAAACTGGCATGCAAAATAATATTTATCAAAAAAAGGGGTGAAAATTTCATTATACATAACGCAACAGATTGGACATGAAATAGTCAATTTATTAATGTAGAAATTAAAGCAAATTGAAAAGAAAAATCTGCCAAAATTAGACAACGAGGATGAAATCTGGAGCCATATTAATATATCGCTTAGATAAAAATTAGAATCACATGAAAGTGATTATGCATCTTTGTGATTCCTCCTCGAATGATTGTATGATTTTTACACTTAATTAGGGATAAAGTATAGAATAAACTAAATTTGTTCAAATATGTTGATGAAAATTTTGATAATAATAAGTAATTGAGACTTTCCTGCTGAAGGAGATTGCAACTTTATTTTACATAATTTCAATATTAATAAGCGATTTGATAAGAGATGATACTGATGTTACTTGAGTTTCTTTATATTATTTTTCAGTCACACCAGATATCCTGTATCACGCTAACAGGCTTGTTTTTAACCAAACTACTTTCATAGTTCTTTTCCGTATATGATCCATTTGTCTCTACTGTAATAGTTAGGGAGGAGTGCGCACACTGCTGTATGTCTGTCTCGTATCATTTCTTTGATGGATGGGTTAGACATCAACTCCAAGCTGCAGCCCGATGCCAGAATCGCTAGACGAGTCTGGGGGTTCAAATCCATTGAGGATATGGACCATTGTAGCTGTTCGGAATTGGTTTTAGACTGTAAGTCCCGGTGTAATTAATCCCCGTGTTACAATAGGGAACCTTATCTATCTAAACTGGTCATCCTATTCCAAGTCGATTGTGGTCTTACGATACAAGCTAGAGTACCATAAACACTACCTCGATCCAGATACAAATGCCAAAATGTTAAATTGTATTGGTAAGGATGTAAACCTATCAGAAAACTGTTTTCCCGAACAGAGAGTTCGGGAAAAACAGTAAAGAAAAAAATCATCGATGTTACTATTAGTTCACATTAATGTTTTAATAGCCAGCGATTTAAACCATCGCATAAAAGGCCATCTTTTCTTGCTTTTCCTTTGTTTGATATTTACACATAAATTCACTACGTAGAACTAGATACGCAGGAAACCATACCTATATATCCTGGTGAATAGAGAAATCTCAGAAGTGAAAACAAAATTTTTGCTGTTGACGTCTAAAATGAGATACTTTTTGCAAATTAAAAGTGTAACAGTATAATCGGTTATCCCAATATTCAATCAAAAAATAGTATAATATACCTCCCGTAATATATAATACTTCAGTAGACAATATTTTACCTCGTATACAGGACCGGCTGAAATTGAAAATAACGTCGTTTATACACCTAAGGCTGTGAAATCGCCAAAAACTTACAATCCCATCGCGTGAATCATGCCATGCGTGACTTTGTTCAACACCTCCTCCTTCAACACGCTAAATCCGCGGTATTATAAAAGAAATATTCCCTTATATTTATTCATTATCTGAGTCATTAGTTACCAAAAAGCTGCTAAACAACCACGACCGAAACAGAAGTGTTTCCACAAACAACAATAATCAACCGGTAGGCTGCCGAGTAAACAATCTACGTGGTCACAAATGGACTGACAAAGCATTAACGAACCTAGAGTGGCTGTCGGGACGGTGAATAATCTCCGTTCAAATCGCACAGAGCTTTTGAGAGAGTGAGATGCTTCATTTGCATAGCAGGGGGGATGGATCAGATTACTCTATGCTTTTTCTATGGGGGTGGATTGGCAAGGACGGATAAGGCGTGGGACGCACCCGGAGGCCTACGCGAAGGAAAGCGGTCAAGGTTCAAAAGACGTGGTTCCTACGGACGTTTAGCATATATATTTTTTTATCATTTTTATGGATTTATTATTACCCGGAAGCATGTAGCAATTAAAATGAAGAAAGGGTCTAAAAACCAAGAGGATATTGTCTCCCATTTCTTACCTCAAGAGTACAATTAGAAACAAATATTTTTAGAAGTTCAAGCAGTTGTTTTACTCGCTAAATGAAAGTTACATAAAAATGAATATTTTTCACACCTATAATTTTCAAGAATATAATTTCGTGTGCATGAACGCTTTCGGAAAGTAGCTACTTAGTCAAAATCAAATGATTCTCTTAGATATACCTAACAGCGTTTAGAAAGATAGCTTTAAAGTTTAAATTTTAAAAAACCCACAAGTGATTTCGAGAAAGTGAATGACAAAATTAAAGGCTTTAACGTTTTCCATTCAATAGTTCCTATTTACGTGATATTTGCTCAATGAATATTGTTGACATTTAGTAGAAAAAATATAGTTAATAAGCAAGCATATACATCTTCAGCGATCAGGTAGTCTTGGACCTCGGTTTTGCACCTTATAAAGTACTCCTCAGCAAGTCATAATCGATGAGTACTCTGAAAGGAAAGGGATTCCTAATGTGGAATATCTCTAAATTTTTATTCGTGGCTAACAAAGTGCAGCCAACCAGCCCAATTAGTAAAGACCCAATTTTTATCACCAACTGTGGCATAAAATTTACAGCGCAAAAAGATCACAAAATAATTCTCTAACCAATAAATTACAGAATTTTAGATTCTCAAACCGATAATTCTATAACTTGTATCTGATGAGTACGCTGAAAGAATGGATTCCTAATGCGGAATATCTCTAAATTTTTATTGGTGGCTGACAAAGTGCAGTCAACCAGCCCAATTAGTAAAAATCCATTGTTTATCGCCAATTGTGGTACACAATTTACAGCGTAAGAAGATGACAAAATAATTTTGTAATTTTATTTCTTTCCGAGGTAGGCTGGTTCACTACCTTTTGACAGTCACCAGTAAAAAAATTAAAGAAATTCTGCTTTAGGAATTCCTTTCCCTCCAACGTATTCATCGGTTATACATTGCTGAGGAACACATAATAATAGGTGCCAAACCTAGGTTCAAAGGATAGCTGTACATTGTCAGATGTAAGTTTTTGCTTAATGCCTCTCAGGTACGATTTTTATTTCATATTTAATGTTATTGACTATTTGAGATTTTTGGAGTAATTTAAAGGAAGAACCTGGGGAGAAAGCAGAGCAGATCATGCGAAGTTTTATAGAATTTAACAGTCACGTAGATTTACCATTTTACTGCATTAAGAGTTTTCTCCTTCAGGCTGTTGTTAGGCTGAGAAAAAGGCCAAGAGAGAGAAAGAGAGAGTTTGCGTTTTCTACCCGCGAAATGGTATTGAAGATTGTATAACAATTTAGAAGGTGAAGTTTGAGATCAGTTATAACAGGCAGTTGTAGTTTTTTTATTCCAACTAAACCTATTTTTACGGTCTCCGAAAGACTTTTCTTAGACAGTGGTAATTACAAGTCTTGGTAAAGTATTAGAGTGCTGAGGTAACCAAGGCGGTGCAAGGTAAAAAAGGAAACTTAATAATCTTAACTTAATAATATAATCTTTAACTCGAAACGTTAAAGTCAAAGAAGGAAACTAAAAAGTAATGTTTTCTTGCAGCAATTATAAGAGTGTTTCTTTTAAAAAATACAAGAGTTGTTAAAATTTTTCCTCTTCGACAAAATTATGCGTTTTTAATTGTCACGGTTTCTTCTCAATTTCCCGTAAAAGAAATAAACATTACCAATTTTGGAAGATATATATATATATATGTATATATATATATATATATATATATATATATATATATATATATATATATATATATATATATATATATATTTATTTATTTATTTATTTATTTATCTATTACGGGAATTTCATTTTTTTATCCATATATCCAAAATTCATTTACAACACTATTTTTTTAAAAGATAATTTTGAATTTTTTTTTGTATTGACGGATGTAAAACTGTCAAAATATCCCATTTAAGATATGATTTAATAAAGACATGCTATGATATTTTTTGCAGATTGAATAGCTGGTGTTAGTTCAAATAGACTAAACCTGTTGCAACGATGAAAAACAAAGAGATGTTATCCCACATTTTATTAAAAAAAGTTTAAACCGAGAATATATATATATATATATATATATATATATATATAATAGATTTTTCAGAAAAGTGTGAAGATTTTGATTTTAAATATTTGCTGTTAAAATTTTAAATTATGTAATTCGTAATTGAAAAGTAATTAATGTGATGTGACGTATATTCAAGGGTATTTATAGATGGGAGAACACAGGCAATACAACTGAAACAAAATTTCATTATCGAAGGGTTTTATATATATATATATATATATATATATATATATATATATATATATATATATATATACAGTCGGACCTCTATTTAACGAAGTCGCTAAATCCCGAAAAATGTTCGTTATATGGAAAATTCGTTCAAAAGAGATTCACCTATTAAAATACTTTAAACTACACAAAACAGATTTTAAAATCATAAACACTAAATATTATTAAAAAAGTAATTAATCATACCTTTATTTTGTAAATTAATATCTATTTGTTTTATGTATCTTACCCATCAAAAAGAAATCTGCAAGGAAACAAGAATGAAACAAAACATTGTCCGGATATACACTACATTTTCAATTAAAAATATAATTTTATATTAAAATTAAGGAATTTTATCGACATTATCGCATTTAATATAACAAGTAATTTTAGGCATACATTACCACATACATCCTTAAATTCAATTACTGATAAAGTCTGTTAATTTTGTCTGAGTTTTTTGTTTGAAAAAGTGTTTTCTCTCATATTACGTCTCGCATCTTTACAATGGACAGTGGGTGGTGGGGGGGGGAGGTTGGGGGGGGGGGAATAAAGGATGAAATGCAAACAACGGCATTTTACTGCTCTCGGTAAGTTAGGCGACTGTTCAAGGTCATTGATCACCATAAAATGTGTTAAAAAAAAGAATAAATTTGAAATTTTCACAAACATTTTGTGAAATATGGAGAAAAAAAATATGGGATCACAAGAAAAAATTCGTTAAATAGAGAATGCACTTCTCTATTAGGAGGTTATTTTACGAAGAAATTCGCAAAAATGTTCTTTGTTCCAAGAAAAAGTTCGCAAAATAGAGGTTCGTTAAATAGAGGTCCGACTGTATATATATATATATATATATATATATATATATATATATATATATATATATATATATATATACCCAAGATTTTACTTAAAACAAAATCTGGATCGCAATGGGCTTGCAAACACTTCGACTCCCTGTTTTAACTAAGTAATTCGAAGGCCGTCAATACTTTAGCTGATAAGCGTTCCCTTGACAACAAGACGAGCGGACGATGGAGAAAATGTATTTCTACCAAAGATATCATAAGAAATAAAACAAAAAGACTATATTAATCACACACTTTATATCACTCTTAAAAGTACAAGCTTTGAGAATGTTATTGTTTTAGTCGTATGCTAAATGAAATGCTAATTAATAATCAGTGTTATTTTATGTATTGTGTGAAATGTTATTATATTGATAAAATGAGGGATTTTGTAAATAAATAAAGGAAAAGACACCTTTTTCTTCGCTTAGATTTCCCCGATAAGCATTGAAATGTGCAAAACAGAATTTCCGGCATCAGTGTGAAAGCTTAAAATTGAAAGCAAGAAAATGTATCGATTATTTACCAGGAGATTTAACGTAAGTGACTACCGCCACATGATAGTCACTGAAATGAATATTTCAAATAAAATGCAAAAGTTGGCTGCGTTTGCTTTTTGTCCCAGCAGTAACAGGGTTTTCTAGTAGGCTTGAGAATTTTTAAAAGTATTTAGGTATGGCTTATTATAAACGTAAAAATTATATTTGGCCGTTATAAGACACTTCACTGGTCTGCAGTCATTTGAATTTAAGTGAACTTGACAAGGACAAATAGATTGGAGTGGCTAAGTTTTTTTTGTCATTCAAGAAACAGACTTCTGGAATTAAGAAGAAGTGCGTGAAAGAATCGTTTATAAGAACGTAACACTTAAGTTCACGCAAATGTAAAGAGTAATGTGAATAAAATATAGCTTATACTCTAGTTCTTACAATTATTTAGAGTTATGTCCGCAAGATCGTGTACCTAAAATATATCTTAGTTTAAAACTGAAAATAAAGGCATTTTTTGTACAGGAAGGGGTGAGTGGGGGTAAGATACACCACTTTATGTTGGAAACATTACTATTACTATTTTTGACGTCGATATAATATATTTTACTGAACGACAGATAACACAGTTAATGTTCATGAATTTAACCGGAGCACATGGGTTTAAACTCAATTTCACAACTGAAAAATAGTCGAATAAAAAATATTTAAAAAGTCATATATTTATTTTAACGCTATCCTAAAAATAAAAAGTTGGATTTGTTTGAAGTTTGAAAACCAAAAATATAGTCGTAGTGCATTCCGGTATAGTTTCCTTTCAGTCGAACTTTCTAGTTTCTTGTTGAATAAGTCGTTCTTTCCAGGTTAGATTTGTTTTATTCGAACAAAAATATGTGTAATATGAATAAATTTCCCTTTGGTGACTTCTGCAAAAAAAATCTAAAAACTCAAGACATATTCCCACTCGCTACATACCTATCTTTTGTTTAGTCCTCATTTGCATTTGCCTCTTTCGTTCCAAAAAAGAAAACCACATCAACTACAATAAACAGATCTCGATGATGAATCACTTGGACGACCTCAAAGCAAAAGCGGGAGGTCACAGGCAAAGGAGGCATACTTGCCGAAATTGAATCAGCGACACAACCGGAGATAATTTCCTGCTCTTTTCGAGTAACATTATCGTGTCGCTATTTCCCTGTCAACCTGCTTTTCAATGGACAGTCACAATTGTTGGTATTTCAGAAATAATGAGGATGAATACTAATTTTATTACCTTTCACGGTAATTTTTATGAATGAGAAAGTGAACAAAATCTTAGAGTGATTTTTGCTTCACTCTGATATATGGAGAGAACGTATATCTATGGTGTCTGATATAAAGGGCTTAAGTCAAAAAAGTGATTTTTAGATATTTTTTAATATTGATAAAAAAATAAAAAAAACTTTGACTTGTATAAAAGGCTTAAGTCTATCAATTTTGTATACAAAAGTACATTTCACTGTACAAAAGACTCAAGTCGAAATTATGAGACTGCGATTGGTATAAAAGCCAATAACTTGGTATATTTAAATCACTGTTTTTGACTGAGCCCTATATACCAGGAACCATAGATATATTCCCCGCAGATAAATTATAATAAACAACGGATCATATAGAATGTAAGGTTATAAACGGAAAATTTTTTGCTCATATTTAAAGCTATGTAGATTTTTAGTAGCATGAACGTAAGATTATGAAAACGGGTGAATGAAAAGATTACTCGATTTGAGTATGAATTTTCCTTGAATTTTTTTTTTCACCTGACTTTCGCAATCTCTTCTAAATCTCAAGTAGTTGGCTTGCTGAGTGATTAATGTTTTAGCTTCTGATGTTGTGGGTGGCATAAACCTTGTAGTTTTGAAGAATGAAATGGATTACTTTGCCTTAGGAAGTAGCAAATACATTCAATATTAATTTCGTTTAGAGAAGGATTTTCTGTTCTTTATCTTTCTGAGAATCTGTTTCTACTTTATTTATTCCATGATTAATTGATTTTATCTCATGGCATCAAGATTTAAACGTGAGTTTATATACACGGTACTGATTCATTGATAAGTTATTGTTAAATTCAATTTTCCTTAGAACAAGTTTACCGTATGCGTGTTAAGTCTGAGCTCTGTTTGTATCGATGTAAATGCACGATACTTTAAAACTATCTAGCATAAACTCTGTGGAATGGACATTCATTTAGATTTAAAAATTCAAATTTTTCGAAGCTAAAACAAGAAACTCTTGCATAAAAGAGTGCAAAAAATACGTTTTATTAATTATATATATATATATATATATATATATATATATATATATATTATATATATATATATATATATATATATATATATATATATATATATATATATATATATATATATATATATATATATATATATATATATATATATATATATATATTATATTCCAATGCGTCGCCCAGTGGCTAAGTGGTTAAAGGCATCAGCCTTCCACGCCGGGGGTGCGGGTTCGATTTCCGCGTAAGACTTGGCTGTATTCTGGGGAACCGGTCAGTCTTCCGCCTGCAAATGGAGCCCCGTCTAGAAAGGGAAGCTGCAACCCATCGTCCATCGCCGGTGTCATCGTTTGTCAATAAAATTCTTCTGTGATTGTGTCATTTGTCTGTTTCTATGTCTTGTATTCATATGTACATCGGACTGGGGTGAAATGTCGTCATCCCCCGGGGACATTAGGCACACACACACACACACACATATTCCAATGCAGCAGGCGCAGACGGTTTCTTGGACAATATACGTATCGACATAATACCTACAGTTTTGCTAGCCATTTTATTATGGGGATTCCATATATGCGGACTAACATTACCCCCTATGAAGGGATGACACAAACAAAGGCTTTTAGTGGCGCAACTCCGGGATTCGATCCGAGCATCCTCAGCACCGAAAACCAGCCTGCAGTACCACAGGGACGCCACAAGCCCACGCTTAATTATATAACCTCTGGAAAGTGATAATATGGAAAAGTAGTACCTCTGGAAAGTATTTAGGCCTAATGATTCAGATTTAACATAGTCTGGCGTTAACTTAATATTTAATTCAAACGTAATGCATATTTCTCAAAGTAAGAACTAATTATTTCTTTTTTAACTAAATATAAAATTTAGTGCAGGATATTTTCTCTTGCAGGTTAAAACTAAATTTTTCCTTGATGAAAATTATTTGCAGATAAATTGTCTGATAAACTATTGTTCATCTGTGTTTTTAAACCCGATATAGTATTAGTTATTATAAAAATAGACAAAAGAAATAATTTGAGCAACGTTTTACTTCGTTACAAGGATGAATATAAGCACAAATTTTCAGCATTGTATTTAGATGAAGATAACAAAAACACTGGTTTTGAATTATGTGCCTTTACATCCTAGAAATTATAGAATTGTGAATCACAAACAGTGAGAATACTTTGTTGTATAATGGGATATTTATTTCTAGACCAAAGAAAAAATAAAGAAGAAATAAATACGATGCCTTATGCTTAAACATGAAGGAGGGTTACATATGGGAGTAATGTCCAGTAGTTTAAAATTATTTGAATAACTAAGGTTATCCTAACACTTAAAATACTATCACAGCAATGACTGTCTTTTTTTTCCTACTTCATGAATATCGTAAGTTAACATTCTACCACTTGAAATCAAACGATGCCGAGTGCTGTGTGAAATTGGAAAATAAGTTTCGATAAGAAGTGAATTTGCTTCCTTACGACAGCGAAACAAAAAAAAAGTACTAAGCGAAGTAGCAACCGGTTGGGGAAAGAGGCCTGTTCATTAGAACCTAAACGGTTCTGATACCCTAATTACAAGGCTTGTTTTCGATGATTGGATGGGCGTCCAACAACTGGCTGTATATCGCTCCGGTGCTGTTTTTTTTCTTTTTTTAACTTGCTGCCTCTGATGAGTGATTGCTATTCTTAACTTTGAAACTTGGCTTAATCCTCTAAATTGTTCGTAGTCTTTTGTATAAAATTAGACCATATATTTCCGTTTCTTTAGCCATGGCGAAAATAATTTTATTAAAAAGTCATTGAATTAGATTATTGTTTCTTCACATGAAATGTACTGATTATTGACAAAAGTTGATTATTTATTTAAGACAATAGACTAGAAATGATATAGCCTTTTTAGTATTCATCAACTTTATTCCTTACATAAAATTATTATTAAATTATGAAGCAGGTGCTTCGGCTACAAAAAATTAAAAGATCAGTTTTTATTACTTGTGGAAAAATATTGATTGTTTATAAAAATTGCACGAATTTTCCATAGAAAACTACATCAGCCTAGCAAAAATTTCAAATTTGAGTTTTTGATTGCGTTTACTAAGTCAGTAACTTTAATTCAAATAAATTAGCAAAATTATGTTTAATAAACAGAAATTCATTCAATTTTCTCCTTAGTATTATTTATTGAATAATACGTATTTGAACGGGAATCTGTAAAATGAAAGGAATCTTACAATCATAATCACTTAAGTAAAAAATTAAACATAAGCGACATATACATGATATCGCACTGCTTCATAATACTGAATGTACTAAATTACCTATAGTAATGTAACAGCAGAGCTTGACGTATGTAGTTTGCATTATCTTGTAGTCCTCGAAAGAAATAATAAGTGTATTTTAAACTTTTTATCACTACTCATTTAAGGACCATCAGAGTGCAAATCCTTTTGTAAGTATGCTGATTTGTTTATATAATTTTTAAATACTCCTTTTCTTTCTTTTTTTTCCTGTTTAGATTTTGTATTCAATATTGAAGATAATAAACGTAAAAGAGCTGTCATCTTGGAGCTAAAAGCCTTTAAGAAATAAAAGTAAGTTTAAAATTTTTTTACTGTAGTATTCATACATTCCAGAAGTACACAAATGATATCATGATCATCATCCTTTCACATGACCTTTACAAATGGTATGAAAACATTCAATTCATCTCATCTATAAATATATATCATTAAATAAATCTCATTTTAATATATCTCATCAAGAAATATATCTTATTATATTTACAGCAATTAAAATCGAGTAATAAAAGGAAATCTAAGAAATATAATACTTTAATGAAACTGGCATCATAAAAATCCAGTGATTCCACAGAAGTTTGGTTAAATAACCTAAATTCTAAACAATATTCTTTCATTAGAAATTCCTGACAAATTATTTATATACTTATATATTATTACAACTTGTTAAAACAAATCAAAAGAACACCATTTTGAATTTTGGAAGAAAAATAGAGGACTTTATAGAGAAAATTTTTTTAATTTATTCTATTTACATTCTAGGGAATATTTTAGATGATTCTACTTATCTCTACATTTGTCATTTCCCTCCACAAAATAAATGTAAAAAAGGAAATACAGCATAAAAGATACACATTTAATATTGCGAGTTAAAAAGGAGATAAAACACCCATCGCTTGATCGATCAAAAGATTACATTTTAGAAAGAATATTAATCCTTTGTTTAATGCGTGTCGAAAAAATTTCACCGTTATGGCTGCGATCTTACTTATATTTTATTCTTAAATATTTTCACATAAAAAGATAATATCACAAGTCGCAATTTCTTTGTTCACTTCCGAATTAGAAAAATAAATTATTTTAATCAACAAATCTCCAATGCTTGACAAAAATTCAATAACAGTTCAAAATACTCTTTCCCAATCATTTTTCAACCAATCATTTTTTTATAAAAGAAAGCAAAATGTCTATGGACATATCTTTTGAATTTTCAAGAGATTAGATCTTTTTCAGTCTATCGCTTTGATGATGGAATTTAGAACCAAAAAAAAACCCTTTCATGTAACTAAAACAGAAATCACTGGAAATTATTTCTCTTAAATATTTAAAATATATGTTTATAATACCCCTTGAAAATTGGTCCTGTTTCCTATCTGAATCAAAACGGATTTTTATGAATGAGAGCATCAGCAAACTTTTCTGAATTTAATTCAGTAACCGGAAAAGTTGGGATTATATAATGCATAATGTTATTATTTTAAGGAATTTATGCATTAATTGCCATCACTTTTATTAGTTAAATTTCGAAAATAGTTTTCTAACATTTTCTTGTACGTTCATCAAACTAGAGTACTGTCGGTATTATTTTCCCCTTGGCGCCTAAAATTTTATCCCTTGGCGAAAAGACTTATTTACTCATCTTATTAGGTACAAGAGCCTTCCTCTCTCAAGGTGCAACCCCTGTGATGGATACGATAGCTCTAATGATACAGGAGGAGAGAATCCGAATGCCCTTCCAGGGCTTCTAAAAAAGCAAGAAAAAAATAACGAATGATACGCTCATTTGATTTCGATTTGAGAGCTCTTTATAGGAGACGATCTCCGCCAGCGATAATATCGACGCCGCAGCCGTGGCTCTTTGGGCATTTCTGGTTCCAAATGTGTTGGAATCATTACGTTTCCAGATCGTGCAAGTACAGTTGTCTAACAGATTTGTCGATAAAATGTTTGCCTAAGTACTGGGAGAGCTCTTTCTATTTTTTTTTTTTTTGCTGCTAATTTTTGGGGTTGCTTAATGTTATCTTTCGCTTTCTTTTAAGGCCACACAAATTACACGTGTGGTACACGACTGGGCTCTCAAAATTAAAATGCGATAAATATGAGCGGTGTAATGATGATATCCATTTCATTTCGCAGTCAAATAAGAAAAACAACGGAGTTAAATTATTATAATTAGATAAGTTAGAATTGCATTCGCATCAAAATACTTCGCAGACATGCGTGATTGAGCGTGTTTTTCTCGGAGTAATGGTACTTGAAATACTTCTGAAAAATGATTGGGAAAGTTGTTATTAGTTACACAGCAAATATTATGCACGAACAAAATTTTAAATCTTATATCAACAGATAAGTTAATGGCATCTTATGTAAGAATAATGTTAGAACAAATACATATACACTCATATATATATATATATATAAATATACACACACTTTAGCACTGGTGGAGCCAAAATTAAATACTGGACTTGATATTGTATGCGGTTTTGGTTTGGTTTGGAGTGCTACGGTCAACTTTTTGCTACACGGGTGCTAATTCGACCGGGACCTACTGCTTAAAGCCTATTCCGAACGGCTATAAACGTCCATACCAAGAGTAGGATTTGATCCCACAGACTGTGGTACCGAATTCCAGCACCCTAGCTATTCGGACATTGCCAAGCGTATGTGGTTTTGATTGAATCTTTTAAAACTGCATGAGTGATTTGGCTATTACGTTATAAAAAAATAGGTCGTATTCAGTTATTTATGTACTCTCTATGTACACTTAGTTCAAGATAGAACGTTAGAGAAAGTGGGCGAGAAACAAGTTTTATTTATTTAGGAATATGAAACAAGTGTAAACTCTTCTAAAAGATTGCTCCTGCGATCATGTCCCAGGAATAATCTGGTGTTTATACGAAAGTCAAATATTTCTTTCTAGCAGAAGTTTCTCGTATCTGAGGAAGAGAAGACAGAAATGAAGCTGTAGACGTAAAATTGCCTTTACTTTCCTACTGATATTTAGGCTCTGGAGCGTGGATGTTACCTTAACCTCCCTCCCGTGATTGCGCCACTGTATCAGACTACGACACTGTCCAAAAGGAGTCTATCTCGCCCTCCTTCCCTAAAATTCCCTATCAAAGTATTCCCTCCGTGATGTGAATTAGGTATGTATCACGCTCTCTTGATAAAGCCCGGGACGCCATAAATCTGCCGCGTTGCATTTAAATAATTTTTTTAAGAATCTCACCACATAAAGACGAATAGGGTCGTATATAACTCGCGAATTTATACGTCATGCAGCACACTTCTCCCAACATACGATTCCGAATGTCTTCTTATACGTAATTTATCTCTGGTCATTCATCACACCTCGGTCCCCAAAATCGCACACACAGATCTGCGGCAGAAAAATAAAAAGAAACAGAGCGCCTCGCCGCAGCTATTTAGATATCGGCAATTCGTCGTCTTAAGCTAGTGGTGATTTAAAACCTTTCGGACTCCATACAAAAGGTTAGCGGAAAGAAAGAAAGAAAGAAAGTCACGCGGTCGAAATAAATAAGATGTGGTATACGTTTCTCTGTTTAAAGATTTATCTCCAGATTGTACTTCGCCACAAATTGTTGGGAGCCCCCGGTCTTCTGTTTCCCCCCCCTCCGATGTGTTTTGTTACGAATATAGTTTCTTGGGCTTGATATCTTAATGCATGCGCTCACAAAGCGTAGAAAATTGATAACGAAGTGGTTTTAGGAGATTCCAATAGATTTTTTATTACTCTTTCTTTGACTGGGGGCCACTAGATTTACTGTCACGTGGTTTGGTAATAGCCTGAAATACATGGCTGAC
Source organism: Dolomedes plantarius (assembly GCA_907164885.2). Taxonomy (NCBI): domain Eukaryota; kingdom Metazoa; phylum Arthropoda; class Arachnida; order Araneae; family Dolomedidae; genus Dolomedes; species Dolomedes plantarius. The sequence continues at coordinate 54,563,145 of OU015492.1, forward strand.
GTTAAATTATCTGCTTTTCTTAAATTTTAGGGAATGATGGATTTTTCCTGATGAGTATCTATTGCAGGATGTATTTTTAAGGGGAATGTGCTAGATATTTGGAGTCATCGTCGATTGTTTCTTTGAAGTGCTCATGCCGTGGGTATGAGATTTGTATCAAAACCGAGCGACAAGAAAAAGTTTTGATGATAGAAAAACTTGTCTTGAGAAATAACTTTTAAATGAAAGATAAAAACACGACATAGCGTTAAATCGGGTATTTTACTTGAATTTTTCAATATTTACTATTTTACATGACTATGGCTAGCTTGCTTGAAAATATTCCATACACCTTTATAAAAGGCATTTGCAGCTAAAATATTTACATTCACATCTGGAGTACTATAAAAAACCATAACCATAATCATTGAAATTTTGCTTGTGTTCCTTTTTCCTTAACCTGATAAATTATGTGATAAAAAAATTACCAGAAATAGCTAAAAAAATTTTTTATCCTATTTCACTTTGAGCAAAACATCATTAAACAACAACAACAACAAAAAATAATGCACTTGAAATGGGCTAAAGTTTACAGACATATTTCTCAAATGTTAAAAAAGAAAATGTAGTTTAACACGTATTTCATTAGCTCTGATTTTATATCCATTTCAAACAGTTTTTTCAATGCATTGGATACTTACTAATAATCCCAATTAATAATTCTAGTCATATTAATATCTTTCACGACAACAAAAACTCATGTTTCGTCCTAATGTTCATATATATATACACACACACACACACATATATATATATATATATATATATATATATATATATATATATATATATATATGTGTGTGTGTGTGTGTAATATTAGAAAAGGAGATGTTGGATGACAGGAAGAGGCCTCGAATCATTATTCAATCATGGAGAGTGGCTGGGTAAAGGCTTAGGCAGAGAGTCCAGTCGAGGAACACAGAATCTACATAGTTGGTTACATAGATCTTTATTAAGTAATATTCTACTGGCTCAGGTACACTTTTTATGTTCCAGTTTTAATTGCTATAGGACTTTATGCATAAGAAATATCGTTCTATGCAGTCGGAACAGCACATAGAAATATAAAACCGCAGTGAATTTTACGACATGTTTTACGGACTCGAAACGAACACAGAAGACCCGCTAAAACTCTAGGTTCACGCCCTGAGTACGGGCTCGCTGAACTTTTAATTGGTTAAAAATTGACACCTGACTTTAACGCGTCATATGGGGTGATCGTTTCGAATGTTCCACAACATTTGATCTTATATAACTGTTGGCCGCACGTGGAATTTAGCGGAAAAACTAATAGCTTAATTTGGTATACCTAGATCAAAATCAAATTGACGGATAATGTCCTGTTGCGGTCAGACAAAGTTAATGAAGAGAAAGATTTATCGTTTCTTATATATATGTTGCCCGGTATAAAGGGCTTGATAAAGCCCGATGTTGGACTCCCATATAAACACCATACTATTCACTGGACAAGTCAAAAGAGGTGATTTTTAGATATTTGTTAGTATTGATGATAAAAAGAATCTTTTGACTCGTATAAAAGTCATAAGTCTATCAATTTTGTATACAAAAGTACATTTCTTTGTACAAAAGACGAAAATATTGTTCTACGATTGGTATAAAAGCCAATAATTTGGTATATTTAAATCACTGTTTTTGACTTAAGTCCTTTATACCGGCACCCTAGATATATTATTTGATAAGACAATAAATCATAAAAAAAAGCAAAAATATCAAATGCGTGTTGAATAAAATCATAAATATTTTTTGCTTCCAAAAAGTCTGAGTGCATGATAAAAAATACTATAGTGATAAAATAAATAGTAATTTAAGACAAGTTAAATGTTAAGATTGAACTACATAGTTTCTTCTTAAATATCTAGTATTTTTTTTCTAGCGAAAATTTTGGGTATATCCTTGTGTGTTAATGTTACTTTATTCATTGCTAGTATTTTGCACATCTTAACAAGCATTACAATTTTTTTTTAAATTGTATTAAATCGCTCATATTCGGAATAAAATCGTACCTAGCGAGTAATCGAATGGATTAACACGTGTACCTATCTACCATCAAAATACACTACGGTACTGTGTACGTAACGCACCTGGCACGAGCGCAATAAATTTCGCGGCACAAGTCACTTATTCCGTCGATTTCCTCGCCGAATACATCATCTCCATCCTCCCCCCTCCTTTTGTTTTCCCGTTGTAATTAAAACCCTCGGACCGGGAATGCTCATTCATAATGTAGAGAGAGAGACTCATTTCGCTAATGGTCGCTCAACTCATTTGTTTCACTTTGTCCGCTGCGGCGAGACACCTGCCCGCGCTCTGTAAACCACATGGTTGCGGGGGATTTGGCAAAGCACGTAATGGGATGGATCGGGACCTCAGACGCTCAGATGGGGATTTCGCGGGGGGAAAAGATGGAGCGTTTTAGTTTTATTATGAAAGGATTTGACGCGACGCATCTTAAAATGTTTATTTTTGATATGAACTTGGAATTTACATGAATAAATAAACATATAAATAGATAAATAAGTAAATAAATAAATACATATATATATATATATATGTGTGTGTGTGTATGTGTGTGTGTGTGTGTGTGTGTGTGTGATATGTAAAAATGAATAATATGTAAAAATGAATTTTTGTCTGTTTGTCTGATTGTCTGTCTGAAATCGTATAGAAATCCACAGTTTAGGAGCGACGATCGTGAAATTTTAGATACAGGCGTCGTTAAAAACAGCCGAGAGTTTTAAGAACTTCCGGAATCGAAATTAATAACAGTTAATTTTTAATTAATAAAAAACCAACAATTTTTAAAAGGTGCGTGCACTAAATGTAAGCTGTTACATTTTGGGGAATCACCCCTCTGACTATGGTGACCACGTTAGGTATAACTGGCAAACAACGAGTGAAAAGATAAAAATAAATAAAATCAAAAAGTTTCAAGTCATATATTAAACCAGAATAATAATAAATGAAAATAATAATCTTTCAAGTCAGATTTTATACTCTAAAATAGATCAGATCCAACGGCATATTGACACTCTCGACACGCGATGGAAAATTCGAATCAACCACGCTAATTGTCACAAGATCTTTTTTAATTGCTACTGCAATCCCCCTTGCCTACATCTTTGTGTCTATTGAAGAGCTAAAGACTAAGCTTCTATCCTGCTAACTTATTTCTGACATAAATCTCCTCTTACATGTATATTCACCAATCCACACAAACTTTCCAATAATCACAGTGCGAATATCTTTCACTTTACTCTCCATAATACTGTGTCATCGTGGCGCATGCGGAATACCGCGTACTTCCTGAAATTTTGACCCGGATTCGAATACCGGCCGTGGGAATTCTGCTGAACCTGGAATTTCAGCTTTTTAATGAAGGCTTTTTTATTTCAGCTTTTATTTTATTATTTTTTCAGCTTTTTAATGATATGTTATGTATACTGTGTTTAGTTTTTTAATGGATTTTGGTAAACAAACATTTTTTTTTCAGTTTTGGTTAACATACATTAGACAATTTGACATTTTTATTTTTCAGATTTTAGTGCTACAATAATGAAAGGCTGAGACTCCTAAATTCCGAGATGTGTATGATAACACTTCACATGTATTTTTCTATATTATTTATACTGTGTTAATTTTTAAATTGATTTTGGCTAACAAACATTCTTAAAATCCCGGGCAACGCCGGATAAATTATCACCTGTGTAGTTTGATAATTTATAAATCTTAAAACTGTTCCCACATGTATATTTACCGACCTAGAAGAACTTTTAAATATTTTTAATTAATAAAAAAACAACAATTTTTGAAGGATGCGACTCTCGATTCACAGACATGCAGTAGATGGCACCACTATTTTAAACTTTTAGTATCCAAAGCCATTTATAATATTATCTTTTTGATTTTACCAACTTTTGTGCAATGTATTTAATTTCTCGATTAAAAGAAGTTTTTTTCTAAAAATTAATTTACTTCGCTTGAAAAGCTAAATATTTTATGCACGCGGTTTAAATTATTATTATTATCTTTATATCGTAACGTTAACTTCATGCGCGAGTATTAGTTTTATATGCTTTTATTATTATTATCTTTATAATAGCGTTATTTTCATATGCTTTTAAACAACTATCGTTTTTATTCATAATATGTTGGTTTTTTATTAATATTATATATATATATATATATATATATATATATATATATGTGTGTGTGTGTGTGTGTGTGTGTGTAATGAAAACGAAGCAAGCGCTGGACATCAGGTAAGAATATTTGTCGAATTTCATACAGTCAGAGAGTAGTCGGGACGATACGTTAGACAAGACACGGAGCCGGGCCTGTGTGACAAAGGCACTCATTCGGTCATAACACAGTCCTTATTTCTTAGAATTTCTGCTGGACGGCTTACAATTTTAATAACTTCGGCTACACATAATTTCTCTGAAGACACAGTTTCACAATTACTTATTCCGGAACCTGCCGGAGAAGCTCAAGATAAAGGGACGAAGCGCTCTAGAGGGACATGTTGACGGATCGGTGGCAGACGCACAAAAAGCGACGGAGAACGCTGTCTGCGTAGAAGGTGCGGGCGTGTTAAAACTTTTAATTGGTTAATTGGGATCACGTGGAACTCATCGGACGATTCTCTCGAATTTTCTAGAACATTGCGTTACACTGTTTTTAAAAACAACTTTAGCTTTTACACATGTATTAGGGGAAAATCTAATCGGTTACTTTGGTTATTTTTATATCAGAATTTGGATTAAGGGATGATACTTTATTGAGATAGAATGGAAGAATTTCGAATAGGTGTTTAATTAATGAAAGTGAAACGATATTGTTTCATATATATATATATATATGTATATATATATATATGTAATATACCCATTACATCACGTCATTAGAATATAATCTGAAAGAGAAACTAGCTCCTATTTACATGGCTGGAGCTAGACTCAGCCTGAAAGGAATAAAATTTTGATGCAGTCTTGCCGAATCGTTTATTACAGCGACAGAAGTACATCCGTCCATTTCTTCGGAAGCGAACATCACCTTTCAACCTTATGCGCGAGAGACGAAAAAAAATATGGCTGTTATTTTGCAGGGTCAGCAGAATATTAGGGCTGGTGATGGGAAACCACGCCTCTGAATCCGGAGATGTACACGTGTAGAAATGCATAGACAATGCGATTCATGGGAAGTTCTGTTGCTAAGGGGTTTAAAGTGATAAAGTAATGTTACTGGGGATTGGATTCAGGAAAGGGAATTTAAATGCTAGAATGGAGGGCGTAATATTTAATTTATTATATATATATATATATACAGGGCACTCGTAAACCAGTGAATAATTAAATAAAACTATTCAAAGATGTGATGAATTTATACTGAAGATGAGAGAATAGTTCAAATTTAAAACTCTCTCCTCTTGTTCGTTCCAACTAAAAAAGACGCTTTTTACAGACAAAGTAATTAATATATTATTCAGACTAGAAGGGAAAAAATACTGAAAATGAAATATCTGTCCTCTCGCATCCTCAATTTGAACTAAAACACATTTTGAGAAGCCATGTTTATACTCAAATACACATCATGCACTTAAAATTTAATATGTTTGTTGTATAAAGGTTATTTAATATAGGTTTTATTAAATATGAACCATTTTACTTGTTTAACGATTTTTTTTATTCTATACAAAAATAAAATAAATAAATAAAAATTAAAGGAATTTTCTCTGACTGATAACTTTAAAACAATAATGTTTTTGTTTTAGATATCTTATTTTTGGTATGAAAGCTGGCAGGTAATATCATTTTATAAAATCTTTATCTTTGTTGACCGTAACTATACCGTAAATAATTAATTTTAACAATAAAATAATTCCAATATGAAAATGATTACTTTTTAAAGCTATTGGATAAATTTTATTCAACAATTTAGTATTACTAAGTGCATCCATAATAAATTTTCATTTCTTATGCATATAATGAATAACGTTACAATAAGTTAATAGCTGTCGTTTTAAATATATGAGATTAATTATCGAATGAAAATTTCTATTACTTTTTTCTATACTTGTATTTAGCATGTTTTAATGGTTATATTTACACTAATTTTTGGTGATTGATTTAAACTGATATTTCTAAAAGTAAGTATATATATGTAACTATTCTGATTTTCTTCTTTTAAATTTAAACACATTACATTACTATAAATAATTTTTCTTAGTGCTATTTTATTTTTTTTTAATCTAAAGTGTTGTATCATTAGTAATTATCTGAGATGCAGAGAATATTTAGAGCAATTACTTTGATTGATCGAAAAATTAATGGCACATAATATTTTGCTAAGTGCTTCTTTGTTTTTATTTTCAGCACAGTGGAGTATTTCAGCATCAGAAAGGGTGACTTCTATAGAACATTTTCGATAAAATTGTGCAGTAATTACACTGTTCTTTTAGTAATTGATCAAAGGAACATTAATACAGGTCACACCTGATGTGGTGTACTTGGCGTCATAGCCACATTTTTGCGGTATTCCTTACACTAGCATGAGATGGTTTCATTTTGCTAATGCAGGTAATTATATCAGAAGAGAATTATGTGTAATGTTCGTAATTTTTTCAATCTCTTATAAGATGATTGTGTTACTTTTTTGGTTTGTTAATTCATTAAGTTTAAAAACAGCTAAACCTATAAATTTTTCCTTTATCTATAAAAATAATAAAATATTTTTTTTCTGAAAGTTTTAAATGCACTGAATAAATTCTTTGATCCAAACATGCATGTTCTCTGATACAACAATTACCATCATCAATCATTTCTTCTGACTTTCTGCATACCTTCAAAGTGGAGGTAATTGGTAATTACCAGATCAGGAATGCATATCTCTCTGTTCTCTTTGCGTAATTACTCCTTTCTCTAGAAAAGATATATCGGTAAAAATTCATTATCGGTACTCTCAATTCCGTTTCTAACCTCTTAGTTGCACCGCTTCTTCTAATGAAGATACTTTACCGATGAAGAGAATGCGTATAGCTTTTATCTAATGCATCGAAAGGGGCACTCTCTCCTTAATTAAGGACACCTTTCCACCTGCTTTAACACTGGACTCGAGCATGGAGATTAATCTGCTCTTAAAAAGCATGCAGAAAGGTCCCATGTTTATTGAAGGTTTGTATTCAAATATTAACATGTCATATTTATTTATAATAATGTTGTGGCGTAATATGGAATGTGCATTTCTTCACAGTTCATTTTAAAGCCGGGCTGCAGAATTATTACCCATGCAGTCCACAATTATTAAATAGTTTTTAAATTTATTTTGTGATGATCGAGGAATTTTCTTCGATTTCATACTATTTCTTAAACCTTTTATGGCAATTATAAGAATTTCCCCCAAAAATTTCACGACAGTGAATGTTACGTAAAATAAAGATTCTTAAAGTAATTTGATTTTTCCTTGATATCAATTATTCCTTGTACTTCATTATTCTAATACAACTGGACAAAAAAATAAAATTTGCAACTCAAATTTTCAAATAAATTTACATGAAAACTTCAGGTGATTAATACAACATATAATATTTTGACAAACACACTTCGAATCTTATATTTAATTTGTAAAGGTTCATTTGAAAAAAGCTCTGTTCGACAGCATTAAAACTTTCAGTCAGCAAATTATTAAGAAGCACGTGGTCTTATCATATAAAAGGTAATGGTGAAGACATTCTGGGTAAAAACGTATTATGTATAATATATCAAATCCTATCTTAATTTTAAAGTGCTATGTGTTTAATTTAATGTTTGTTATAACGCACAATTTTTCTCAGCCCACATTTTTCTTATATTAACACTAGAAAGACGGCTGACGTCATTTTGATGTTTTCGGACATACTATTGAGCGCTATGTCTGTATTTATGTCCTCAGGCTTCTGAAATTTTATGACATTTTCTAATTTTACGCGAAATATGCACACACATTTACAAAATTATATCCAATAGTAAAGAGGGAGAGAAAATGTGTTGTATATCTAATACGACTGAAAGCCGTCAATTTGACGGCAATATAGAAAACAGGCAGAAATCTTCAAAATAATACCGGAAAAATGTTGTTTACTTTTTGTCTCTTCCCCCTTTTGCAAAGAACAGAAATATTGGCTCTTCTGAAATGTTGGTGTTGAAATATAAGAACTGTACAAACCATGCATATATTTTTACGGATAAACCATACTAGGTCGTCAGTTTGGCATACCTGCATAAAAATATATATAAATATATACTAATTTATAATATATTGGTATGAAATAGTTAAAAATTCAAAGTATTTAACCGTTTTAAAAAATGTAAAATATTTTAAATTCTTCACTTTATTTTTAACCGTCAAAACAACGGCCATCAGTCTTTTTAGTAAGGAAAAAAATCCCGCCTTTCTAGTGATAAGTGAAATTAAAAAAATTAATAGTCTCACGATGATCAAGGTATTACTTACAGAATATTGCATTGATTTAAAATACGTTACAGCAATAAAATTTTCGAATTCCCTATGCAAATCGTTTTACCATGTTCAATTTCATTTATTGTGGTAATAATTTTGTGGTGATATTACCCCTCTTTGTATTTTCAGTTAGAGGTGTTGTACAAATTCCAAATGCATTGTGAATGCTAAATAAATTCAAAACTAAGATACTGTTAGTTTCCCAAGTTGTGAAGAAATGCGTGTTGTCAGTTTTCTGTCAAATTCAGAAGATGAAAGACACATGCCCTGAAAAAAAGAACTATTACGTCACACTTACGCAGTCCTCAAATTACGCTGTAATGAATAAAAATACCCTAACTCGTACATATTTTGTTTTTCTGCAACCAAACTAAAATCTCTAGTACATAAACTGCTCGGTACACTACCACACACCGTCCTCAATTAATATGATGCTATTCAGAAAAGTTTGCAATAAAATTTCATTTTTCCTTTGAACGACAAAAGCAGCGTCATACAATCCATAATAAAACATGCCTGAAACAAATGCCTGCATAAACCACTTTCAAAATAATCGAAATCTGATTAAATGCGCTGATAAAAAGAGAGAACGGAAAGAAAAGTATAAAATATTCACAAAAATACTCATCCACCCAAGCCTTTTCTGCATATCATCCTCGCAACCAGGTCTTCACAATTAGAAACTCGCTCTTCATCATATCCCGAACCCCGTTATCTCAAAATATTATCTTTTCGCCTCTGAGAAGGATCGATGGGGCATTAAGCCTGAATAATGGCCCGATAATTAAAAGACCTAATCGCGGAGCATTGTATGTCCCCCGTACCTGGTGTATAAGTTACACGATGAAAATCTTTTTCGCTTTTTGTTTCCCTCGATTTCAGTATTTTAAGGGAGGGAGTAAAAAAAAGAGGGAAATTTTTCCGTCATTTTTCAAAAGGAGTTTCCCTAATGAGAGGTCATAATAATAAAAGTATATTACTGAGCGGAATTATGGGCAATTAAGCGATTAGAGAGGGAGAAATGCAAAAATTTATTGGCATCTTAAATGATGTAAAAGAAGCCTTTGATAAGAATGTGGTCTTGTTTCATTAAAGGAGCAATTTAATGTGGTTCAGAACCGCTTTTAGCTACATGTAGGAAATAAAGCAAAGAATTGTAATAGTTTTTTTAATACAGAATTGAAAGGATTCATATTAATTTTTAAACTCGTTTGCCTTTAATATTTGTCTCATCAACACGAATTGGCTTCGATTATAAATGAACTTCCTGCGTTTGTTTAGATTTATTACAGTTCACATTGTATCATCACAAATACTCCCTAGTAATCATTTTACCATTCCTAATTGGAAATTTCTTAAGTTTTTAAATTTATGCCATTTGTATATTTTAAAATAGATTCGTATAAAAGTTAATCAAAACAAAAGTTGCAATTTCTGAACGGATAAATAGTTTAAGACAGCTAAAACCCACTTTCAGGATGACATGATCTATTGCAAACACAGCTATACACTTTACATAAAATATTCATTCGTATTCCCGAGATAAATTATCAACCAAATTCCGAATATGGAACTAGTTCTTAGCTAATCTCCTTTTAAAAAAATCCAAGTTTTAAATATGGTGTATAAATCTTACTTTACAAGCGGGTTAACCTGTTGGAAACTTTGTTGGAAGAATCTTTATCAAACTGTTTTCATTTTTTCTTCCACCATAATACCCCAGAATACTGAATGCAGATCCTGCCTGCATTCAGTATTTCTGGGAGATGCTTTTGAGAAGTACTGTTAAAGTATGTATTTAATTTATGGCAACACATTTCTCGCTACGCTGTTTTTACATTGCTACTAACAGTTTACTTGTTTATCAATCTTTTGAACGCATAATTCAACCAATTTCTCCATATTAATCGTTTTCATGAGAAAAAGCAAGTAGTAGAGACAGGTTCCTTCCTTGATAGGACAGACTTTAACAATGAGAGTTTGGAATTCCTGCAGTGATTTCTGAAATTTGGTCATCAAACTACTGGCCTGATACTGAAAAGTTCATGATACCATTGCACAACAATGTGAATTTGTCGAACCTTTTTATTTATCGAGAAAGACTTCATCAAGTTGGGACTTCCACCCTATGTTTTCTGGTTGATCGTACAGATCGGTTTCCATTATCTCAATGCTGGATATGCTTGTTTGAAATTTACAAGATCTCACATGTTAATTATGACAAATAGGTATAACCTTTGCTCCTAACATTAATTTTTAGTTAACCAATTCTTTAATCTCCAAGGTTTTAATCAAATTAATGTCTTCATTTTAATACATTTTATGCGTATACTATTATTTACATATTTTTTTTCTAGATATTCCTGCAGGTGTTTTAGTTTTTTTTCCGGAAATTAAAACATTCAGATTTTTAAAGAATTTTTACTTGACAGGGATCATTTGAGTTTGAATTACTCAAAAAAACTTTGTTTACTTTTTCTAATTACTTTTACTAATTTTTTTAAGCTTGCTTGATTGCTCGTTACTTAATTTCGTAAAGAAAAGCTGTTATCAGAAATAGTTTCAATGAATGAAGAAAAAGAAAATAGATTCGACGATATTGTACCCTGAGTAAAAACTGTTACATGAAAAGTAATGTAAAAATATCATTCGTTGTCATTAAAAATATATTAGTTTGAATTTTTTAAGAAATTACAAAATTTGCCTTTATCCTATCAATGCATATTACTTTTGTAGGTAACAACCTGATTATTTTTTCTTAATTTCGTCATGATACTTTAACTTACTCTACATTATAGGTGAACGTAAAAAATGAGTGCTATTTGTTATAATAAATAATTAAAATAAATAAATTTCCTTTGAGTCCGTAGAAAGGTATTTTTCAATATATTTCTAACAGGATTTACAAATAGAACTAGACTAAATCAAATTTATATTATTTGTTTAATTAACATTTTTTACTTTTTTGTCAATTTATTTTTGATACTTTTTGATACTTTTTCCCTTTTTTTTCAAAACTTGCATATTACGCTCACTTTCTACTGATTTTATGTAATATATGAGTGAGATTTATATCTATAGATGATAGATATGTTATTGAATTTTCTTTTACATATGTTATGCACTATACTGCCATTAAAGTTATATACGAACCTTGACACACTCTTCGAGTTACTTAAGCGAAGACCGTCTATAGATTCCGACGCAAAGCTCAGTTTTTCTTGACTTATGTAGCTCTGACTTATTCCATTCCCATTGCACCGAAAGACACCCGGCATAGCATCGAAGGCTTTCCATGTTTTCACCCCTGCAGATGAATAAAAATATATATTTTTTTCCTTAGACTCCGCCCACATGGTATAGTGGATAGCGTCCTACTCTTACATACTGCCGGCTTGGGTTCGAATCCCCAATAATGCTTGGTCCTTACCGTAATGTTCCTGTTTAGGGAGCAATGCTGGCTCGCCTAAAATGGTGCTCCCGTAATAAAGAAGTAGTCAGCAAAACTACGTGGATCTTCATGAGCCAAATGTGAGAAGAATTACCCACTATCAGAAGACAAGTGACTCCGAATTGTAAATATATATATATATATATATATATATATATACAGTTGGTTCTCTGTTTAACGACGCTCTATTTAAAGACGATATTTCCCGGTCCCGGTCCCTCCGACGTAAAAAAATTCTATTTTAAGACTATTTTGTTTCTATTTAACGACGATTTTTTCTTACATGATAAACTTTTTCTTCAACATTTTATCTACTGGAGGGTTACTTTCTGTGGGGGAGTTTGGTTTCAAAAACAGACCCGGAATTTCCTTTATGTTTGTTGCAATCTTCAGTGGAAAAAACCGGGGGAGGGGGGGGATTACTGTTTCTCGGAAGATCGAACATTCTTCCCTGGTGGATCGAATTTCTTAGTGCGGGTGTGGAATCACTCTATTGTACCTACCATGTTGTCATGTGATTTGCGAACTGTCCAAAAGCACCCCTCTCTCACTTCTTCTGGGAAGCACGTGGTCATGTTTAGAGAATTCATGGTTGGGTGTAGGAGCTCATTCCAGTACGAATACGAGGTGAGCAGAGCAAAATGGCATCAAAGCGAAAGCATCTTACGCTACACGAAAAAGTGAAAATTATTGAAAACTGGGAAGAAAGTGTTGGAATAACAAAAGTCCAATTCGCAAGACAATTTTAGCTACCCGAGGCATTTTAGCAAGCAAAGAGAAAATTCTTGAAGCAGCACAAAAATTTGGTTTGGGATCCAAATCCAAACGGCAGAAAATTCAATGTGGCCGATCAGAAGAGTTTGAGAAGGCAGTCCTGCAATGGTTTCATCAAGCAAGAGCATCTAACATTCCAATTTCCGGAGTTGCTATTATTCTGGCAGAAAAGTTTGGAATGCAAAATTTTCAGGCTTCGGCTGGTTGGCTAACAAAGTTCAAAGAAAGATACGGGCTTGTATTTAAAAGCATATCTGGCGAAAGTGGCTCCGTAGATGAAAAAATAGTGGATGAATGGAAAATAGTGCTGAAGGGGAAATTAGATGGATATGATGAGAAGAACATATTCAATGCAGATGAGACGGGCCTATTCTACAATATGGTGTCTAATAAAACCTTAACGTATATGGTCGAAAAGTGTTTTGGTGGAAAACACAGTAAGGAACGATTGACTGTTTTACTGTGCACTAATTTAGATGGATCTGAGAAATTTCCACCACTAGTTATAGGCAAATCAAAGCAACCAAGGTGTTTTAAGAATATCACCAGGAAACCTTGTGAGTACCGCAATAACAATAAAGCGTGGATGACATCACACATTTTTATTGACTGGATTAGAAAATTTGATGCAAAAATGCATCGAGAATAGTGAAAAGTTTTACTTTTAATCGACCCATGCACTGCACATACTCCAAATATCCCTGGACTTACAAATTTCACTATCCATTTCTTACCAGCTAATTGCACTAGCAAGTTGTAGCCATTATATCTGGGAATCATTCGCAGTGTGAAAGCATACTACAGAAAGTCTTTAATTAGGAAATTAATAAACAATTCGGCTGACAGTATAAAAATTAGAAAATTTACAATCTTGGAAGCAATGCACATGATAACATTAGCATGGAAAGAAGTTTCTTCATCCACAATAAAAAACTGCTTTCGCGTTGCTGGAATTCACAAATAACTTGTAGTGGAACTGCAAAGTACGGATGTAGAAATCAACGAAGATGACATTACCCCTGAAGAATGGAGAAGTCTTGTTGAAGATGAGGATGTTTCAATTCAAGATTTCTACAATTGTGATAAATATGTTTTAACAACAGATTTCAGAAATGTAGAACAAATTTATGAAGATATTGTAAACGAAAACACAGTGTCAGACGAAGAAGGTGAAGTTGAAGACACGGAAAGCGAGACACTGCCACCGTCTTAAACAGATGCAATTTCTGCTCTAGATGTTCTCCAACGCTATATTACATCGAAAATGGAAGGTGACTCATTTAACATTTAGAAAATCTGGAAAAGAGAATAACGAAAACAAGGCGAATTAAGCAATCAAAACTTTTTGAATTCTTTAAAACGAAATTTATTGTATTGTTTGTACTCTTTTTTTTCAATGTAATTTAAAATAACTTTTTGTGAATAAAATAATGATGATAATAAAAATAACATTTTTAAACACGCCAATATATTAAGAAATATATTGACAGTCCTAAACCTGTAAAGTGTGAAGGGAAATGTTATTTTTTCACAAATTCTGTTTAAGGACGATCTCTACTTAAGGACGATCTCTACTTAAGGACGATTTTTCACGGTCCCTTGAAAGTCGTTAAACAGAGAACCAACTGTATTTAACAGTTCCATAACTGACTGACTGACTGACTCACTGACATACAACGCACAGACCAAACCGCTGGACCTAAAGGGCTGAAATTTTGCATGGCGATTCTTCTTATAGTGTAGGGGTGCACTAAGAAATATTTTTGAAAAATTCTTCTTAGAATTTTTTAAATTAAATTTTTGAGCTGTTTTAGTAGCTTTTTTTAAGTTTGCATTTAAAATAATAATTTAGGGGTTATAAAATTTATATCACGAGAAAGATAGTAAAAATTCCTTTAAAATGAGATAATTTTCGAATCTTTACCTCCATTTTCTGATTTTTGGTATATTTTTAAAGATTAATTTTTAGAATTTAATTTATAAAATGGTGTTCACGTGATTTCTTTTTCTGGTACAATAAATAAATTTATCGTCACGTGCATAACAACTAAATAGACAAAAAAAATTTTCTTGCTAATGCGGCAGACGATTGGACATTATCCAAAAAAATATTAAAATACAGTAAAAGATATTATGTTCCTCAAACTGTACTATATTAACTGTACTATAATCTTTAATATTTCCTATTACATTTAATTTGAATATTTTTTTCTACATTATTTTGTCTATAAAAATATCTCTTACGATTTTTTTATAAATATATGTTTTTTGGTTTTTTTTTTACATCAATTGTATACATTGATCATCGTATTTATTATAAATAAATAAATATATATATATATATATATATATATATATATATATATATATATATATATATATATATATATATTGGCATTAATTGCATACATTGACCGTTGTATTTAATTTGTATGTACTCCGTAGCGAAGCACGGGTTTTCACCTAGTATATGTATATATCATTATTTGTGTATTCAATCGTTTTGGTTTAAGATTTTTTTAAAGATTCCTCATAAAAATTAATTAAATTAATTTATGCTATAAATTCCTTCTAAAAAGGAATACAGTAAAATGGCTTGAACTTAAAAAGCCCCCCCCCCCCAAAAAAAAAAGAAAAGAAGTCATGTCTTGCAATTATGATACGAACATCATAAAATGATAAACGGAAATTCTAGAATGATGCTGTATCGCTTTCTTAACGCATTGTTTACTTATACGCATATGTCTGGATATTGGTAAATTTGTTTCCCGTCTTTAATTTTGTTTAGTCACTAAATTTAGTAGCACGTATCTGTTGGTTTATTTGTTTACTTATTTGCTTATTAAATCTTCGTTTACTTATTTCAAACAATGAATACTTAGAAGACATTTTCACATCACAGGCAATGTACATGATGCGATATTACAATAAAATGCTAAAAATCTGAAGTATGAAGTTTCTTTTGCCTTTGATGAAGTTTAGAAAAGAAACATAGTGTTCTTATCCCACATTTAGTTTTTACCTTTTTTAATACTTAAAATGCATTTTCTGTTTAAAAAATTTCAACGTGTAGTATGACATACTGAAAAGTTTCCAGTTCATTGCACCAGGACTGCTTTTGAAATCTTAAAGGCTCGAAAAACTTGGCTTCCTTATCACGTAAAGGCATCTATATTAAGACCTGTAATGCATTGAGCCACCACACGCGCCGCACGTAATATAAATATCAAAACATCGTGATATTAATCTTCATTCTATAAAGATAATGGCCAGCGGCAGGAATTCTCCTTTTTTTTTTAATCCATAAAATAAATCGGCCGCTTTGCTTCCCTAAGTCCCTACCACGGGTAATCCTATTATAAAATGCTTTTCAATTAATAACACTCCGGCCATCTCATGATGCTCCATTTTTTTTTACATAATAAAACAAAAGTAACGCATCTGTGAGAGCCAAAGCAAATTAATATGATAATAAATCTTTCAACCAGAGGAGTTAATTAAATGATATGAAGAATTAACGTGTTTGTGAATATTTTTTTATTAATTTTTTTTTTTGCGGTGCATCCGAACAAAAACCTCCTCGGTACCGTATATCCATCAACTTAAAATGCATCGGATGGCGTAATTGCTAGCTCTTCAGAACACTCCTTCGGTTTTAGCCGAGGTAACCATGCAGATAGAAAGTATCTCTTTGACGCAAGTAAATCTGCGTTATTTAGATCATGGGCGGGTCGCCCATACCCTGGAGTGTCAATTGTGAGCTAAAAATCGGTCCTGACGGACATAGGTAGCGAAAGGTAGAAAGTGACAGTGAATTGTGGAAATTTTTGTCAGTAAGGGTGGGGCATTTATTCAGTTTTCAGGGTGTAAGTAAATGACTACTGTGCAATAGAGGAAAAAATATTCATGTATAAAAGGAGACTTATATTTTCTTCAAGTGCCAGAAAAACAATTTTTATGATATATTAATAATATAAGAAATGAGAGGATTTTTTTTTCACTGTATCCTAACTACAATTACTGAATGAAATTTATATGTATAAACTAGCTGAATACCCGTGCTTCGCTACGGAGTGCGTTCAAATTAAATACAACGGTCAATGTATGCAATTAATGCAAAAATTTTAAAAAAATATTTATGAAAAAATCGTAACGGATATTTTTCTAGACAAAATAATGTAGAAGAAAATATTCAAATTAAATACAACTGTCAATGTATGCAATTAATGCAAAAAAAAAATATATATATATATATATATCAAAAAGTCGTAACGGATATTTTTATAGACAAAATAGTGTATAAGAAAATATTCAAAATAAATACAATGGTCAGTGTATGCAATTAATTCGTATGTTTAATATCCATAAAACATACTAATTTGAATTAAATTCTTAAAAAACTTTCATCTAAATTAGTCTAGTGCTTAAATTTCATCTTTTACCTTGTTTTAATATTTTTTTTCAATTTATTTCGTTGTTATGCACGTGACACAAAATTAATGTCTAACTAAAAATAATGTCTAATTAACGCATCACTAAACGCATCGCAAAGTATCACAAAAAGAAAAGAAACCGCGTAATCAACATTTAATAAATTAAATTCTAAAAATTAATCTTTGAAAATTCACCAAAAAATAGAAAATGTAGGTAAAGATTTGAAAAACATTTCATTTTAAAGGAATTTTTCTGATCTTTCTCGTGATATAAATTGTATAACCTTCAGATTATTATTATTATAAATATAAATTGTAAAGACTATTACAAAAACAGCGTAAAAATTTAATTTTAAAAAATCTAAGAAGAAATTTTCAAAAATCTTTCTTATAAACACTATAAGAAGAATCGCCATGCAAAATTTCCGTCCTTTAGGTCCAGCCGTTTGTTATGTACTCTTCTGCCATTAATGCTATATACGAAATTTCACATACACTTCTAAGCGAAGACTACCGATAGATCCTGACATAAAGTTCAGTTTCTCTTGACCCGTATAGCTCTTACATCTTCATAAATATACATTGCACTGGTGCCACATATTTATCCTTATTTTTTGTGCATTCAATCGTTTAACATTTTTTAAAAATTCCCCATAAAGAACTAAATAAAATGATTTATGCTATAAATTCCCTGTAACAAGGAATATTGTAAAATGGCTTGTACTTAATAAGTCCCCCAAAAATTCATGTCATACAATGATGATACGAATATCATACTATGATAAACGAAAATTCTAAAATGATAATATAGCGCTTTCTTAACGCATTATTTACTTTTATGAATATGTCTGCATATCGGTAAATTTGTTTCTCTGTTTAATTTTTTTGTTTTTAAACAGCAGTAGCTTCAAATAAAATTGTACATACTCTATTTTCAAATATATAAAATTTCCCCATTCATTAAAATGATAATACAGAATATAAAACAATTCTTCCTATCATCTCGCCTGTACAGTTTACGATGCATAGCTGTTAAAATTGAGTGATTTTTTTGTCACTTTTTTTAAAAATATCTTTTTGTTTTGTTTACCAAGTAGTTAAATGCATTCAGTAAATGTTTATCAAACTGATATTTTCATAATGAAACCATTTTAGTTATCTACTTAACAATTAGGAATTTTGTTTGTGAACTTATTGTAGTTTTTGTTGCAAAATAAAATCTCTACGGGAATCAAAACAATAAAAAAGCGTATGTCGTAGCAATGTAAGTCATTTAAGTAAAAGTTCTTGAAATTTTCGGGTATTCGTATAAAAGATTTAAAACAATATATCATTTGACATTTTTTACTTAAGCATGTGCATCAATATCATCTTACAGACAGCTGAAGAATTTCTAGATAAAATAATCCAAGAACCTCGACTTTTTTTTTGGATATACGACGAATAGATATCTCATCATTCAGAAAGCTTTCTACTTCATCGTGGAGAATTTTGTTTTACTTTTTCAGTGTGCGGAAGAACAATTTACAGGGACCATTTATTTTGGGAAATTTAACTAAATGTACGAAATACAGAACTTTAAGACTTCTTTATTTACAGTAGTACAGTATCTTTTTAAAATGAGTGCAAGGAATTACGGTGGGATCCAATCAATCTTTTTGACATTTCTCTGAAAATCCTTATCTGAAAAAAATAAACTAAATTTCGAAATTTATCCAACGCTTATAAAATTCCCATTTCTAATATAAATTTGGCGAGTAAAAAGATAAAAAAAACTAGATTCATTTGTGTTTTGCTATCCTTTGGAACAATTTGAACTTAGTATACGAATCCGAACTATGGTAGTAATTGAGATACGCAAAGCTGTTTCCAGCGTAAAATGCCATCAAGTCCATACCACTACGCGAGGGAAATTTATCTTTCCAGAAGGAATACGAGTTGCCTCAAAATTACGCAATGCCTGAAGATGAGTCGTAAACTTACAACTTTCAACCGAAAAGTATGTAGGTTTCGACAATTAAAAACATCCATTTATCAACATTGAAGTTAAATGACTAATGACATTTTTTTTCTGGAATCATTAACATCATAAGTGTTACGCAGCTAATCACAGAAAATGTTGCGGTTAGAGATGAAAAATTGCTAAAGCCATTCGTTAAAATCGCTTAAAAAGTCTAACACATTTTCTTTACACCAAAACAAGGAATGCCAAAAAATCGATGAGCATTAACATATATTTCTAATCACAACCATTAACTGTCTAGAATCCGAAAACTTTCCGATATTTATTCATGATTGACCATCAGAACTTAGATTAATTAATTTTAAGTGCAAATTTTGAGGAAGTACTTGGAAACATGCATACATCAATGTCTTGATATATTTCTTTTATTTTCTTCAATGGTGATAAAATGATTTCTTTATCTGTTAAACCGATCTAACTATATCTCTGCCACAATCTTTCTCATATCGTTTCATTCCCTTAGAGCAACTTAACGCTCTGTGAGATAGAATCCCCAACTTTCCCTTTTATTATCGTCTATTTACATTTCTATGATGCCCGGTATAAAGGGCTTAAGTCTAAATCAGTGATTTTTAGATAATTGTTAGTATCGATTAAAAATAATCTTTTGACTGGAATGAAAATTTGATTATGAAACAAGAAATATAGTACGTATTGTATATAAAATTTATAGACCTAAGCCTTTTATACCAGTCAAATTTTTTTTTTTATCAATACTAACAAGTATCTAAAAATCACTGTTTTTGACTTAAGCTCTTTATACCGGGCATCATAGATTTATTAACAGATATAAAGCTGTAATTTTTAAATAGGGTTGCTAGGAGTCAGAAGCCTCCTTTCGTTCTCTTCGTATAATTTCTTTTGGTTTCGTATTGGACACATTCTTACCCCCCCCCCCCCTTCTTTTGTAACACTTTGTTGCTTTTGAGCGCGCAACAGTATTTTGGAGGCGTTAATCTTGATGAATCCCGTGGAGTGGCATTTTACTGCTACTCTTTCTCTCTTTTTCCGTACCTTAATAAATGGTAAGTCGGCATTAGCCCTCGAAGGGGGACCTGAGTAGCGTTACAGCCTTCTTACATTGCAGGCTGCCTTTCCTTAATTGCGTTTAAATTTCCTTGCATCGGTGGGGTAGTCAAGGAACCAACGTCAAGATTAAAAGGACTGGACTTTACTATTCGTCCTTTTAAATGCTTTTTAATAAAGCTGAGTTAAAATTTTTAAATATGAATCTATTTGATGGTCAGTTAAGCGTGTCGCAAAAGGATTTAACACTGCGACTCTGTTGTTGTTGTTGTTGTTTCTAATGCCCCATGGCCGGAAGTATTACAGACCAGGTCCATATAAGTTAGCGGGGTGAGGGTACGGTTTATAATGGCACCTCAATGGTCGGTTTTCGATTTAGCCAGGTGCCACCTCAATTTTGGCCAACCATCCCCAGGGGTGGCATCTAGGGGATAGTACCCTCTCCCTCCCTCTCTGACCTCATTGAGGGGCTTTCCTGTCTACGGATTTAACTTACCCATATACGGCCTAGACACATAGGTATACTCGTATAATGACTCTTGTTAGTATTCGATCCAAGCACCCTCAACACTGAAAGCCGGCGCACTACCCTTAGGCTACCTCGAAACCTTGCGACTCAAAGATGATGAATTTTTCCTTAGATACAATCCGTAATAAACAATTATAATTATTGTCATTATCACACGCAGACATTGCCATGCGTTTATGTTGTTAATTAATTGATGAAAACAGGCAAAATTTAGGTTCCATATTTATTGTCATACTTTTTTTGTAAATCCTCATATCTCATCAATAGTATAATCACGACATCTATCAGCGTATAAGTAATCTGCATTATATTTTCAGTGAAGTAATAGGGATAGATTGCAGTTCGAATTAATTGAGGTGCAGTCGAATTTTATGAGCGGAGATCGATTAAACTTTTCTATCTAGCACATACCCCGGCGCTTTACACATCTATTTTAAAGGCCTCTCATTAACATATTTATATTTAGTAGATAGATGTCATTTTTCATCCAACAATAGTCCATTGTTTCTTTCCACAAACACGCGAATTCATGTTTGGAGATCGAAAGGGGTGCAATAAGGCAATGGACGCGCCCAAAGACTTATGGAAACGTCTCCAGAAGTGGCGCCGCGCTGAACGTTTTAATTAGTTTCACTAATGACCACCTGCGATCGTTAATTAACCGACGAGTATCTTAGGAGGACCAGTCACGTGATTCCCGGCGGCCATTCTCATTGGATCCCGCTTGATGGATGGACCGAGATTAAGCTTAAGTGGGATTTGGAGAGAAGGGTTTTTGAAAAGTGAAAGTTTTGTTTTGGTCTTTCATATGCAGTGAATATTAATGCGCCTGTGTCATTCATGATTAATTTCAAAGGTTTTTTTTTTTCCTGAATAGATTTAATTGTTCGAGAAGTTTTCGAGTATCGCATAAAAACCTGGCAGAGGTGTTTTAATACAAAAATTTCGTATTTTCGAGTTAAGTTATGTTTGTTAGAATTTCCTAATAAACCGAATTATCATATTAGAAATGCATAAGAACAAATCGTTCATCAAAATTAATGTAATAATATTTAAATATAAAACAAATTATACTTTCGGTGAAATATATTGATAATGACATTTATTGGGATGATAACCACATTCAAAGGTGATAGTGCCGAGCATAGGAGGCCTAATATTTGAAATATGTGCCAAGAACAAATATATTTATATAAATGTATTTCACAGTGTAAACAACACTTTATTTAACACAAAACCTTATATTTAATTTTTCATATTTTTTTTGTTTCTCGGGTCTAGTTTTTTTTAATTATGTTTTCATTCAAAACTTTAATTTAGCTTTAATCTTAAGTTTAATTTCAATAACGTACTTCATTTTCAACGGATTGTTATTTGTGTTAAATGGTTGCTGTACATTTAACACTGCAAATAAGTATAATCCATTTTAATGTAAAGTGGAATTTCTTTAAACCATTGAAAATTTTTAAAGTATATTTTTAAAAGCATTTAATCAAAGCAAGTGTTGATTTATTGATTATTCAGTATTTTTGTTATAATCTTTAAGGTCTGGAATTCAAATTCGCACTAACTCTCATTTACTTCTGGTTATAGTTTAAAAATAACTGCCCAGAAATCAGTTGATTTCTGCATCTGGTTTTAAAATATGAATTGGCATTAGTTAATACATATGTTTTCAGTATATCGGTATATGTCTAATCAAGTTTCATCTGGAAACAAAATATTTTGTCTGGGGAACTCTTATGCTGTAAGCGAGTAAATTATTTCGGGATTGTGCTTACTTCAATCACACGTACACACACACGCACGCACATAAGTATATATATATATATATATATATATATAAGATACTGTGCATTATTATCTGTTATGTGTAATAATTGCGTTTTAACCATATAATATTTTAACTGGAGCTGTGTTGTTTTATATAAGCAAAAAGTCTCATAATATATATGCAATACTTTATAACTACCGTCGAACACAGTGTCAGTTAAACTATTATACAGTTAGAATACCGTATATTTAAATTGAAACATAAAACAGGTAAATAAGTTGCATTATTCAGATCCTTCTATTATCTCAGTCAATAGCTTTCTAGTTTTTTTCTTCTTAAAAGTGAAAGAAAATGAGGAAAAGTTATCATTCAGGCTGTAAGCCTTCGCCACTAATCCCGAAATCCATTTTTCAGACGCTCCTTTGATTAATTACCACAGAATGATTTCTACACGTATGGAAAAAAAAGTACTTCTTCCTCACCCCCCTTTTTTCGGGTATTAGTCTTCCTAAAGCCTTCTGCGTGCGGTAATAAAAAAGCTCGGCCAAGAAAATAATGACCTTCCGCGGCCGGCATCATGAGGACCTCCCTTCAGTGAATCGCTTCCGATCGGTCAGCCTTCCGTCGTTATTAATCAAGGAACTTGGCAGTTTTTCAGGATTTTTTTTTTCCATGCTTTGTAGAGAAAAGATCAAGAAAGTTTGACGTGAAGTCTGGACAATGGCAAGAGCTTTTGACATGCGTCCTCTAAACAGCGTAAAAATGGGAAAATTTTACACTTACTAACAGAATGAAGAATTGCGATTGCGATCTTTAACAGAAATGGCTTTATTTGGGGTGTTCACAAACCCTTTTTTTTTTGGGTAACTGCGTAGACAAAAGTTTTGCTGAGGTTCTGAAAATAGTTTGTTTTTAGCATCCCATTATGGACTTAAACTTTTCCCGTTATCTTAAACTCCCGTTATGGATTGATATGATTTGTATAAAATCACATAGATGCTACGTGCATATAGGGGGCAGACAAAATGTATTTACGTAAGTGGACGAAGACTTTGATTGTTAAGAAATCAGGCTATCATGAGAATTCAGAACAGCACCTATTTTACTCGCACGTGGTATAGAATTATACTATACCGTGTACGTACAATGTATGCATTTTTTTCCATTTATCTGCAAAAATCCCTTTCACCTGCATGGGCTACGAAAGAGGAAGACATAAATACCTGATCTGTAGTTCCAAAAATACATATTTCATAAATATTAATGTCCAGTGACTAAGTACACCATAGTAGCTACTAGTGTTTGCAAAATCCCGTTGGAATGAATATGGAAATATTGATAATCGTATTATTTGTGTGCGTCCCAATTTTGCGTGGCAAGCATTGAGAAAACTAATTTGTAGCAATGGATACATGTTGTCTTCAAGAAAATAAAGATGCGTCTTAGTTGGAGCATGTCTTTTCAGAATAGACATAAGTCCTGCAGAATGCCATGACTAAATAACCTATACCACATAACGGATCCAATACCATGTTTTATAGCTAGAACGAAGTGGTTAGGCCAGTGGATATGACCATACGACATTCTATACAGTTGTTAGAAATTCCATTCTTTTAAATTACCCATTCACCTCTCCTTCACACCTTTTCTGTAGCAGGAGTTTTATCATATTGCGTACAACCTTTGTTTGTGTGCAGTGATAAGAATGATGTTTATGGGATCTTTATTAAAATATATATATATATAATTTCACAAAGAATCTTTGTAAAAATTTTTTAAATAGGAAATCTCTGCAAAAGGAATTTCATAATGGAATCAATAGCATTCTTCAGAGAATTATTATATTATTGTCTATTTTAATCTAAGAATTTTTTTAACAAATCATTTCTTTGCTTCTTTTTCTCATTTACTTTGATTCTCTTTCTCCTTCGGGAACTTCTAATGAACTGAAAAATGAGGGAACTGATGAGAAAATAAAGCAAATGAGAAGAAACTATTCATAAGATTGGAGAAATTTACGCCAATGACCAAGAGTTAAGCAAGCATACAGTGCCCTGCCTGGCACCGTACTGGCTATTCTAAAGCAAATCACCCGTTTGGAAACAATCATCTAAGATTACCTTCCAGTTTGCAAAAATAATGCGAGAATTGAACAGTTAATGAAATGTCAAGGTGCCCGACTAATAAAAAAAAAGGAACAGAACCACTGCGGTAGATAGTGACTATAAGAAATTGACAACATAAAAGCATAGATACTTCTTACTTACTGACGATGGTTCAAAATACAGTGGTACCTCGACTTACGAGTTTTTCGAGATACGAGCATTCTCCCGGTAGATTTTTTGCTTCGAGTTACGAGCTAAAATTCAGGTTACGAGCAAACTTCAGATATCCCACAGCCAGTTTGAGCAGCGAATGCCATGTTACGTCTCATCAAATGAGAACACAAGAAGCATATAATATTTACAACCTTTATGTACAATAATTATGCAATTGTATACATATTATTCTGAGACTACTATCCAGTCTTAAACTGAGAGATTAACACTCAACAATTTCCACCCTTAGCATCTTGCTCTGCCTAAACTTGAGTCGCCCTCTGAAAGCGAACAGCGCCCAACCTCTTTCGCAGAGAGATAGCTTCAATTCCCTCCCACACTGGAACTCCCCGTGGGTTCTAGGGGATCGGATGACCCTGGTCCTAGGATCGCAAGCTCTCCCCCTTCTACGGATTCTGAGAAAATGTTCTTCGGATTCTCAGAAAGAAGAATCTGGACATTACAGCTACAGTGAACGATGCAACAATCGCCCAGCTTCCGTGTCTCACTCGTTCACTTTAAGAGAGTAGCTGGTAATAAAAGCGAAAGTAAGGAAAGCGGGGCGAAAAGGACAAAAATCAAAGAATAAGATTTAATTTTTCAGTTCATCCTTTCTCCTCCTCTTCCATCAGCATCTTCAAGCCTGATCTCCAAGGTAAATGTTGTACATTACACTTAATAAAACAAATTTATTGCGGTACATTCTATTGTATTGCGTTATTATACAATGTTTATAAGCACATTTTTCTTATTTAAAAACATGTAACAAAAAATTGCAGAGTTTTGGGGGAGCCCGGAACGAATTAGTCACCTTTCCATTCATTTCAATGGAAAAAATTGATTCGAGATACGAGTATTTCGAGTTACGAACTCCGTCATGGAACGAATTAAACTCGTAAGTCGAGGTACCACTGTATTAGTAAACAGAACAAACAGCATAAGAGAAAATCTTATAAAATACAAATTCATAAGTTGCTACAGAAAAACCATTGGCCAATTATTACAGTTCTCATTGATAATATAGATAATTATCACAATTTTTATTGATCTCAGTGATATCCTAATACGATTTTCCGAAGAAAAATAATTTCTTGAGAAATTTTGAGACCTTTTCACTTAACTGTAATTTTTTTACTGATCAAATCGGCATTTTAATGATATTTTTAAAGTCATAAAAGCTATAAACTTCTATAATATTTAAAACAAGTTTTGAGTATAATTTTAATTCACTTTATTTTCCTCTGTATGCTTTTCCTATAGTATTAAAATTAAATTAGTGAGTAAGTTTAGGAAATTTCCCCTGTAATTAAACTTGTTTATAGCTTACCGAGTTACTTTAACTGAACCTTAAAGACCTTTTAAAAGTTTTATCTAAAACGCCTAAAAGTGCTCAGACATTTTAAGACAATTTTAAAAGCCTTTTCTCTTATCTTTTATATCTTCTTTCTTTTCCTTGCTCGTTTCTTAATCTTTGTTAAATGATTCGTCTTCTTATGACATATGATGGATAAAAGTTAAGCTACCCCAATCTTAATAGAAGCTTTTGATAGGTTATTTGCTATTAGGAGATCGAAGTCTTGATACTGCCCAGAGTGTAAAATAGAACATACATCAATTCAACGTTTAATGTTCAGAGATAACTTATTTCGATTATTGTATTCTCGTTGGGTTTGAATCCTTTTTACCCCATGATTTATTTTGCAGATCATTTGTTTATTTAGAAGGATAAATACCTACCTATAGTATGAATTGATTGGATTTTCTTATACTATTCAACGATTATCAATCAATTTGGACGCCGCAGCAGATGGTTCGTACCTCTAAACAGAGATTAAACTTGCGTCTGTTTGAACATTAACGTTTGCTAATATCTTCGAACAGTTTAAGGAAAATGTTAAAGGAATTTTGGTGACCTTAATCATTAGGAAAAGACCAAACAGGTGTTCAAATTAGGTGAACTTTATCCTGTTTTGTATTATGCAATTTCGACGTAATCTCTTAAACTGTCTTTGTTCTTCCCGAAAAGTATTTGTTATGTAACTCAGAAGGTAGAAGTTAGGCCTCAAAATATGTAAGGTATACACAAGATTCGATTCACAAGAATCGAACTTTTGAGTGAATGAATTAAAGAAGCTGCTTGAGATATGCTAATTTCGGCATACGCGCTTAGTATAAATACCATGCAGCGTCATTAATAAAAAAAAAGGTGGTTAGGGTTGAAGAAGGTTGTTAAAGTTGATAGATAAGCGATAGGGAGCTACGAGGTATGCAGCTCCAGTACTATCCCGAGCTAGTGCTTAGGGGGCCCGAAGTTTATGTGGCAGTACTGCTGGTTTGACTTACTGTTCGTGAGTATTGAAAAAATATATTGTTCTTGAAAGCTGTATTTATATATTACGTACAAGTGGTACGTATGCTTATTGCTGTAAAA
The DNA here is from genome assembly GCA_907164885.2 of Dolomedes plantarius. NCBI lineage: Eukaryota > Metazoa > Arthropoda > Arachnida > Araneae > Dolomedidae > Dolomedes > Dolomedes plantarius. The sequence continues at coordinate 54,590,457 of OU015492.1, forward strand.
GCAAATTATATATGTGCAACGAATTCAATAAACATTGTTTCATGTATAAACTGTGTTTGCATCAAATTCATTTAGAGTGCCACTTCAAATTATATACACCCAAGTCTGGGTAGAAGTGAGCTATATATGCTCTATAAATACAACAACTTAAAGTTGCCTGCGCATGTAATTTATAATAAATAAACGTGGTACCGAAGTTTTTAACCCTAGAGTTTGTTTATTTGATTGTTTCCCAACTTAAAATATAAAAATTTGCGATTAATCTATCCATTGTAGAACGATGAAATGTTGAATATAATATATATGTTGTAACACAAATTTTATAGCTAAAACTTCTTAAAGAAATGTACAATTACAATTCAAAAGCTACATGAGGGGTAAATTTGTTAAAATCATGTGTATTTTTAAATCAGCAAAGCAATATAAATACATTTAAATATAATGCGTTCATCTGTCAAAGGTTTCTTTAATACAAATAAGGAAATATAACAAAAATTAGCTAACCCTTTATATTTTGCTAATATAAAGATTTGTCTGAATGTGAAAATTAAATCTGTTCATGAACACTCTGAAAACCGTACACAAAAATATTTATATATAATAAGACACGCAAAAATTAAATCACTTTGTGTTTTTAACTACATTTGTGTAAGGGTATCACAGCATTTTACACTAATAGAATGATTATCTGATTGTCAAAACTTACTCTGTTCATGAACAGCCGCAAAACCGTACACAAAAATATTTATACATAAGACGTGTTAAAAATAAAATCACCTTAATGATTTTTAACTGCAGTTGTGTAAAGATATCATAGCATTTTAGAGGGAAGACGAATCTGGTGGTGGAAAAAAATGTATGAACAAGTTAAGAACCAAAAAAATACCAAGGAAGATAAATGCCCTCTTTGTGCTTTTTTTATTTATTGAAGAGAGACTTGATACTAGGGGGTGTCTGGATCTATTTTGTATCTATTCTTCCTGATAAGTCTACGACGCCCGGGTTGTCAAAAATTTTGTTGTGATGTTTAGCGTCTTATCAAGATGATTTTGACAGCAAGCACGCGTGTTCATTGTTGCCTGCATCATAGATCCCCGTAGCTTAGATCGTGAATCCTTGAACCAGATTTTATTGTCGTGTAGTACAGCCATCAAAAAGAGAATGATGAGATACCTTGTGTGGCATAAAAAATTCCCATATGTAGGTCATTTTTAAACAAGAATGTCTGATTCTCGTTTGACACTCTCACGTCTTAAAATGCAGAAAATATGCAAAGGTATGAAGCCTTTACAACTGACGTTAAATTGTAAGGTTTTGCCGTTTATGTTTATATATATATATATATATATATATATATATATATATATATATATATATATATATATATATATATATATATATACATATACATATATATATATATATATATATATATATATATATATATATATACATATACATATACATATATATATATATATATATATATATATATATACATATATATATACATATATATATATATATACATATGTATATATATATATATATATATATATATATACATATATATATATATATATATATATATATATATATATATATATATATATATATATATATATATATATATATATATATATACAGAGAGAGAGAGAGAGAACGAGTTAAAAGATTACTAAAAGTTAAATAATTAAAAATGATTGAAAATAACATCTTGTATTATGATACTATTTTGACCATGCAATAATTCATGCATTCTGTTACTACAAAATATCGAATTTTGTAGTGAAAAGCAGAGACTTTTTCTTGGAAGAGGTGAGGATTTTTGAAAAATCATAAAAAATAATTTCTCAATGCTTTCTTTTTAATAAATTTTCCCTTTTTTACTATGCTTTTGAGATATCTTCCTTGTATAAAAAAATATCAGGGAAAATAAGAGTTTAAAATTCTATGTCGATTTAGAGCAAAATTTCTTTTCATCAATTCATAATGATGCATCGACAAAACCCATGGGCCCAACTGGTATATGAGATTCAATTTTCTGAATAATTTACAGACATTTGTCGTTTCTTACATGAATCTATAAAAGGAGTGTTTTTAGTTATTTCGTTTGGTGGCCTCATTGAAAAGGATTTTCGTGATATCTTCAGGTACTAGTCAAATCTCTTGAGGGGAACAATTTGACTAATATAACTTTTTTTTTTAACGAACTTCTTTTTGACTGATTATGCTCTAAAGAAAAAGAAGTAATAAGTATTTCTAAACAGGAAACCACTAAGTAACTTTCATTAGTTAAATTGAACACTTTCAGAGAGAAGAAAAATTGAACGGGAGTTTTTGGTAAGTGGTACAAAAAGGGTAACTGAGGCATGTATTTTACATGATGATTATTCATTGGTTTGAATACTAATATAAATTTCTTTTTAAAAAAATTGCTTTGTTTATCTTATGTTTTAAATAACCGCAAGCATTGTTAAAGTTGAAATGCTTAGATTATATCTATAATTAGCTGAATGTATAAAATACCATTTTGCAATAATTCAATAGGGAAAATAAAATAAAAAAAGCTTCTGCAGTTTGAAGTATTTTCAAAACGCTGCTTTTATTATTAGCATAATGTTTTTAATTTGTGAGAGGAATTCTGGTTTTGATGTTATCTACGCTTCCCAAAATGTATTTTGTCACTTCCTATTCGGGAAAAAAAATTCCAGATAAAATCGCTTTTATCCTCTGCTCTGCTAAGTAATATCCCGGCGGACAGATATAAATTTAATCACGTAAATGTGCTCAAAAGAAAACTAACAATGAAAAAAAATCTCTCCTCTTTTAATTTTCTTTGAACTGAGAGGTACAAAGAAGAATAGGAGGAGACTCTGGACCTGTTACCATGGTAACTGTGAATTCGAAGCTGTCACGTTTTATCGGGAAATTGCAAAGGAACAAAGTTGTAGTGTTCTTTTTTTCTTTTTTTTTCCCCAGCTATTTGTCAAGTATTTTGAAGAGTGTTTGTGTTATGCGAGTGTGCTTTTGCGGAGGTATTTCTTCTTCGCGGGTTTTCACCTGAGAATCGATATATCGATCATTTTGAAGAGGAGTCTTGTTTAAATATTTTATTGGCAAAAGAACTGGCATACGGCACATTTTGCGCTGCCTGTGTTGATGTGGTAGAAGAGGAGTTAGGCAATGTGCCAGTTAGCATATATTTCTGGTGGCAGGAGGTGTTTAGATATGAAAATTTTCTCTGCTTCACTTTGTGGTGAAGAGCGGTGAAAAGAGGGCGTTATCTGATTTAGAAATAAGAGGGGATTTGTGCCTTATTTGTGTGTACGTGTGTGCTTGAGTCCCTATTTTTTTACGTCCTAAAATTGTATTTCCTTCCTTCATTAATGATTTAATTTGTTACTATATATATATATATATATATATATATATATATATATATATATATATATATATATATATATATATATATATGTGTGTGTGTGTGTGTGTGTGTGTGTGTGTGTGTGTGTGTGCGTGTGTGTTAAAATATATATGAAATTCTTTCACACCAGGTTTGATTATGAACAGATTCCTATCTGTTTACCTGATGAAAAATATACACTTTTTGCATGCTTCCTTCTCTTATGATCTGATTCTGTTAAGATTTTTTTTGTTGGCATAATAGTGTTATTTTCCCTAAAATTCAGGCCGTAAGATTGGTATTTTTCTTATAATTTAAATATCATATTATATGTTGTTGTTACTTATGGCAATTTTGGAAATTAATCCATTACACTTGCAGCCGGGACTGATGGCCATTTATTTAAGGAGGCACCGTATAGGTGGCCAGCATTACCAACTCCAAGAGAGTCCCGTAATTTAGAACCAAGTCAAGTGCCGAGACCGGAAAACTTGACCCCGCACCTCCAGAGGTAAATTTGAGAACTTGGAGGACTTTGCAGCCACGACAGATTTTACGTGATCCAGCCGCCATTAGTGTACACGGCGATGGATTTGCAGTGACGGTCATCAAACCAGAGACGTTTAGATCTCTGGCCCACTGTTCTTGCCAACTGAGCCAACGCGCCCATATCAGATTACATTATTTTAATGAAAAAATAAATTTTAAAGATGAAATTATAAAAAAAATATAAGTAGAAATAAATAAATAAAAAAGATGGCAGTTCAATATGTGATATAAAATTAATCAAAAAACAGTTTGAAACCCAAGGGTTTTGAGAATCCGCAGTTTAGAGAACTCTAAAATATGCACAAACATTATGCAATAAGCCAGAGGGTGATACTAACCCTCTTAGATAGATAAAAATTGTTCTTGTACCATATTGTTCTCATTACCTGACTCTGAGTCCATGGTATGGACCATGTTTTTTTACTCTAATGGTTATATTTGCCAGCATTTAAAGTCGTAATATAAAGTCTAAAGTATAACTTAAAGTCATAAAATATTGTAAGTTAATATATTAGCTATCAAATCTCATAAAGTTGAGTGTAAAAGGCATGATAAAAAAAAATGTAGATAGGAACCATTGTAGAAACCGAAGTTTAGCGAAATTTTCGTTTCGAGTATATGCAGAAGTATTCATATCTAATCTTAAATTGTTGGGATATCAATTACCTTATGTAAAATTTATTGCAACTAAAATTTTAAAAAAAATATCAGATGTCTTCTTGATATCTCTTCTCCACGGAATTCAGGTATATTTGTTTGATTTTCAGAAAAAAAAGTTATGTCAAACGTATTGTTTAATTTTTACATTGATACTGAGTCTTCTAAAGCCGACATTAAACTAACTGAATTATATCCTGGGAATAATACAAACCCTCATTTTTCGAATTACTTTCTTTGTTAAAGCCAATGAGTCGAGATAAAGGCCATGTTCGCATTTTTCCCTTTATTTCTACGTTATAGCAGTTAATTATTATTTACAGACACTATTTTAATGATTATCTGCCAGGAACAGGAGTTAAACGTGGGTCTCCTCACCTCGTTGCTAGTATTTTCCTAACTGAACCATCCCTATTGTGTAAAGAACTCTCATTATTGTAATTCCATTTCCAGCGAAGTATCACTCACCTAAGATTGCTTTATGCGTTTTCGATACCACTTAAAGGGCTTCTATCAAATTTTTAAAATTTCAGTACAATTAAAACTCAGTAGAGGATATTTTCCATTGTAAAGAAAGCAGACTGTTCCCTGCTGAACCACATATGCAATCCTGAAATGGCGTTTTGATTTGAAAAAAAACAACTTCTATCATCATTGATAATCATTTTTTTCTTTTATGCCGGCTTCCCGTTTCTGCAATTGGGAATAAAATTCACCAAGAGTCCGCGAAAGAAATATTTCTAGGAAAATGCTTGCCATAAGAAATAAGTTTTGCTGTAATGTAAGGACAATTTATAATTTGAAAATCAGAGCCCATGTTGAATAAAGATTTTTTGCCCATAGAGATTAGTTTCAGTACTAATCATAATTATGAAATTCGTGATTGAAATTTGTGATTTTACTTTTAGATTTGCTTAAAAATTTATTTTTAACAAATACGTATTGAAGGTTTAATAACGTGTGTCTCATGTTTTTTCAAATGAATAAATACATTTAAAATCCATTCCGTTTTAATTCATATCACGACAACTAATGGTTAATATTTATATTGTAAAAAAAGTTAATGATTTAGACATATGGACAGATAGTTGTAGAATATAAATGTGCAAGTTTCTCCATAAAACTTTTAAACCAGGTCCTGACGTCGCTTTTTTTTTCTGTTCCAAAATACTCAGTGGAAAGGAGGAAAGGTTTAATGTTACATTTAAGGTAATTTATGAAAACTCTCATATCAAGTATATTTGATGGGAATGCAATTCATTTTAAAACAATTGGAAACAAAATAATTTTTCTAAATGGTCTAGAAAATAATTATGGTAGTAAAATTAGAAAATTAGAATAAAGAATGGTTTTATATCGTACGCGTGTTACGCTAACACTGTTCCAAATGTATAAATGCATTTAAAATCAGATCTGTTTGAATTTATATTGAAAGAGAATAATGGTTTTTTAATAACTTGTTAATTACATTTATTATTCATATGATAATAAACTTATGGTTTAAACAATTTATAATTTCCGTTGATTCTGTATATTATAATAATTTTATGGTTTATTTCGTCAATTTATGACTTCCGTTAATTATTTATGTTATGATAATCTTTTGGGGTTTAGACAATTTATCAGTTCTGTTGATTATTTATGCTACAATAAAGTAATGGTTTAGAGAATTTATTGACTCTGATTATAGCGTTTTTAAAATATCTATTGTGAAAAGCTCATGGTATAGGTACACAACAGGCGTGTTCATTACTTTTTTTCCTTATTTTATGTCCCAAAATACTCAGATAAAGATTAAATGAGTTCTGTAATGCTTTTACGGTATTATATGGGTGTTTAAATCTCAAATATATTGGATGGAATGTTAGTCATTTTAAACTTATTTTCAGCAAAGACTTTATAGAGAAACTAGCTCACTTCTACCCAGACTTGGGTGTATATAATTTGAAGTGGCACTCTAAATGAATTTGATGCAAACACAGTTTATACATGCAACAATGTTTATTGAATTCGTTGCACATATAGAATTTGCTTTTACATCAATAAGCATGCGTACTACTTGTACGGAATATATATATTAACATTCAATAGAAATACACATTTCAAATACTCACAAACCAGCAGAGAGTCAAACCAGCAGTACTGCCACGTAAACTTTGGGCCCCCTAAGCACTAGCGCAGGATAACACCTGGAGCTACTTACCTCGTAGCTCCCTCTCGCTTATCTATCAACCTTAACAAACCTTCTTCAACCCTAACCACCTTTTTTATTAATGACGCTGCATGGTATTTATACTAAGCGCGTATGCCGAAATTAGCATATCTCAAGCAGCTTCTTTAATTCATTCACTCAAAAGTTCGATTCTTGCGAATCGAATCTTGTGTATACCTTACAACTTATTGCTAGTAATTAAATGCTTAGTTTCAAATACTTATTGCTAGTAATTAAATGCTTAGTTTCAAATACTTATTGCTAGTAATTAAATACTCAGTCTCAATACTTATTGCTAGTAATTAAATACTTAGTCTCAAATACTTATTGCTAGTAATTAAATACTTGGTCTTAAATACTTATTGCTATTTTCCTTTTATACATTTGTGGAGGTGAAGTTTTTAAACCGGAACAAATGCATTTAAAATCTGTTTCGTTTGATTCAATAATATGCTAGGCCAATGGCTCATGCAATTTATCTGTTTCATTAATTATTCATATTCTTGTAGAATGGTTTAGACTGGTCTAGTAGAAAGGTTTAGGCAATTTATTAATATAATTTTTGATTTCTATTATAAAAGGGCAAATATTTAAGACATGGCACATAAGCGTTTAGTATGCTTCAGCAAGTTTGCCTTTTAAACAGGCCTTTTTCTTCCTTTATCATTTCTGTCTCAATATACCCAGAAAAAAAGAGGGGAAGTTTAGTACTACTTTTAACCCTATGTAAGTTAAGCTTCATCTAATGTATACTGGAGGAGAAGCAAGTCATTTTAAATCTGGTACAAAAAGCTTACAAAAGTTAACTCTTCTTTTTTTGCAGACAGCTTTATTTTCCTTTAAATTTCGACTATTTGAGCAAGGAACCATTAGTAGTTGATAACCACTTCCTCTTCATCATTAGCTTCCAGCACTGTTATTCTTCCACAAATTAGGTGACACACCATCTTCCATTTTCCGCACGCTGTATAAGAAAACTTTATACGACTTTGGCCCGTCAACGCAGTCCCTTCCAGAGAATAAAGTTCCAATTTTATGTTCCACAACATTCGGTAAAACTTAACAGTGGCATGAACGTTTAACTTCGCTAATGAATATTCAATTTCTCCGAGCACTTGGGGTGGCGATCTATAAAAGGTTTCCCTGTGAGGACTCCGTAGGGGGGAACTTCTGAATTTATTTATCAGTTTATCAGGTTTTGCTGTTCTGAAGAACTCCTCTGAACACTTTTTGGCAGCTCGTTTTAATGGACCCAGACGACATTTGATTCATTGCTTTGCATTTGGAATACATATGTGCCCTTTAGGTGTCGGAATTTGAAAGTCTAACACAATGCATTTCATTTTAACAAGTACGGTTACAGACACAATGTTTAAAGATTTTATGTAAGAAAAGAAATGAAAGAAATACTTTAGAATACAAAAGCCAACAATGATATAGAATAAATGGAATTTAAATTATCGTCAGGCTGGTCTCGCAGGATTCTTGGATCTGGAGACCATTTTTCATTCTTGCGGACATGCCAAAATGTTGGGAGTAACCCTTTTATGGGTATTTAAAGCTCATGCATATCTACTGGCTGGGCGCTAAATGCAATGCAAGATCATCGGGAGCGTACAAAATTTATGATGGAAATGAAGTATGTTACTTATTAACTTTTATTCAATAAGCAGTGTTCGAAACATAACACTGTCTTAAATTACCGATGCAATTTTTTTACTTTAAAAATCATCATTCGAGTACCTCTGACGGATTTAACGAAGTACATGGTTAAATCTATGACAAAGATTAAACGAATACTTGATATCTGACAATATTCTTGGTTTTATGTATGATTTATAGAGAGGGCAAAGGCATTATTTATCTCTCTTTTGTTGTACAGATTGTACTAGCATATTCTTAGTCATTTTATACATTCCTGTAATATAAGTATTTTTCAAGGCTTTGCTCAGAATGTTAACGTTGAGGTGTCCCTATTTTCAGCAGGAAACAATTCAACTTCTTTTTTGTCATACATAGACGCTATTCTATACAAGCATCTTGTATATTATGATTTTATTAATTTTTGCTTTAAAGATTTTTCTGGGAAGGTAAAAAGCACTCTGTAATTTTTTCAGCAGCTTTGATATTTTTCTAACTTAGTATCAGATCATTTTGATAGGTTCTCAATTAAGTGAACCCTTGTGAAGTTGATATAGGGCAATAATGTATATCTCCTGTTTATTTTATAATAAGTGACATCCGTTTTTTAGATTTTCCTTTTTTCATATATGCTAAAAGGACCTGCGTACATCGTATTCTTTTGTAGATCTTTCGAAACTCATGTAGCGGAATTATAGAAGAAAACTCTTCTATATCTACTTCTTATTAATATGTTTAGAGTGCTACATGTATGTGTATCCACATAAGCAATCAGTCAATTCAAGCATAGTACTCAATTAAATAAAAAAAATATTAATAAGTATTTACTTCACTTATTCAGAGTAACGAAAATATGAAGCACGTATACGCTGTGTTAGGATGAGGAACGATTTCAACAACACAACAAATAGTGAAGTCGATTTGCACAAAAGAACAGTCTTTCATGGGCTCTTTCAAGTTTTCAAAGGTTTTTAATTGAAAAAGAAGGTTTAATCCTTCATTAATATTTGATAACTAATCAATCTGAAACTATAGCAATATTTTTTTATGATTTATAAACTAAATTTGGTCTATTAAACTTTTTTTTATAATAAGTGATCCTCGTTTAAAACATCTTAAGATAAAGGTAAGCTCAAAAACCTCCTTTCTGCTCTATATTTTAGCTATTTCACAGTACGTTGAACAATTAATGACAGCATTGTCTCTCAAAACTATTGTCTCATCAAAACTATTTTGTCAAAGAAGTGCTTTACTTAGTAAAAAAAACTTTTTAAATCGAAGGAACCATTACTTAGTATTTTATTGTAAATAAGTACATTTTTCTTTCAGCATTTATGTTAATTCAACCAGAAATTTGTAGAAACAAAGATTAGTTAAAAATGTAGTTAAAAATGTTCTGTAATTAGATGCTATAGTAGTCATAAATAGAACTACAATACGAGTTGTAGAACTATCAGAAAAGCTTGGAACACAAGGTTAGAGACTACAACTTGATATTTAATGAAAACCATTTTATGAAAATATAAATGAAAATATATGAATTATAGGTATATGAACTACATTTAATTCATTCATCAGCTCCCATTCCTTCAAATCACGCTGCGATGCAAGATTTTTACACCTTTTCCTGTAAAATAACTTTATACATGTCATTTCAGTTATGTAATTAAGGTACATTATATTATTTCACTTTTGGTTTTATAATTGCCTAAATTGTACCATCATTCATTATATATTGCTTGATTTAAAATAAGTAATTTTATAATAAAGCGTTCTTTACAGTAAGAAATGATTGTACAGTATTACTCAAAAAGTTTTACGAATAAACTGTTTTCTGCTATTTGCTACCACGAGATCCCATTCATAACATTCCTAGTCAATTATTTATTAACTATGGCACTTAACATTAATTTAAAACCAAAAATCCGTTCTTTATCATATTTGTCCATTCTCAGAGTTTTAATTTTTTTTCCTCTCTAGAGTAAACAAACAACCGACATGATACATAGACGAAGAAAACTTTCCTGGTGTAACTCAGTGTTGTTTTTTACTCCTGAAAAATTAGAATCCATACAAAAACAAATTCTTCGCGCTGTCAGTCTAGATTCCCCCAGAGCACGGTCAGGCTCGCTTTTTATCTATCTTCCAAAACCGTCACATTTAACGCGTTTTGACTCGATGACATAGGTGAACTTTGAACTCCAGTTTTCGGCAGCGACTAGAGTTATGCTCAGCTTTGTGTCGGACTCTGCAGGAGGTCACCTGGAGAGAGGGGCCCGCGGTAGCCGGCTAGGTACCGCAGGGGTCCCCTTCCAACCATCAATTGCTCCGCGAGATAAACAAGTCTGGATGCATAGTCGATCTCCGTCTTGTTAAATTAACTTCTTTTTTTTCACGAAAATTACTCAGAGGGGTTTCTGGGGGACCTTTACGAGTGTTTATTTCGCATCTCTTTCCCCGGAGCATATTTTTCTTTTCTTAAAGGAAAATAATGAAGCTATTCGAAATTTTCACTGAGTAGATGCTGGTTTCTGAACTGTATGCAGATAAGTAATCTGTGTTGTGAAATTTCGCTTATCAGTATTCAGGCAAGAACAAATTTATAAAGGGGGGTGTAGCTTGAAATTTACGGAAACATAAAGAGAAAAAAAAAATAAAATGAATTCCTCCCGATCATGAAATCTCTAAAAGCTTCTGTTAAAATAATAATAATGAAAAGACTTAAACTTTGCATGATATAAAACGTGCGAAAACAAATATCTGTTCAATGTTTTCTTCGAAGACGTAATCATTCATTTTTAAGGTGAGTATATTTACTACATTGCGAATATTGGGTTGCAAAAGTTGCAAATAAATCCTCCCAAAAGTGCCCTTGCTGGTCATTGTCAGTCACTTAGTATGCAATATTTAACCAGAAATTATTTCCTTTCCAACATTCATGTATATTCATATATGAAATAAATATCTGCACCATAAAAAGGCTTTATACAGATACGAACCGTTAAAGTAATTTACCGTAAGACAATAAAAAAAAAACTCCTTCATTCATAGGATTTTGTTGTAAACTTTTGATTTTATTTTTCAGTGCGACAGGCATTTGATAGCAGGTCATTTTTCGCAGGAACTTTTTATTAAAGTAAGGCTTTCCAACATTCAATAAATTATCCACTGTTGTTAATTAATTTTTTGCTGGTTTAAATATTCCGATAATTTTTTTGCAAATAGATGTTTTTAAATTCGTTTTTTATAATGCAATAGGACAAAGATACCTTAAAAAATCAATAGACAGTTATTTAAAAATATTTATTGTTTTATCAATGACTGAACACCACTAAAACGACGGTATGAAAAAACACTGGCATAGGTCTCTAAACCTCGAGACCTGAATCTACAATATCCATAAGATGAGTAGAATTCTCATCTTTAGAGCTATGTTCCTCAATAACATACTGTAGAAAAATGCGAGGTCACACTGCACGTTAATTATTTCAACTTTACCGTTAAGAATAAATTTGATGTTTTAGATTTTTATGATCCACGTACTTTGCTTATCCCTTTTTTTTGTACTATGTACTTTCCTTATTGTTACATAACCTTTTCTCACTTTCCTAAAGCATAAATGTGCTACTGCTCCATTTTTATCAGAATCCTAAACTTGGAGGATTTAGATCAGCGGTTAATGTACTCAGGCATTTTTTACAAATAATTTATTTTCTTTATTAATTTATATATGTAGTAATTTTTTCCCAATAGTTTTCTCCATCATAAAGAAAAATTATTTTCATTAAGTTCTTCTACTACGGAATTCAAAATCTCATAGTTTTAAAATGAACTCCTCTTTACTGTATATGAAGTAACAATTTTAAATTCAGAAAGGCACAACAGGAAAAAAAATTACAAAATTTTCCATCTTTTTTCTGTTTATATCTATCGTTTAAATATGTGTACTCTTGGGAAATATTTCATTTCAATGAATAAGAAAATATTTCACCTTTTAACAACTTTAATTGCTATTAGAATTAGTTTGCAAGTTTAAAGAAGTGGTTATATATCCGTAAGCACCCTGAATTGAATAGTAATTTATCTTTCAATCTGTAAAAACTGTGAAGTATACATAATGTTTTTCTATTCTGAATATTTGTTTTAATTTTAAACTAAAACTATTAACATGAGATAATTATTTTATAAAATTTTATGTTCTCTAATATTTGTGAGGGAAATCACTGTCTTCAATGCATTATGCACTATGTATAAATAAAATTTATACATTATAATTCATCTGAATTGTATTTTTTTCTCTCAGGCTGGCACTTTAACTCCTTGATGACTGGAAAGCCGACTGAGATTGCGATAACAAACGTCTTCCTCATGACTTGCTTTAGAAGCTGCGCAGCCCAATTGAAATATTTTTGCTAAGTCCCAAATTCCTAAGTAGCAAATGTCTACTGAATCTTAATCTTTGAATTATAATTAAAGTATGTGACTGACTTTTATTTCTACGAAGAACACAAAACAGCTAAAATGTTTCTTAAGAACATGAGAATCCAAACGAATCTAATCATATCTTATATCTTAATACTAAACTCAGCAGGGTTTTGCTAGCACTTTTCTGCAGGCTCACACATAGGGAATAAACATATTTTTATTCCAAACATAGCCCATTAAAAACAAATGAAAAAAGGAAAAATATCAGGTTGCTATAATTTGACAAAGCTATCTCTAAAATCCTTAACATATTCGCCAAAATCTAATATAGTCTGACGATTGATAGAAAAATGCCATTAGTATAAGTTTTCTGTGAAATTTTGTATCTAGAATGTAAATGTTGTTGACAATTTCACCCAATTTATTATATATAGTTCTGGAAAGTAGTACTAGAATAATTGAAGTTACTTTACGAGAGCTAAATTCTTCATTCAAAATACTCTGCGACTCCCTAACCCTGAGTACGAGATTAGTAAATTAGATATTATGATCACGGTTCTTCGTTTTTATAGACTGAAAATATTTGGTAATGTCAAGAATTACATTACAAGGTAATTAATCATATTTACAATCATGTTTATTTTTTCTTATGCGTTTATGTTTGCGTGCTTACTGGACATAGTTCCCTAGGGATCACTTTGTTCTAAAATGTCCCCTTAGACGAAGATTTTGTAATGGCTTTTGGTGGTTTTTCTTGAATTTTTTTTTAGTTTTATTGGATGAGACATAGACAAATAAATTCTGTTGCTGTCTACCACATAGTGTTATTACTGATCCTAGAATACAGTCCTGTGGTATCTACATGATAGTAAGAACCCATGTTTGTTTTAAAACGGCAGTGTTCTATATCACACCATCATTGTGAAGAAATGTTTAGAGGACAGCGAAGTTGAAAAGTTGAAAAAGGAGGACCAGGAGTGTTGCTTTCAAACTTGAACATCTTGAAGACTAGAAAGCCGACTGAAACTGGGATAACAAACGTCTTCCTCAAGACTTGCTTTAGAAGCTGCGGAGCCCAACTGAAATATTTTTGTGATGTCCCAAATTCACAGAAATTGTCAACTGAATCGAAATCTTTGAATTATAATTAAAATGTGTGATTGACTTATGTTTCAACAAAAAATGCGAAGGAATTAAAATTTGTGCTCAAGGGGAACATGGAAATTCAAACTATCTAATCATATCTCATGTCTTTCTACTAAACTGTATACAGGCTACATCGTATACAGTTTAGTAGCCTGTATACAGGCCTGTATACAGGCTATCATACAGCTAGACAAACAAAATGCGTATATTACATATAAGCAATGAACAGCTAAAAACTGCTTATTTTAGTCATGGTAAATTGGTTATCTTTTGTTTAGGAAAAAAATTTGAAATTTAAATGAACAGTATTCTTTGAACGTACTATCTTTAGAATATCGGCAATAAAAGTAATGATCCAGATTTTGAAGAAAATTCATCTTGTTCCTGCTCTTCCTGAGACCTACAATGTAGTTTCCTGTTTACATTTGGGTTTTCTGCTAGTATTGGTGATATTGTGTACATAAAGCGGCCCTCTCATAATGGGGCCCAACAGGGAGTAGTTGTTTCAATCTGCTGACAGCAAGCCTTGGATCTTCCAAAGCAACTCTGAATGTGTATTTAAAACGCGAATGAGGGGGGAGAACTATTACATTTAAGGTTTACGGAAATTTGTAAAATTCATATTTAAAGTACTCGTTAACGTGGTATAGAAAGACACTGCACACAAGGATTGTAGAATTAACATATTTCTTAAAACAATACTCCTGTTTGGACGCTTTCCTAAATTTCTGTTCACGTTGCAGACTTAATGTTAAAGAAACCTAAAGTAAACCTTTAAATGCATGAAAATAAACAGCTGAGTATTTATTAAGAAAGCAACTTAATTAAGTGATAATTTCATTTAAGCACGTTTCATCCAACTTTTTCATTCACTGTATTTTCATTTATCCGATAAACTAAGGAGGTGAGGCAAATTGAGGATTCAAAAGGAAAAAAAAGGTGAAACTATTGTAAATCTTTCTCCTAAGATACTGAGCAGATAATATTTGGACCTAAATAATATGGTTTTTAGAGTTAGAAATGTGATTACCCTTCTTTACTTGAAATTTTAAACTTTTCATTAATACTAATAGTAATTGAAGGGTCCAGGGGTAAAAGCACTTTATTCCCAAAACTTCTTTTTGAGAAAAAAGAATTTTAAAGTTGGAGTAAAGTGGTTTTTACCCGGCACACCGAAACTTTATGGCTAATTTTAATGGCTTTAAAGTGGTTCTGCCCCAGATATGAATGCAGGTGGTGTTAGTACTCCTTGAAAGCTACAAGATGGCCCTCCTAACTCATTTTCGTAAAAATGACTGTAAAGTGGTTTTACTTCTGGACCCTTCAATTAACTACGTATTATAAAATTCATAAAAATTAGGGTTGAAATAAAGATAGGAAAAGAGAAAAATATTTAAAAAATTCAAATATTTATGCAATTATGCTTTGAGTGTCGATGCATTAAATAAACAAAAGAAATATGATTCAGAATTTACTGTACATTTTATTGTTTTTTTCTAAGAAAATACAAAACATTTCATTTCTGATACATTACAAACCTTATAACAAACTAAACAGCGTCAGATAGTTGAATAATTAACCTTTAGGGAACAATGTTATTTTTTACAGGTTATAAAAGTATATACAATAACAAGTATGCTATATATGGAGAAAAAAATTATGCTTAATATATATTTAAGAATGCTGATTTACTTTTCCTGTTCAATGCGAAAATAAACTCAACAAACGTGAAAGAAATCTCAATACACATTTCAATAATCCCAAATTCCTATTCTCCAACGAACCAGATGGGGCCCCACATAGCAGCGAGGCCCTCCGGATGGATCTCCATTGGCTAGTGAGAGCAAATTGCTATTCTAAAATTATACTTTAAAAAAATTGCAAAATTATCCGAAAATCAGGCAATTATCTACTTATATTCAAAATAAATCAACGATATTATAACAAGCAAAATATGGAGACAGAAAAAACTTTGTTTCTATTACTCTTTTGCTTAAATTGGTATATTTATTGCAGGAATTGAACATTCTTTATTATTATCTCTCTGCATTTTATGTGGAGAGATTTTCACTGAGATTTTAAAAATATAAGCTTATGAATACAATATACATACTTTATATTCATTCATGATAGGTAAATTAAGAAAACATCCATCTGTGAATTTTCAAATAGGAACATTTTATACGTATTACAATAGTTGTCTGTTTCTGGTCAAATCATAAGTGAGAGAACTTTAAATATCAGACTTTAATTACGTCATATCACCATGTCCAAAGCTAATCAAAATTAACTTAAAAATTAAAAGCTTTTAACGTAAGAAATAACAAAAAGGAAATATATTTAATACTAAGCAAAAAATTTAAGCAATAGGTTTTATAAAAGGCAATAGGTTTTATAAAATTTAAGACATAAAAATTAATTGGCTTTTTATAAGCTGAACATAAATATATATATATAATCAATTTCATAATACAAACAATGAATATTATTGAAAACATTATTATAGCAACAATACGAATTTCTATTCATATAATGAGAATCAGTTTTCAACTCTGACGCTGCTCTTTAACAAGTATTAAACAAAAAAAGCAAGTCAAACACAACATAATAATTTTATGAGGCATATATACATAAAAAACTGGCCAATTTATTTCCAAGTCCCATGCTAACAATGTATACGACTTGAACAGCTTTCTCCCTTTTTTGAAATCTCCCTTTGAGGTAGTTTTTATTTAATCTTTACAGTATTTATTACTAACTAGAAGATATGGAAATGTTTGAGATTTTTGTTAATTAACGTTTTTCAGCAAGGAACCTTATTCTGGGCATAATAAAACTCAAGTCTTTAACTTTAATTTATTGGAACAAATTTTAAAAAAAAATTATTGATTTATCACATAGTGTAATGAAGTTAAAACTTTTAAAACAGATTCTATATCCTAGATACAGAATTTTTCACATATTGTTACAGTGTAACTACATGGACATATTATTTTAATGCTTCAACTCTCCAGTAGATTTGAAATTATTTTTAAAAATAAGATTCACAAAGAAATATTCTTACTGATACATATTGCTAGTTCAATAAAAGCTTTTATTTCAAACCTTACTCATAAGGCTAAAAAATACGCATTAGAGCAAAAAACATTTAGAACATCTAATTCAATTTTTATGCTCAGTATACTAAATTTAAATAGAGAAGAATCTTCAATAAAGAAACATTCCAACATTTAGAAATAAATGTCCTTTTAGGATTCTCTCAATTATACTGACAAAAAAAAACAATTCAGCTACAAATTACACAAATTAGATTCAAAATTTGAAGCTAAATTATTTTTTCTCTAAATATATCGGCTTTTATAATATACCTGTATGTATGAGGCTGTATTATTTTATTTAAATTGGTAAAAATAGCTTTTCACAAAAGGATTAAGAAATATATGAACTAATTTTTAAAGTAACATGTTTGAATACTTTAAAATAAGCCTGTTTCAAAGCAATACACATTATAAACAATTTGATTCCCAAAAATTTTGAATAACAGTGTTCCAATAACTATTATTTAATTTTAAAAGATTTCAAACAGCTTAAAAAAAAATTTAAGAATATTTGATGAAAATATCCTTATAAACAAGTACTCCATTTTTTGAAGTTTACACATTTACTAATAAGTTGTAAGTCGTAAAGTAAAACAACGAAACTACATATGGCAAAACAGTGCTTAAAAGGATTCAAATTACTCTTCATACGCATCAAAGAATGTCAATATTTCAGGTTAAAATCTTTCATTTCAACGTAATTGAACAGATTTCTGAGTTACATCTCGATTTCATCATTTCTTCCACCACTTATTTAAGGCCGTATTCATTTCAAATCTCACAATATGTGGACTAATTCTGCATCCACAAAACAAAAGAAAATATATGTAAAAAAAAGTTACGTCATAAGAATTCATTGCTCTTATAGATTAATTAATTATCACATGAATGTAGCATATTTAAATTTCCGCATATACTTTAAAATTAAGAATACAAATTTAAATAATTCAAGGGGAGCTAAAACAATATTAAAAATTACTTTTTTTCCGTTAAGTTTTATTAAGCATAGATAATACAGAACAAACTCAAAAAGAAAAATAATCAAAATTTAAGGAAAATTTATCGTTAAATATTTTGAAAAGTTCAATCACATGACAGAATGGACTTGATGTTTAAAGACATTTTATAAAAGTAGCCTGATTTAGTTAAAAATATTACTTAACACGAGTTATTATTTTCTAAGAAAAACCTGCTTGTAAAATTAATTGTTTTGTTCAAAGTTTCAAACATTTGGAATAAAAAAATTGATTTATGCTTTTGCTTTTTATAAATAACGTATAATTAATGAAGACATTATGTTTTATAGGATAAAGATATTCTTAATAACTATATGAAAAAAAAATTATTGATATCTCGATAATTTTAAATTCTTTGTTCACTTGTAACGTATGTCACAGACAATGTAGATGCTTTTCATGAGTAAAGTGTCCATGGCAATGTACATCAAAAGAGCATGCTTTTATGAATACTCATGCTATTGAAAGAAATTCATCTTGAAAAACTTTCTTTTCAAGAAATTCGTTTAAACTGTTGAAACAACTATCGCCATTCCATTTCCATATTAAACAAATGAAAATTTCTCTCAGAAGCACACATTATAATTTTAATCAGAATAAAAAGTATTGTCTTTTGTTTAACGAGAAGCCATCTGTGGAAGACCTTTATCAAAGTAGAGTGTGTAATAAGCGAGGAATTTTCTATGTTCCTACTCTCCATCATCCAACCGTCATTTCTTTTTTCATACATCTGGAAGGAGAAAAAAAATTGGAATTCAATTTAGTAAAAAAGAAAAAAAATTAGATTCAAAGACATTTTTACTTACCATTAGGGGTAAAATATTGGTTTGTAAAATATGTATAATTTAGTAGATATCGAAAAAAAACTATTGTTTCTCCTAAATCTAACACCTAAACAATTATTTTTACTCATTTTACGTCAAGAAAAGATAAAATTGACAGTAAAAAAGTTAGCTAAATAATGTAAATAAATAAATAAATAAATGATATATTAAAAGAAAATTATTAATTGAAAATAAAAACACTACAGAGTTTTTACTCAATTTCAATTATTTTAGAACATCACAGCATCCAAACACTTTTCCAGAAAAAGGAGATTTACTCATTAACATTGGAATGATTGACACCGAAATCAAATATATTTTTGGGTGGAGCTTGGACGAGGTAAAAACGGACGAGGCATGTAAAAGATATCTAAATTTGAAATAAATACGTCAACAGAGAATAAGTCGAAATCAGTAAACATTAAAACTCCAGATGTTGAAATTATTATTGAAAAATACTAAAAATCAAATTTATTTTTCTTCTAGAACTTATGCAAATGAAAAAATAAATCTTCCCTCGACGTTTAGATTGTCGACGTAGTTTTGCTGTAACTGTTTGAATTTAGGCCAAAACCAGCAAACCTCGGTAGCGCAGTAGGCAGCGCGTCAGTCTCATAATCCATACCCTGAGCGATCTGAAGGTCGTGAGTTCAGTCCTCACCCGGGGCATTCATTTTATTAAAGTAAGGGTTGAGAAAAGTATGTATTTCTTTATAGGAGGATTATTTTTCAGTTTCCATTTTCTTATTTTTATATTGAAAAAATAAAATTCAAGTTCACAGAATAATTATTCATAACCATAGAAATTGAAGTCTTGTATTTATTTTGAAAATATTGGAATAATTGTTCCTTCAACTTTCGAAATATCAACGAAACTTTGCTGTATCTGTTTGAATCTACGCCGAGACTAGCAATCCCTCGGTATCACAGTGGGTAGCGCGTCAGGCTAATAATCCATTCCCTGAGCGATCCGAAGGTCGTATGTTCCAACTTCACCCGCGACATCTGTTTTTTAGTAGTATTTTATAAAATTTAAGAAAACTGAATAATTATTGATAATCATAAGAACTGATGTATTGCAGTTATTCCTTAAATATCGGAATGAATGCTCTCTCAACTCTCGGATTGTGAACGAAACGTTACTGTATCTATTTGAATTTACGGCCAGCTCAGCAATCCTCGGTAGCGCAGTAGGTAACGCGTTAGTCTCCTGGTCATTACCCTGAGCGATATGAAGGTCGTTAGTTCGTTCCTCATTCGGGGCATCTATTTTACAGTAGTACATGTCGAGAAAAATATATTTTACCTTACTGAATGAAGGCAGGAAAGAATATCTTTCAGTTTCCAATTTCACATTTTTATATTGAAAAAATAAAACTTAAGTTAATAGAATAATTATTGATAACCATAGAATTTGAAATCTTGTATTTATTCTGAAACTATTGGAATAATTGCTCCCTCTACTTTCGATATGTCAACGGAACTTTACTGTATCTATTTGAATTTACAGGAACTCCAGCAGGTCTCGGTAGTGCAGTAGGCAACGCGTCAGTCTCACATTCCTCACACTGAGCGATCTGAAGCTCGTGAGTTCGATCCTCACCCGGGACATCTTTTTTGTAGTAGTAAGGGTCAAGAAAAGTACTTTCCTTATAGAATGAATGTAGGAGGGTATATCTTTCATTTTTCATTTTCCCATTTTTATATTGGAAAAATAAGATTTAAGTTAATAGAATTATTATTAATAACATTAGAAATTCTTGTATTTATTTTGAAAATATTGGAATAATTCTTTCGGATTATTAACAGAAATTTACTGCATCTGTTTGAATTTACGGCCCAGCTAGCAAGCCTCGGTAGCGCAGTAGGCAGCGCGTCAGTCTCATAATCCATACTCTGAGCTATCTGAAGGTCGTGAGTTCGATCCTCACCCGGGGCATCGGTTTTATAGAAGTAAGGGTCGAGAAAAATATTACTTTCCTTATAGAATGAATATAGGAGAGAATAACTTTCAGATTCTATTTTCTCAATTTTATACTGGAAAAATGAGTTTTAAGTTAATGGAATAATTATTGATAACCATAGAAATTGAAGTTTTGTATTATTCCAAAAATATTAGAATAAGTGTTCCCTCAACTTTGGGATTGTCAACGGAGCTTTACTGTATCTGTCTGAATTTAGATTCGACCAACCAATCCTCGGTATCGCAGTAGGCAGCGCGTCAGTCTCATAATCCTCACACTGAGTGATCTGAAGATCGTGAGTTCGATCCTCACCCGGGGCATCTATTTTGTAGTAGTAAGGGTCGAGAAAAGTACTTTCCTTATAGAATGAATGTAGGAGGGAATGTCTTTCAGTTTCCATTTTGTCATTTTTATATTGGAAAAAAATATTTAAGTTAATAGAATAATTATTAATAGCAACAGAAGTTCTTGTATTTATTCTGAAAATATTGGAATATTTGTTCCCTCAACTTTCGGAATGTCAACTGAAATTTACTGTATCTATTTGAATTTAGAGGGAAGCCAGCAGTAACGCAATGGACAGCGCGTCAGTCTCATAATCATTAACCTGAGCGATCTGAAGGTCGTGAGTTCGAACCTCACAGGGGCATCTAATTTATAGGATTAAGAGTCTATAAAATTATTTATTTTCTTATAGAATGAATGTAGGAGAGAATACCTTCCAGTTTCCCTTTTCTCATTTTTATGTTGGAAAAAATAAAATTTTAATTAATGGAATAATTATTGTTAGCCGTAGAAATTTAAGTTATGAATTTACCCGAAAATATTGGAATAATCGAAAAAACACGCACACCATTCTCGCAATTTCTACGCTAATTGTTCTAGTTTGTTTCGTCATGAACATTATAAATGTAGTTTCAATAGTAAACAAATATCAACACATTAGTAGTTATCTGAACCTCAAACAACTGGCTTTTTCGACAATGACTCCTAAGTAAAACAGTGAATTTGTGGTACTAATATGTACGTCTTTGAATTCCTAATACAGAAAAGTGTTGTTAATTAAAGAATAAAGCACTATGATGTTTTACTACTTCGCTTATTTTTCTTTGAAAGACCTCTTCCGTTTTTAGGAAATGTGTGTTATCTGCACGGCAATCCCTCTTTTACCTTCTCACTGGAAAAAAACATAAACATGATCAATTTAGTTTAATCACGCTAAACCTTGAAACTTGACACTTGGTAAATGATTGTTTTGCACTTCTTTAAAGAAATCAAGATCTCTACAAAGGATAGCAAACTATTTTCCCGGTATATTTTCCTTATGATCAGCAATTTTAATTTCAAACAACCATTTGGATTACCGCAGTTTAATAAAAGATAAACTACGTCAATATTTTATTTGCAGTTCAAGTTAAAAAAAAACATACTAATCCATCTTTATTACAAGATTTTTTTAATATTTTAAAATATATTTACCTGAATATAATTCCAATTTTAACAAATAGTAAACGAAAACGCATCAATTTCTTATTACATTAACATTTTGGGAAAATATTTTTTTAAATTTATCATTTTATCTAACTGTTAACTAAGATACGTTGGAAAAGTACTCATATATTTTTAAACTGTAATTACCTTAAACATTTATTTATCCAGAAATATTAACTCTCAGAAATTTATTTGTCTTTTACAAATGCTTGATACGAATACACTCTTTTATCCTTTGAAACGTCCTTATAAGAATCTAGAGCAGAACATCTCTCGACCATAACACAGTTCCATTTGTTCCCTCCATTATGTGCTTCCTCACTCTGGCTTACTTGACCTGAAGAAGTTGCCATACTGTGTCATAGCAATTCTTTTCACTCAAGTTCCGGTTAATCGACAACTATAAGACTTCTAATATCCCAAATCTTTCACTGAGCAAGTGTGAGGGCGTGAAAGTGGCATTGATATTTGGTCTTGCCGCATGGTTAGCGCCACTTAACGCTTTAAATGAGAAATGTTTTGCTTTGCTGAGCTGAAATGGGGATATTCTTAATCAGATACTTGACAGTAACTGAGTTATGGGTGAATAGTGCCAAACAGACCTTCTAATACATCTACATCGGACTTCAGGAAGAAAAGACAGATATGATAGGGAAGTGAGGTCTTAGTTTATACAGTGAAATTTCTCAATGGCAACCAGTAATGGTTCCGGAAAAAGTGCCCTTTGGGAGACCGTGGAACGGGGGTTTCTTCCATAGCACTGGGTCTATGGACTCTTTAATCAGGTCTAAACGAAATATGGAAGTTTAAAGGGGTGGCGGTTAGAGAAGTTTCACTGTACATATATAAGGACGCATATACAAAAAATAATTTTAAGGGAGAAGAATAATACAAGATTCTTCATAAAAATTAATAAATGTAGTTTAATTTTTTTTTTTTCAATTTTTTCTTTGTAATTTTTTTTTTATTCTCTTTATACAAATCGAAATCTAAGATGTGAAAATCAAAGGGATATTGAAGTCCAAATTTAGCATTTCAGTACTTGATGAGAAATAATAAAAAATCATCACTTTATTTTATCCACTTCAAGATTTCAATATATTCTATTTTTTTCTGCGCTAAAATTTGAATCAAAGATAATGTTTTATTGTATCTTTGTAACATTGGAATCTTTAAGGTTTCTTACATGATTAAAAAAAAAAAGATTTTTAATAAATGAGCTTAAATTATTACATCAAAAGAACTAAGGCCTAAGAAAAATCAGAACGCATTTATATATCTTGTTTAAATAGGAAACTAAATCGTGTATAACTGCTTTTATACTTTAAAACTTACAAAGTGTTCGAGTTATGTTGTTCATTTGTCAAACTTTTATTTCAAAATCAGCTATACATTATTTAATTGATTTTCTTAATATAATCATTCGTTGGTGCAGTTATTCTCGCAACTGAAATTTGCAAAGCAACTTTTACCTTTATTACGAACTAAACTTAAATCTCTGTATAAAATATACATCTGTTTTGGGAATTATTTTCTTTTAAAAACAAGTAATGAGAAAGCAATGATTATAATTTAGTAAACAACTATAAATTCTAACCCTTACATAAATAAGAACCATGATTGTAGCAAAAATTTAGCCGTTCTTAAAAAAAAATAATAATTAGCATAAGGCATGATATTTAATTTTTGCAAAAGGATGTCACTACAGCGAAATAAAGGTACACAAACGTTCAATTCCAGTCTCGACAACAGCTTTGCCTTTAAACTAGACAAAAGAGATTAAGTCGGGATCTCTAATGTTTCTACATCAAAACACCTATTAAACGAGTTAATTGAGAAGTGACAGATATAGTGCTCTGCCGGTTGCTAGTCTCTCCGTCTTGATGTCACCCAAGTGTTCGGATACCATATCAGCTAGGTCACGACCTCAGAATAACATTGTAACCATTAAGGTGCACTTTCAAATTAGCCGAATCATTAGAAAAACTTGCATACACCTACTACAGAACACCTACAGTAAGTTGCGGTGGAATTAATTAACTGCGGCAATGTCAGTTCAAAAATATGGATTTTCATGGTAATATTTTCTAGGGCTGATTTTCACTCATTCGTGAAATAAAAAATGAAGATGATTTCACTCTTAATTGTTCTGTGATTAGGCAGTAAAAAGCTGGGAAAGGAATTTTGTAATTGGAAGCTTCAGTCTAAATTTCTTATTTTTAAAAAATACATAAAAAGTTGAAAGGTATTACTATTTAAACGCTATACAATGTGTTTTAACTATTTACAAACAAAATAGCTTGAATGATAACAATGATTTAATAGGATACAATAGGATTCATTATAGATATATAGCATGTTTGAGAATTTCATCAAGACTATTGGCAGGATCGTCACTGCGATATTGTCCCATCATAACTGTGATGAAGGAGATAAACCCCCGTTTAGATCCTCTTTTGATCCAAATCTAAAACTACCACGGGTAGCGTATACAGCAGTACTTTAAAACTCATAGAGAAATTATCATTTATACTTTTTACATAGTATTATTATACATAGTATTATTACCAGCTACGGCACAATATAGTCACTACGTAATGCTCAAAATGGGGCATAAAACATGCATTTGTACATAGCTTTAAGGTCCACGAAACAACGCACAGACATACCGAGATTCCGTGTATTCGGTGAATCCCAAATCTGTCCTTGATATCTTTTCATTCGTAAGTAGAAAAAATTGCCTATGAGCATCCTATGAGCAATTAAGAATACAGACACACACACACACACATATATATATATATATGTATGTATGTATGTATCTTTTCTTTTCCAATGCGGCAAGCTCTAGTCAGGTGGCACATTTGCCCCCTACACATTCCGCTTTTTGTTGATTTCTTTATTATTATCATGTAGGAAAACCAATAGTACCACCTATGAAGGGACAGCAGAGAAACATTAAAGCGTTGGTCGGCTGAGCATGGAATTGCATGGAAACCCGGTGACCCGTCCTACTGCATGGAAACCCGTGACGCTAATCACCATGCCATAAGGGCGAGTGTATATGATTATATGTAAAAGGATTTTATGTGTATATGCGATCGATGAACTACCGTAAAATGTATATGTTACCGTAAGTTAAAGCATGCTTACAAACGAAAGGTAAGAAATACCTCTAATATGGGGATAGACATCAGAAAAATTATATGCATGTATTTATAAAATGCTTTATTTTGTAAAAATAAAATTGTGACAAAAATATTGAGACATAGTTATCCTACATACCATATAAATTCTCTAAATGGAATACTTTCCTAAATAGATAAATTTTTAATTTTTAAATTAATTTTCTAAATTTTACATTGAAGAAATACGAAGATTTTATGTTCACTGTATGCCAAAACATTTTAAACTCGAGGTTTTGAATATTATTCATATCCAGTAGTTTTCTATTAAGCATTAGTCTTAAGTCCAGACTCCTAAACAGCTTCATGATGAGTTTCCATTACTCTTTACCTCGGAATCGATGAGATGCAAATTAAAATTCTAGACGCTCGCAATCCATTAACAAGGTCTCACTCTAATTAAAAAGTGGCTATTAATTGCCCAGATGACAAGCGAAATAGCGCTTTTCATTCCACATTTTTCGAATCATTTTCGAGGATTCATTCCATTTATATTTTTGCTCTTCAATTTCTTCACTCCGTTTCGCTATTTGTCACCGAAAAAAGCCGTCAAAAAAGCTCGAACCCCTGCCGACCAGATGCTTCCATTAATCGATTTCCCATTAAAGGAGTCCCGTCTACGCGACGATGCAGTGTCTATAAATACTGTCGGCTTTTTTAACAAATGATACGGTGAGAAAAAAAAAATTGTTAAGACGAAAGCGAGAGAAACAAAAAAAAAAAAAAGAAACATTTTCCGATGAGCTGTGAAAGGGATAAGAATTTATTAATACTATCGTTTTTCCCTTTAGAGAAACGATACATCGAGAAAGGCGGATGGTGAAAAATGGCTCAAAACACGGATGAATTCGTGCTTCTCTGTTGTCTCGGAACTATTTGAAGGCTTTCAAAATAATCGGCCGCAGTGAATAGATGTTTCTTACTACAGAAACTAGGCAAGCACTGAGATAGAAGCTGATTACAAAGAGAGGTTTTAGTGAAGATTTTATACTTTTGCTTGACAGTTTATATAAAATGCGACAGTCTGTAGCAGTAGTTTCATTTATCTATAATTCAATGGAAGAGATCGAAATCCATCATTTTTATAAATCGAAAATAGTTTGAAACACGGATGACCTCGCGCTTCTCCGTTGTCTCGGAACTGTTTGAAGGCTTTCAAAATAATCGGCCGTAATCGGTGTGTAGATGTTACTCACAACAGAACCTAGGCAAGCACTCAGATAGAAGCTGATTAAAAAGAGAGGTTTAGTGAAGATTGTATGCTTTTGTTTGACAATTTATTTAAAATGCGAAAGCCCGTAGCAGTAGTTCCAATTATCTATAATTAAATGGAACAGATCGAAATCTATCATTTTTATAGATTGCAGATAATTTGAAACATGGATGAACTCGCGCTTCTCCGTTGTCTCGGAACTGTTGGAATGAAGGCTTTCAAAATAATAGACCGTAAGCAGTGAGTAGATGTTATTCACAACGGAACCTAGGCAAGCACTGAGACAGAAGCTGATTAAAAGAAGAGGTTTCGTGAAGATATTATGCTTATATTTGACAATTTATATAAAATGCTAAAGTCTGTAGCAGGAATTTCATATATTTATAATCTAATGAAAAAGCTCGAAATCTTTTATTTATACAGATCACACGTATAAAGGAGCTTTTCTGATGTCTCGGAACTGTTCGAAGACTTTCAAAATAGTCTTCCGTAAGCAGTGAGAAGATGTTACTCACTGCAAAAACTAGGCAAGCACTGAGATAGAAGCTGATTAAAAGGAGAGGTTTCGGGAAGATTTTATGCTTTTGTTTGACAATTCATATAAAATGCGAAAGTCTGTAGCAGTAGTTCCATTTATCTATAATTTAATGAAAAAGATCGAAATATATCATTTTGATAGATCACACGTATGGATTTGCTCTTTTCTGTTTGAAGGCTTTCAAAATATTCTGCCGTAAGCAGTGACCAGATGTTACTCCCTACAGTAACTAGGTAAGCACTCAGATAGAAGCTGATTAAAAGATGAGGTTTAGTGAAGATTTTATGCTTTTACATGACAGTCTATATGATATGCGAACGTCTGTAGCAGTAGTTCCATTTATCTATAATTTAGTGGAAGATATTGAAATTTATCCTTTTTATAGATCAAAAATAACACGGAAAATGAACTAGCGCTTTTCTGTTGTCGCGGAACTGTTTAAAGGCTTTCAAAATGATCGGCTGTAAGCAGTGAATAGGTGTTTCTCACTACAGAAACTAGGCAAGAACTCAGATTGAAGCTGATTAAAAGGAGAGTTTTAGTGAAGATTTTATGCTTTTATATGGCAGTTTATATAAAATGAGTAAGTCTAGAGCAGTGGTTAAAATTATCTATAATCTAATGAAAAAGGCCAAAGTCTAGTATTTGGATATTAACACATTGTTGACTGCTACCGAGTAAACACAACGCAAATGCTGAAGACAATTATTGATTAAGGAAAGTCATATCGGAGAAATTTTTGATCAACTGAACATTGCTCTACTTGAAAATTGCCTTTACTATGATCTGAATGAGTTTCAGGCAAATCCTCGTATTTTATGATTTAAACTGTGAATCTAAGGCTCCCATATAAAGAAAACAGATTTTCGAAAATAAAAATGCTGTATTTTATTCCAAACTTTCAGTCTTTGGTAGTGACTTGCGTATATATTTACATAAAATTGCCAATTAACAATGTGTTAAGATCCCTTGTGTTTCTTAACGATCATCGTCTAAGTTGCAACAGGTAACGGCTGAATATAACAATCATGACAAATTCATGACATATTCATTATGACAAATTAAAAACAAATTCATTATGATAAATTGATGACAAATTAATGACTTTTTAATAGATGCTATAGATAAGTATAATACTTTGGTTATTTACATTATTGGTCTTATTAATAAAATATATGAGGTATTAAAAAGATTGTTAGCGTAAACGAAATACGCGTCTACTATATATACGCGTCTACTATAACGCGTCTACTATAAAAAAATCATATCAACCAAGTTTTTATATTTTTGTTGATCTGGAATATATGCTATTAATACAAAAAAAAATTTAAATATCTATCGTAAATTGCGTAAAAATATTTGTTTTGCACAGCAAGGATTTTTATGAGTGTTACATAAAAATTTAGTCGAATTCCAGAACGTTTACCTGGGAAATAAGACTCGTGATAAATGAAAGCCTCAATACAAATATTGAAGAAAGATAATATTTGCATTGGTGCTTTCAGTTTTATACTTGTATATAACTGAACGAGTATATCAGTTACATACTCCTATTATATTTGCATAAAACACCGAGTATTAAAAGAGGTTAAGAAAATATAATGTTTTGGAGGAAACGGTCAACTTTCCATCCTATATAATCCTTTGCATATCACATATTTTGCCAATATTTCTATTATTATTATCATATAATGTTAAATCCAGTCAAAAAGATCTTAAGATAATAATTACCTCCTTATTTTTCTAGTTTTATACGTTTATATTTATATTAAGTAAGAGAAATAGAATAAAATAGTCATATAATCACAATAATACTCCATAGAATTAATAAACGCATTTGTAATAATTACATCAAATACCAGATATACAATCCAGTCCTCAATGCCAGGACGATTCAAGTGAAAAATTGACACTAAATTTAGTCGTAGAAATCAAACGTAGCCTTGATTTCTGAGTGTATTTTATGTGTTCGTACTTGCTTATAAAAATGAAATCTATTCCAGAAACTTTCACTTTCCCCCCGAATTTGTAAACTTTTATGTATTCAATCCCTTTCATGATCATTTCATCAAATGAACCTTATATACTTAACCTCAAATGATCTTTACATATTTTGACATCAAAAATGAGATAATCTGTCTTCACGAACAGAACAGTTAAACTATCATGTATGGAAGTGTGGTAAACTTAAGTTTTAAATCCATATATTTCTTAATCGGGTGACGGGAATAATCTCACATTTAAAATTACGGTATTTGAATTTTATAGGATAAAAGATAGCGTTTTCAAAGAAAAAGAACAGAGCCTGCCTTAACAAACTATGAGCATAATATGCTACATGAGAAAGTAACATCAGTAACAGTACAGAAACCGTGTGCAGG
Source organism: Dolomedes plantarius (assembly GCA_907164885.2). NCBI lineage: Eukaryota > Metazoa > Arthropoda > Arachnida > Araneae > Dolomedidae > Dolomedes > Dolomedes plantarius. The sequence goes on from OU015492.1 coordinate 54,620,203, forward strand.
TATTGTGCATACACAGAATAGACATTTCATTGTCACCAACAGAATTTATTAGTCCAAATCCTTATAATTAGTATGTATAAATGGTCTTCAAAATCGGAGGTCATTGAGACATTCGTTTTACTTGAGAGTTCCAAAAACGCTTAAGATTTGTAATAAAAAAAATGATAAAACTAACATGATTTTTTTTTTCAATTAAACAGCTAAAATGACCCTCAAACTTCCACGAAAATTATTTTGGTGAAAAGTTTAGTACTCACGAATTATAGAAATTTATGTTGCGCCTAAATTCTCATTTTTGTTTCTTTGCTTACTTTTTTCCTCTTTTAAAATTTTTTTAAATCTTAATATTTATACATTACAGTTAACAATATTTTAATAATATTTTACAGTTATTTAATAATATTTTTAACAATATTTTGCAGTGAACAATATTTTAATAAATAACTAATTTGGGTTTTTGATGACTTTTTAATAGCATAAATATTTGCGTATTTATCCTAATTTCGTATCATATCCCAGTTTCATAACCAGCTAAAAAACTAACTTCTAATGATCATTGAATGGTCTTTATTAAATGAAAACTGAAAGCTTAATTAGTTTGTCTGGCATAATCATTTCAATTGGTTTTAATTCTTTAGTGTATTTACTATTCAAAAGCTTTGTGAAATTTAGCTTAAATTCAAATAGTTCATTTTACTGTAAAAAAACATGGATGTGAGCATTCAATTTTATTTTCCTAATTTTTGAAAATTAATTTACCATTTTATACATTATTTACGCTCACAGAAATTATTGTTGTTGTTGCTAATCTCCACGTCTAGCTCCAGCTAGACCAAATCCACGTGTCCGTTCACCCGCACAAAATCATTCTCCAAATGAGGTTCAGAAAACAGGGGATTGGTGAGACAGAAATGGTGACACGTGTGCAGAAATGGTGACCCGTATCACCATTTCTGTGATTAAAAGCATTAGTAACTCTAATACAGTATTTTTTAGAGCTGTTGTACCATGTACGTTAATATGCTTCGGTTCCGTTCAAGCCTTTGTTTTTTTGATTTTGTCTAAGTCGCAATTTTGATAAACTACGTTTTGGATTCTGAACACTAAATAAAAGAAAAGAAATGATCAGGAATGGAAAGATAAAAGATTGCCAATGAAAAGCCGACAAGATTCTAATCGGATTCTGATTCTGATCAGTATTCTGGCCGCTACTCTGGTCTGTACGCTGAAGATATTGGCTTCGATTTCGCTCCGGCTGTATAGGTTCAGTTTAGTAGTTTTCCGGTTCTGCCGATATTTCCTTAGTCGGACATTTTATAATATTTAGACAGGTAGTTTAGAGCTAGTCCAAAGGAAATTACTTCATTCAGAAAATATGTATTGTAGATATTTACTTCGTATTACAGCTCTAGCGAGTCTGTATTACAGAGATTTGTTCCTACAGAAAAAAAAATTTTGTACTTCTAATCTTAATTGTACCACATAGAAAAGTAAATAACAAAATATCTATGATGTTCATACTATTAGAAGATAACTTAATAACTGAAATGTGAGGAAAATATTATTTGTGTTATTTACGAATAATTATTGGTCACAAACTCCTTTTCTACATTAGGTAATAAGGAATGTATGAAACGCAAAATGAATATACTCAAGTGCAAATTATAACAGAAAAAATAGTGATGAATTACAAAAAATTCATCAGAAGTTTTCCACCAAATATATATTTTACTATCAATATTATTATATACATAAAGAAAAAAACCCCATTTACTTTTAAAATATGATCTCTAGTGCTTAAATTTAGCAAAATAACCAATTTAACTTCCCAAGACACAAAAACATATCAACAATACTTGAAAAAGTAATATTCTGTGTAAATAAAACTGAAATATCATGAGTTTTTTATGAACAAAAGATAGTTCTGCTTTTATCTTACAATTTGCTTTTAAATCACAATAGAGTAACCAAATGAATTCAGTTTGCTAAAGAGGGAGAAATTCGATACATCTATACATTTCACTAAGATTTTTTTTTCTAATGCAGAGGCACTTGTCGTTAGACATTTACCTTTTATTATTCACCGCTATTTTTCTGGCTACTTCATTATGGTTCACCTTATAGGTGAACTAGCATTGCTCCCTATGAGGGGACGACACGGAAACGACCAAGCCTTATTCAGGTTTGAACCCAAGCCCACTGCGTGCAGCGCAGAACGTTAACCACTACACTATGTGGGCGCATCTCAGCAAGATAGAACATACATAAATGGTGACCAAATTAAGGTAAAACGCCTTGTTCGAGCTAATCAAGTAACGAAAAATCTTACGTGCACCACAGCCCAAGCGAAAGAATCTGGGTTTGAACTCGTGGCGTCTAAACCAATGGCTAAGTATACCACCACATCTTAATGTTAGGAATTCCGATTTTTGGTATCTGAAGTTCAACAGTAGATAACTATAGTTATATCTGCGAGCAAGAGTAATTTTTTTCTTCTTTCTATTAGCACAAATTAGACCCACATTACTAACAATTACTGCTACATTGTAATGATGAACGTATATTGCAATATCAAAATTTTCTGCTATAAAAACGTAGAAAACTTGAAAAAAAAGTGAAATTTGAAACGCGCTCCATTAAAGGGTGTGGGACCATAGATTTCGTCACCCTTTGTTCCTATAAAAACCTTCTGCGTACCTGATTACAGTTACGCACAAAGACTTATTCTGGGAAATTCTAGCAATACGCTGCTCCAATTAGTTGGTTTTAAGGTTAATAACTTTGTGATTCATCCCTAAAGACAATCGCTTCTAATAGTCTGCGGCCTGTCTAAAAGCTACGCGTGTAAGTCAGAAACTAACTGCCATTTATGTGTTCTGTTGTGGATTTGAATTTGTCATCAATAATTTTACAATAAATGCAAGTACTAATAGTGCTAATCCTAATTTTAATCCCCGTATTGCCAAGTGTTTAAAGAAAAAAAAGGGAAAGTACTGCATATTCAAACTTTTGGGTCAAATATGTAACGGAGTACATTAGTTTCATCAAAACTTCATAATTTAACTTCATAATTTATGCTTCTAAAAATCGTGTGAAATACCTTCAGAATAGTCAATTATTTACATCTACGGTAGAAAACTATATACCATATTTCACGAGTAGAGATTAAATTTTTCTTGAGTTTTATAGATCTCCTTAAAAGCATCTTCGGACTTAAAATGTATTATTCTGGCGAAAAATCAAATATTACGGGAATATATACTACGATTGCAAAACTTCATGAATGTTCTATTAATAAATTGAAGTAGAAAAGTAATGTAAGAAGCTTGGTAGTTTTAAACCTTATTTTAAACAGCGTGAAAATTATTGTAATAAATAACAAATGAAAATATCCAACACTGAGTACTTCTTCATAATCAGGTTCCATTCAAGGTGTACTTGTATGACATCATTTACTTTACCCAAAGCTGGAATTTGTTTCTTTGTTATAGTCCAGTGGAAGAGTTTGACAATATTTGATGCATTTTGCACCCAAGGGTTTCCGATTTAAAAGGACATCATTACATAACTCGTTTTTCACTTTACCTACCCTCAATCAAAAAGACTATAACTAATTCCCATTTTGTAATCGAGCATGACGAAAAAAAATAATAATTGAAGCTATTAGCGACAAAAGTTCTCATCGCCGTGGTAACAGCTTATCAGATTTCTTCCCAACACCTAACTGAATAATGTAATTAATGATACAAGAGGCGCCCATTTGTCAATATCTCTGTTCGGTTCCAGTGAAGTAACTGAAAACTGACAGAACTTTCCCGCGAGGAAATCGCTAAACAGCAAGAAAACTTTGGCATGATATTAACAACTGCTCATCAGGAGCTTGGAAATAAAAACGTTTTAGTTTTTGCGGTGTTGCCAAGCTGACGTGTGAAATCATTTATGAAACTCGAAATCCATCTTTCTTCCAACCTGGGTGGTCCATTTTAATTTTCTCTCGGACGAAAATAAATGACCGTTTCCGGTACTGAGGTGCTAAAAGTGGAGGAATTCCACTTCTTTTCGCAAATGTCTGTCAATTCCGTTGTCATAACGGGATTTCTGTGATCTTCATTTTTGAGCTGTTTAAAAATAAAGGAGGAATTATTGCGCCTAGAGGAAAAGAAATATACTGTGAGATAAATGAGCAGTGTGAAAAATTTTGAAAAATACGATAATTGATAATAAAAAGACTAAGCTTTTATATTATGTAAAGTTTGAGAAAAATACCCTGGAAACACAGTGAAATGGATTTAAAGCATGGTTGCCAAACCTTCTGGCTTGCCTGGGCAGCACTGAGAGAAGAGGAACTGTCTCAGGCCGCATGCAAAATATGTACTTAATTTAAATAAATATCGAAACTTCCATTAAATAACCGTAATTTTCGCACCCTAAGACACACCATTTTGCATTAAAAAAATCGACTTAAAATTGGGGTATGTTTTATGGTCAGAAGGTAACATTAAAAAAATGAATGTTTCATTATACATATTTATTATATATATATATATATTATTTATTGGATTTATTAAGTAAGAAATTGAAAATACATTTATATACCTAACAAAATACAAAGTATTCTTTTCCAAAATTCCTCCCATAAATTTGAGGTGCGTCTTATACTCCTTAAAATACGGTATTTTAAGTTTTACAACGTTTAAAAAAGGAAACAACAAGCATAAAATTAGGGGGGGGGGCATTTAACCTTGTTTGTGAGCAACTAATGCATCATTGTCTGTTTCGATGGAAGTGTTGTAATTCTCAGTTTAGTTCTAAATATGCTCATTTGAAAATTTTGAACTGATTTTACTCTTCGAGTGAATCATAATTAGAAATAGTTGTCCGCAAATGTACGTAGTGACCAACAGCGATGACATGTAAAAGGCGTTATTGTGCAGCGAGAGATATTTTTCTCTGGAAAGATGGGAGTTTCTAAAGTTTAAAATCTTGTGGGGTCGAATTAATAGCTGTTCAGGGCCGCATGCTGTTCACAGGCCGTGTGTTGGACACGTCTTATTTAAAGAGACGATCTTAAAAATTTCAAAGGGCAAGAAGTTTCAAATTAGAAGCAAAATACAGAAAAAAGGGCAAGCTAAATTTACCTTAGAAAATTTGTCAATTAGCTTTGTTAGAATACTAATGAGAGAAACTAAACTAAATTTTCATTAATAGGAACTGCATCACCAAAAATCATGTAGCCGAAGTGGAAATTTTGACAAATCTACTCCAAATTTTTATGCTATAATTTAGACTTCTAGCGATCCAGTTAAGAGGAAAATCGATTAGTTTTGATATAAAATAAAGATTTTGAGATTTACTGGAAAAAAATCAGAGAAAGTCAGCGGCAGGAATCAATGAATCTTATAAAACACTTAAAAGCTACCCCCCGCTCTATACTTGTTGAATGAATTGACAAATCATGAATTTATGTATTACTGATGCAGAAATTGCCCTAAATATTTTACCAGCTACTCAGGTTATTCCTCTCATGGGTCCGGATTCCTGAACTGTGTCACTGATGTTATCATAACTAAAATCTAAATCTGTCATTCAAAAACTGGAAAAGGAGCAATTATATCAATATTCGTCTATCGATATGTAATACACGAGATCTAGTGAAAAATTTAGTAGGCTCATTTTTCGTAGCAGAGGGGACATCTTTGAATAGAACACATGTGATAGGCAATCGTACTTCAAAGTGTAAGGAATAAATAATCGGAACTTTCTGCCATACGACCCCCTGTTAACCAAACAAGGTCGGAAATACAACGTTTAAAAAAATATTCATATATTTTCCAAAAACAATGTATGCCCCACAAAAAAATCAAGCCTCAAAACCTACAACACCAAATCAAGGACAAAAGTGCTTGAGATGGGTTGTACTCGCCAACATGTGTTCAACAATTTATTTAATGACTGATCACTATGACAGCAGTCTCTGAAGGACAGTTTCACAACCCATTTTGAATCGTATATTGCCACTTCCACAAGCGACGCGATCGTACATCACACCTTTCAGCACGAATCAAGAAGTCGCGGCTGCTTTGAACCTATAATTATATTAATCGTATTCTCTCCCGACTCCGAAAAACATGGCATTATTCGATTAATCCCCTTCGCCTTGTTGATAGCAGAGTATGAATACTTAAACCACTCACGGATGTTAAAACGACCAGAGGCGAAGGATTTATCCTGCGGGATATCAATGATACATGATGGTTACTGTACTGTGGTGTCTGGAGAACCGTATTCACTCTATATCAGATGGCTAGGCCGCTGTCTTTCGGTAACAGAGTCAGTGGGTTCGAGTCCAAGCTTTGGCATGGACTTTTGTAGCTGTTCGGAATCAGCTTTAAGCAGTAGTTCCCAGTCTAATGAGCTCTCGTGCAGCAAAAATTGATCGTAGCGTATATATATATATATATATATATATATATATATATATATATATATATATATATATAAATGTAAGTGTAATTATAATTTCGGGTATATCTGAGATGTACTTAATAAGCTAGGTCCCAGTTAGTTTAGCGTCCGTGATGTAAAAAATGGCAGTAGCACACCTAAGCAACTAAGCATTATGCAGAGTACATCTAATCAAAAAAACATTTAGTTAGAAAATTCTTGGGGGTATGCACAGCATATTCAAATTTTTGGTGTGCAAAATTTACTAAAATTTTGCGTGCACTGCAGGCGTGCACTGCAATTCAAAGGTTTGTTTAACATTTATCTAATATGTATTAAACAATCTTTGCTTTTATCAGTAGTGACAAATTTTATTTATTTCTGAGCTCTGCTACGAAGAAATTTCATGAGCTACTCCTGAATACAAAAAAAAACTGAAATCATTTATAGTTTATAATGATTTTTTCTTCTGGAGAAATGCCTCGCTCCATTTATGCTATGAATTATAATAAAACTGACAATTGTTCTTTAGACTGCAATTGCTTCTAGTTTCAATTTATCTGCATACAAAATGCCTTTTTACTTTTTTATATATAAGGATACTTACTTTTACTTACTTACACTTACACACACACACACACACACACACACACATATCTATCTATATATATACAGTTGATTCGGGTTAATTGGACCTCCGGTTAATCGGACCAACCGCTTATCAGACCAAATCCCATCTTGTAACATAGATGATCGCGTTCCGATAAGGTCCGATTCCGGTTAATCGGACCCCATCGGGATTCGATTATTTTGGTCCTAATACCCGGCTGGTCCAATTAAACGAACATATATATATATATATATATATATATATATATATATATATATATATATATATATATATATATATATATATATATATATATATATATATATATAGATATATATCAAGAATAAGCAAAACATGTGCAACTAAAAACTATAAAAAATGTATTGAATACTATATAAACCATCACAAAATAGAACTAATATTCGCTTCAATTGGTTCCTAAAAATATTTTAATACAGTGGTACCTCCGGAAAGCGGACAGTCACGGGACCAAAAGTTTTGTCCGTTATTACGAGGTGTCCGCTATTGGGGAGGACAACATTTTTATAAAAAAGTTTTTGTTCTTTTGTTTGAAATTTGATTGAAAATTACGTCTGCAATTTTAATTAAAAAGGAAAACTTAATTAGGCAAGAAAAGAATAACTATTTACTACTTTTCCTTTTAATTGTGTGCTAATCCTTTTATCTTGCATTAAATAATCCCAAAATACAACGTTTAGTAGCTAAATTATTTTAATTATAGCTGAAAAAATCTCTTAACAAAGTTTGATTTCTCTTATTTACACAACAAACCTGTTTTTCAAGATGAATATTCATAGGATTTAGCTTTGCTAGTCCCTCCGAATCTTCGTTGTTCAGAAAGAAATGTTTGAATTGTTCGCTGTATTTCAGTGCTTCCTAATAATCTTTGATTTTGCAGTCTTCCATTGGCGATTCCTCATCATCATCCTCAGATAGGGCCAGTGCTTCAGTGTTGGCCCGATGAATGAAATTGGAAACACGCAGGTTTTCTTCCTCAATGGATAAATCGTCGTCTATCTTGACTTCCTTTTCAACGCTGACATTTGAATCCAAATTGGCTACTAGATCCGCAAGTTCATTTTTGCTTTTTTCGGTAGTGCTGTCAGTTGCCACTTCGCTTGTATTCAAAAATCCCGTCTTCTTAAAACATTTCAAAACGCCCCCAGGTTCCACCTCTTTTAGGGCTGACGTAGTCCAGGAAATTGCATCCAAAACAGATACCGATTTTGCCAACTCTTCCCTGGATTTGCAGGAGATAATCTGTGTCAGAAGCAGATTTCTGTATCGTACTCTAAAGCTGCGGACAATTCCCTGAAATTGGCTGTAGCATTGTCCATGAACAGAATAATTTTTCTCTTTTGTTTTTTCATTTTGTTGTCTAACTCCACCAACCAATCGCTCATTATCTCAGTGGTTATCCACGCTTTCTTATTTGACTTCCATGAAATACTAAATTTTCGCACATCAATGTTCTTGAAACATCTAGGCTTATTAGCTTTTCCAATAACAATTGGAGTTTCGAAGTCTCCCAGCATGTTGCAACGCAGCAAAAGAGTGAGCCGCTCTTTTGAAATTTCCCGCCACTACATTTTCCACCCTTAAAACATAAGGTCTTGTCTGGGAGAACACGGCAAAAGAGGCCAGACTCATCGACATCGAAAATGTCTCTGTCACCATATCCTTTGCACAAATATTTAAGCTTTCCAATCCAATCTGTTACTTTATTTGAATTTACAGATTTTTCTTCAACACAAATCTGTTTTAAAAATATGTTGTGACGTGTCCGGAATTTTTCCATCCATCCATTTGAGGCGCTAAATGTTTCTAATTTTGAAATGTTTGCCAAAAAAATTGAAAGTTTTTCAAAATACCTGTCCGCTATTCAGAGGGAATAACATGGATTGTCCTATATAAAAGGACTGGGACTCGTAAAAATGTCCGTTAATTAGAGGTGTCCGCTATTCGGGAGTGTCCATTAAGGGAGGTTCCACTGTAGTTACTTAATACCCTGGAGCTAAATTAAATCCAGAGTATTCTTTGTTTATAACTTACTCCTTCTGAAAACCATTGAATAAGAAAGGAGATATTTCCTCTCTACGCTAACTTAAATATCCCAGCTGCCAGAATAAAAACGAAACTAAAAAACGCCACATGACAGATTTTGAGGGAGACTGCTGACATCCCCGCATGAATTTTTAAACCAAAGCGGGCACGTTTCGAGCTTTTCCCCTGCAAACCAGCAACCCAGCCTCCCTCTCTTCCCTCTCACGTTTAGTAATAACGGAGCGAGAGGATATTCCTCCGTTTAATGTATTATTCCATCTTTTTTACTGAGAGGTGACATCCATGCACTACCACGGGGGGATGTAAAAGAGCGAGAGGCACCATTCATTCCTTCTATTTGGAATACCAGTGAGATGAGATGTTTTCCATTAAATAACGAGACTAGAATGAAATCGGAAGAACGCTCTTATGGAGCTGATATTATGGTCACGCAACATGGGTCTTGTATGCATAGAGTTTTAACATGGTTGGAGCGTATGGCGAGAATAATTCTTTTTTAAGATTTTTGGAACCCCTCTGTCATTGTTATTTTCAGCATTCAAAATCGATATGAAGGTAAATCGGCGTATGTAAATCGTAATATTTAATTATGCGATGTACGCATAATAGGTAAGGATACGTATTTTTCCTATTTACGATATAGATGCGAATAAATGCAAAATTTGCCAAAATGAGCGAACAAATGCAAAAAAATTTTTTTTTAATACTTTTCGATGAAAACTCAGTGATAAATGGCTTTCTAAGTGAAATTAGGTAATAATAGTAATAATTTATTTACATAATTGCTTATCTAAGTCCATCCACGGCCTTTAACCGAGAGATCTCTCGAAATTCACTCATTACTTATTGCTAAAAACTTAAGGAAGAGAATGTGGAGACTACTACAATGTTAGCTTTTAACTAAGAATTTTGATACTTACTTAACCAAGTAGGTAAAATTGTGATTTTTTTTAATGAAATTCGAAATATCTAAATTTATATGTATATATATATATATATACTGAAAAAAATGCAAAATTTTATATATTGTAATTTTTTTGCAAAATTTCGATATTTTTTATGCGAAATTTACGCACCCCTGATAATAGGTAATCATGAAGCATAACTTTATACTACCTGTTTTATATATTTGTTCTAACCGTGTTATTGCTTAGTCAGAAAATTGAACAAAATAAGTTTAAAATTATAAATGTTAGTTCTATTCCATAAAAATGTACCACTAAAATTCCCATTCTGACATCGTTTCGAAACAGTAATAATGTAGTAGCTTAAATTTAAAGATTGAGTTACTGATCTTTATGCTTTCATCTTAAATGGGGTAATGAAAAACGCTTATCTAGAAAAAACATTTAATTAGAGGCCTCAAAGTGATATTGAACACATTTAATTTTCTCGCAAAAGAAACTATTGTCCCAGATGATAAAAAAAATCGTTAACAAGATCACGCGTGTTTACCTCTCATTTATTATAAGATGGGGAACTATAAAAAATACCAACAATGTGTACAAACTGTAATTAATGACCGAGATTTTCTTCTCCATGTTCTGTAAAAAAATGGAGCGCTTTTTACTTATGAAGGATTTTTGTTAATGAATAAAACTGTTAAATCAGTCTAAAAGTTTATAACCAACAGTAGCGTGTGTTATCATTTAAGGAATTTACAAGTTTCCTAAGTACGCGTCATACTATATAAACCTTCATAATTTAATCTTAGTTTTTCAGAATTCGCTTATATAGAGAAGTAATAACTTCTCTAATTTATAATTGAAAATGATTAAATCTTCATGATTTTCTTACTTCTCAAAAGCGAAAGAGAGCGAAGAAATGATTAAAAAGTAGAAATCTAATTTTTTTTTACAAATATAAATGTGATATAGATCTACATGGGGAATTAATGCTTAAGTCATGATTTTTGTTTAAAATAGGGCGCAATTCTGGCTTGTTACAGGCGTTCTTATTATGAAAAAGTACTTTATCTCTTTTTAACGTAGGATTACGTTCCTCCATAATGGTCCTCCAGAAAGCAAAATTTCAGATGTTCTGCATCGTGAGTTATAATTTTGGCAGTGCTCCAAACCCAGTCTGTATCGCTTGGGCAAGCTGTAAACAGTTAAACATAAACGTACCAAAATGCGTCAAAATTTTGACATACATATGTATATATATACATACGTACATATATATGGATACATATATACAGAACACATACATACATATATATATACAAAAGAGGTAAGCAACGATAAGTAATCCTACGTTAATAACCCGCAGTAGTTTCGTTAGAAGACATTACCTGAAATTTTTTTTATGGTTCCTTCTAACAGTTTATTATTTCTCTAGTCAGTTTGGTTCCCGTCAAAACAAGTGTTGAAAATTTTTGAATAAAACACGAAATCAATAATTTACTGCACTATCTCTTTTCAATATCTTTATATATGACAAAATTATCTGAGTGTATTTGTCGCACCGAAGCCAATCTGTTCCATGAGCTCTGTGAATGAAATTGAGTGCTCAGATTGAGATGCTCGTATTCCATAGCACCAAAGAGCTCCCTGAGATTTCTTTAGTACTCTGAGTGTATTTGTCGCACCGAAGCCAATCTGTTCCATGAGCTCTGTGAATGAAATTGAGTGCTCAGATTGAGGTGCTCGTATTCCATAGCACCAAAGAGCTCCCTGAGATTTCTTTAGTACTCTGAGTGTATTTGTCGCACCGAAGCCAATCTGTTCCATGAGCTCTGTGAATGAAATTGAGTGCTCAGATTGAGGTGCTCGTATTCCATAGCACCAAAGAGCTCCCTGAGATTTCTTTAGTACTCTGAGTGTATTTGTCGCACCGAAGCCAATCTGTTCCATGAGCTCTGTGAATGAAATTGAGTGCTCAGATTGAGGTGCTCGTATTCCATAGCACCAAAGAGCTCCCTGAGATTTCTTTAGTACTCTGAGTGTATTTGTCGCACCGAAGCCAATCTGTTCCATGAGCTCTGTGAATGAAATTGAGTGCTCAGATTGAGGTGCTCGTATTCCATAGTACCAAAGAGCTGAGATTTCTTTAGTACCTATTATATAAGTAATTTAATTACTCAACTAGACAAAGGAATTTCTCCATATTAATTCTTGCTTTAAGTGCTATTGTTGCTTCTTGTGCCTCCTAGCCGGAAGTACCAGATCAGGTCCATACAGGCCCTGTGAGCTGAGGAGTGCGACTCCAGTTTACATTAGTAACACAAGGGTAGGAATCCGACTTGGCTAGGTGCCACCTCAATTTTGACCGACCATCCCCAAGATGCGACATCTGGGGTTATCCCACCCTCTCTGAAATCATAGAGGGACTTTTCGATCTACGGATTTAACGTTCCCCTATCCGGCTTAGACGCGAAGATACTTAGGCATAGCGTTTGTCGGGATTCGAGCTGAGCACCTTCGACGTTGAAAGCAGGTGCGCTACCGCTAGACTACCTCGGGTCAATATTTAAACGTGGAAGTCCTATCTTTCGAAATCTATTAATTAATAATTTATAGCATCAAAAGTTTGTTTATTGAAAATAAAATACTTCATTAAAAATTAATCTCTGTTTTAAAGAAATTCGGTAATAGTGGAAGACGTCTCCTTTAATATCAGACTAAAGTTATTATTTAAAAAATAGGTTATTATATTCATTTTTATTGAAAATCTCTCCCAAAATTATAGAATTTATACCGGATTTAAAATATTTTGATATAGCATTCCTCTCTCTCTAAGTAGTGTTAGCCGGAGTACCAAGAAAAGTACATATGCACTGTTACGTCGAAACATTATGACAATTTTCTAAAGTAAATCTGCCAATCAATTTGTAAAAGCGTCGCCTGTCAAGATCAGAAAAATTATAAATTGACAAGCCAAATAGAAAGCTGGGGTTATCATGATCAATGGAGTTAACATACACTGATGGTAATAATCACAATGGCACTGATAACAGACAAACAGTCCGAAGAAATAATTTCATTGGGATATTTCGAAGTAGTAATGATCGGGGGTTTCTCCTCATTCAACCATGACGAGTTCCTAGGAACAGATGAAGCGAAACAAAAAGGAAGTAAAACGCGCTATTTATAAAAAAAAAATGAAAAATCAACAATAGTTATAGAATATATATTACTGATTAACAGAAGCGCTTCCGTGTCAAAAGTTACCCAACTGTAATATTGACGGGAAAGATATATCATTGAATATCGCATTCTAATCTTACAAGGCAGTCAAGAAGTCCATTCTGAGCAATGTCACGATGAAACAAAAAAGCGCACAATTGGCTCGGAAAAGTTAAAACATTTTCTTGGGGTAATGGATAAATGCTTCATGGCCTGACAAATACCATTTACTTTGCTGCATCTGTGGCTTATGGGTGCGTCCCACGATGAAACAATGAAGTGAATGAAGACGTGTAATGCTTTAAAAGAAGCTTTTTGTTGAGGAAACATTTTTCTGTCCATTCATGTAAATGGTTATTTGACACGTATTATCACTCTAACAACTTTCGACCTGCTTCACATCTTCATAGCAATGGCCTTCTACAATGAAACTTTCTTCTTATTGCACGGATGGCACAATAAAAGTTCATCAACATAATGAAGTGATTATGAAATGACTTACGCCCCGAATTCCTGAGATCTCAGTATAAATGAATAGATGTGATGGAACAGAAAGCCGAATCCTTCATATTCCTATTTGCCACATTATTTTAAGGAAATATCCTGATAACATTGTAAATTTAAGTGTATCAAATTTAGGATCACGCATATTTAGAACTATTGTAGAATTAATACTCTTGATCTGTTGTTTTTGTCAACGGTACGGAAGCATTTATGTATTTTGTAGTTTCGAAGTAATGAAATATAATTTAACAACTTCATTACATTATTTTCAACATTTTATTAAAGAATAATTTTCTATTACAAAAATTTATAAGTTTTTCAATTTTTATGCGGTGATCAAAGGTGAATTGCCTGATGGCTCATATTTAGGTATTAAAACATTTTATCAACAAAAAATTAAAACATTTTATCAACATTTTAAAATCTTATGAAAAGCCTTCTATAAAAGTGCAAAATTTATTTTTGAAGTTAAAGGTGCTGCAACGGTTTTATATTAATGTACCCCACGATCCTTACATAATTGGTCATACACTTATAATACGCTAATAATTGGATTTTTATAAAGAATGTAATTTCAAAATACAGACTGGGAGCGCGAATTAGCTGACAAACAGGAAATTGATATAGGTGGGGATGCAGGAAACTTTTCATCTTGGAGGTAAAATTACGTTTGTAAAAGAATTTTTTTTTATAAATATTGTTTGTAAGTGAAAAATGTTTTAGTTTGCTTTATATCATACTCTACCATTAGCAAAATTTAGTTTTTATCTTAAAAGATGATTTCAAAGAGTATGTAAAATAAAAAAATTACATGAAAGAAACAAGAGAAAAATTACTTTTTCCGAAATAATTAACTTCTCTTTGGACACACACAAATTCTGGTTGTATGAAAACTTTTTTAAAGAACAAACATTCTTATCCCAAATAAGGTTATTTTGTTATATGTATTTATCATCTTTTTGGTAGAAAAAGAAGGTGATATTCTTTAGACTACACGTTATGAAAGATATTAAGACAAAATGAGAACATCCGCCAATGTTTTAACTATGATATAACCAGAATTTCTCTCTCCCACGTCAAAACAAGGCTGTTATGTAAATAATAAATTTAGGTCTAAAAAAATAGTAGGCATAAAGGTAGGACATTAAGAAACAGAATGTAGTAATGTTATCTGTAAAGTTTCTAAACAAACATATCACGCTCTAAAGAACAGCAATGGATGCATATAATTACACCTTATACGACTTAAGACATCCTAGCGCTCTTTTGTTCTTTCATTTTTAAACTTCAGAAGAATTATTTGAATTGGTATTAAAGGAGACGTCTTCCACTATTGCCAAACCTCCTTGAAAACTGAGATTAATTTTTAATGAAGTATTTAATTTTGAATAAACAAACTTTTAATGGCATAAATTATTTTCCTTTCCGGTGTCAGTCCTAATGTCAATATAAAAAGAACAATTTTTATTTCAAATAATCTTTAGAACAAGTAAGTTTTTGTATAAGAGGAATATAATAGTCTCCGTGCATCAAATTGTTCGAAAAGTTGGAAAAAAATTATTTTAAAATAGAAAAAAACTGCCAACTAAAGATCAACTTTTCCTTTCAAGAGAATTTATGTTTTCTCTATACGCAAGATATTTTAAACGTATCCCTTAAGAGCAAAAGGCATTAGATTGCTCACAATTTTCAGTTCATGTTTTGTCTCCTATTCCCTTATAATACTTATTCGAAACTTTTTCTGGCAATAATTAGTTTAACTTTCATCATTCGCAGTAATTTTCTTTAATAATAATATTTTATCTTAAAAAAAAAAGTCAAGAAATATCCCTAAATTTTTGCGTTAGGAAAAATCAACTAAACACTTATTCGTGATTGCTCATTCATAATATTTTGATTCCTTTTTGTAAATATGAAGTAGGCGTATTAATAAATTAACTTAATGATGTCTTTAATAATGTCTTTAACAAAATCTCTTCCTTTAAAAGCATTATTTTTCAGAGGCATGGAACTGCATTTTAAGTGATTTTTTTTAATCGAATTCTCTATAATTATAATTAAATAATCTCTCTTAAAAATATGACTACTGTTTTGGCCATATCTGACAGAGATTCGTTTTATATAATAAAGGGATTCGAGTTCAGAGTTTGAAAAAAAATCTGTTAATAATGTCATGTGGACCGTGTATCTGTTCGTTTATGTACGTTTCATAAATTTGATAACAACTATCATACAATATTGAGTCATGTGTGCATTTTTGATCAAAATTTCAAGGACTAGTTTGAAACTAATTAAATAAATAATGAGAAAACATATCAAGAGGAAAATGTTTGAGATAAACAAGTTTAACTTTCCTAACTTTTATTTATTAAACCTTCCTTTAAAAATATCCACATCTTACTTTTAAGATATAAAGGCTGGAAAATAAAGGCTTGGGTGTTCATCAATTTTCTATTACAAAGCATAAGGTGTTTATCCTTAATCAACTTCATGGTGCAGCCAAAAGAGGTTGTAAAATGTTAATTCATTCATTCTATAATGAGTGCCAAGTGTTTAATAAATATAAATTTTTAAGTATTCATGAAAAATAATGGGACATAAGTCATCTACCATTAATAAAAATTTGCGTAAAATTATTGCATTTATCAAAACTGGATTTTAATCCCAGAGGAAGAAAAAAGTTCGGTGCAATAACAATAGAACTGTTGGCGTGAACTTCAGACATAACTAGGGAACACTTTCTGTCATTTTTCAAGGATCATAAGAAAAGAAACAAGGAACAATAAATAAATAAGGCAGCTGGCAGGCTGTAGAGACATATACTGCGAAGTGCTAATCTCATGTAAAAGTGGGTGTTTTATTGCCTGCTCTAAATCAAACGAGCCAGGAGTGCCACGTTGACTTCGGTGAAGCCACGAACGGCAATTACGTTCCAAGCCGAAAACCCCATTCATGAAACGGAGCGAAGAAATTCTAAAACAGAAATATTTATATGGATGTTCATATTGTATTTGTAAACTCTTGTGGCTGTGTTATCATTAGACTTTACTTTGTTAATTAATTTTGAATTTCTTACTTTGTATGTCTTATTTTCAAATTAGAGAATATGCTTGTAAACCTACGCATTTGTGAATTGTTAAGTTTATTAATTAATAAATTTTCGACCTCAGAAACCATTTATGAATTTAATATAATTATTATCGCAAACTCCGTGAGGACAAATTTAGAGAATCTGGGATTTGTGATAAATAAAAATTGTACTCCGCGATAAAATAATGTTTATGTGTAACTTTTGATATTTACGAAAAGATTATGGAATAGAAAATATTTCACACTAGATAAGGTTTTGTTTTGCAGTTAATAAAAAGTAAATACACTGTAAATAAATATTTTATATTTAAAAATAGAAAAATAAACTGTGAGCATGACATACTATTATTTTATCATAAGAATTAGGATAAGATCCAAGCTGAACTAAGTGTTATCGAGGAAAGATCAAAGTATTAAATAGAAATATTTTTATTTAAGGTCATGCTAAGCATAAGAATATAGTTCTGCATTCCTCGCTTCCCTGAACTAAATAGAGGATCGGATTTTTTCTTGTTCTTGAATTATAGTTTGTATCTGTTGTAAAAGTTCCTTTTATCTTTACATTAAATATTATGTTGTCCTATACTACAAGAAAAATGAGGAAATTAAGAAAACCATTAATTATATTTTGATTAATTGGAAATTCTTAAAATACGTTGCTCGAATTTAAACTTAAAAATAAAATGCATGTATGAGATCGAGTCAAATCTATTTTGTTGACAAATAGGATAAAAATAGAAGTTTTAATTAAAATTCCCCTCCCTCGTGTGACTAGAGTGAAAATAATTGTTCTCTATCGTTTCTCTCTTGTCAAAAGTTTCAAAATTTGCTTAAAAGTTTTTATTCAGTTTCTGAACACGTATCGTACAAGCAGCTGAGTCAACAACGGTAAATTAAGGCGAAGATCATAAAGCATTTATCATAAAAATAATTAATGACTATTTTTAAAAGAATGGCTTGTAATTAAAACTTTTTAAAAATTGATTTTATATATCGTCAAACATTTTCCACATCATATGTTTCTTCGTGTTACATATTTGTAATGCTATAGTGTGGGATAATTAAAAAGATCTTATTAAAATTAGTATATGATTCGAGTTTGACTGATGAATTTAAGAAAAAATTTGAAAGGTACATAAAGTAAAAGAGCTTCGTTCTATGTAACATAGTTTCCGTGTTTCTTTAAGGAATCTCGGATTCATAATATTTATTATGCATATTAAATCTATATCAGGTACGGCCTAGACAGAAATCACACTTTTTAGAAAGTACTGAAATGTAATATTCAAAATTACATAACAATTCCACGTAAATCTTAGTTGCATAGATATCTCAGATATTTGAAAGGGGTATCCGAACTGGCAAGATAAATAATTTTAAGAAACCAACTTTTATGAGGAAAATAATACATAGCGAAATAATTATATCTCTATTAAGGTCAATACAATACAGTTAAGATACAATGTGAAAATAGTTGGTTTTTAATTTCAAGAAAATTTTACTCACCATTCCTTTGCGATGTACAACTTTTTACTCTTTTCAGGCAGGTCTTTAACTTGGTTGATATGAGATTTCATTTGAGAAGAAAAATTTCATGTTTCCCACATTTAAACACGTGATCGCTACGAAGGGAGTTCGGAAGAAAAAGCACTGAGGGAGAAAATGTCGTAAAAACTTGGTTGCACCTCCACCATAAATTAATTTAATAATTTGAAATTTTTTGGTCAATAATGCTTTTGGGCCTAGTCCTCTGTAACAGAGGCCAGGTGAATTATCATACAATTTCAGAATGTCGTTTCATGTGTAGTGATAAGTGATCAGACCTTGAAAAAGCTCTTTCACAAAGTCTGCACTGAAACGGTCTGTCACCAGTGTGCTTTCGATAATGCCGCGTCAATTCGTCAGACCTTGCAAACTTCCAGCCGCAACCTTTCCAGTTGCACTGATACGGTTTCTCTCCTGTGTGAGTTCTTAAATGAGCTTTTAAGTGCGAACTCTTTGAATAAGTTTTGGAACAGCCAGGATATGAGCAAGTATGAATAGTGATTTTCTTTGGGCCCCTTGATTTCCTGCCCCTTCGAGGTTTCGTTGGAGGTGGAGGTGGGGCCACGCCAGGATTCAAAGTTTGTTCGATGCTGACACCACCAGCACTGGGAAGAATTGTCATCGCTGCTGTTCCACTTCGGCCGGACAATAAGTCAACTAAATGTGGTGAATTAGGAGGTGTTACCATCCTACCCTGGGCTGTGTATGAACTGGGAAAGGGAGACTGCATTAACTGGGTGGGAGTCATATGGTTAGGCCGACCGGGTGGTAACCTTTGAATGGGTGGATTATTAAAATAAGAGTCATATTGATTCACATTATGCTGGTACCTCATGTTTGTCACGTTATCTGGAGTTGCTGGAGGAGAAGAGTGACTAGTAACAATGGGCGATGGATAAGTGTTCCAAGATGACATCATATAACCACTGCCACCAGTGGTATTTGATATATCTCTTCCATGAACAGGTGGTGAGCCGAAAATTCCTGTTCCAATGGGTTCTGCTTTTATATCAACCACTGATGATCCATACCTGAGATGCTGAGGATGTCCTGTTTGGTAATCTTGGACACCAAACATTGTAATAGGTTCTGGAGTGTGATGTTCTATTGTTGGACTGCTGACGAGGCCTATGTCATATTTATTAGTTACAGGATGCTGGTTGTTGGACAGACCAGTGGAATCCTCACTGAAATGTTGCTTCGGTGTGTTCTCGTATACCACTCCAAGATCCATTTCCAAACGTAAGCTGCTTTCATTAGTCCTCTTATGAACGGGATGCACTTGATGAATAGTTTGTTGTTGTGGTGAATAAGTTGGAGATAATGACTGGTTATACTGAGGACATCGGCGGGGGGCGCTGTTACTGCCACTGGAGAGATGAACTGAGGACATACTTCCTCCGCCACTATCATCTGTCGTGGGAGTAAAAGAACTGTGGTTGGACGTCATGGACCTTGCTTCTGAGTAACCTGATGGCGTACTTAGGGCCATATCGCCTAACAGAACGCTCTCGATGTCCTGCCACATCTGAAAAAAAACATTCATTTGAATCAAAATTTCAATATTAATAATATCCCCTAAGTAAAAAATACAGTACAATTATAGAATACTATGCCATTTAGAAAATACAATTAATTTTTTTAATCTCCTAACTTAACTTTTTATTCATGTATAATTTTTTTTATTTATTAGTTTCTTGCTTATTTATGTCTTTTATATGGTAGATATTAATTTTAGTTACAAACATAATGGTTATAGATACATTTTAATCAGCTCTAATTATTTGCTGTCTTCAAGTTTAATTCGCGTAAAGGTAACTGAAGATCAATTGAAGATCAAGGAGAAAAATATAATAATATAAAGGCAAAATTATTTTTACATGATATATATATCCTAAAATGCATTCCAGCTCTGTCTTATATATCCCATGCTTCAAGAATTCAAATTAAAACGTTTAAATCCCGATTTCAAACAAATTCTGAATAGACTGTCACACTCTAATTTTATTTTCACGTAAAACAGAGTCGTCGAAAAAAAGTGGAGAAGTTGTATAAAAAATGATTATTACTTTTCATTTTTAAGCTAAAATCGACTGCTTTCAAAACAAATAAGTATACATATTTACAAATTCTAAAAGCAATTTCCTGGTCGAAAAACAGCATTTTATGTTAAAGAATATAATATTTTACATGCGGTCATAGGACAAAAGCAGTAAGAAATTTAATTAAAAAGAACATTTATTTCTATTCTTTTTCGAAATGAAGACTAGAAAGTGTTCCAATTACAAGAAACCAACAAAGCTCGCTGTGTAGTGGGCGAATGTCAAAAGACAATGCCTGCCGCGTAGTAAAAACATAAAACGAAATGAAGAGGTAATAAAAGAAGCTTATCTGATGAAAAACGAAAAAAAATTTAAACTTCTCTTCTTTTAGAAATATTTATCTACGGATATATTCAAATGATTGGGAATATGAGTATGCAAATGGCATTAATGTGACTATACTTGTCCTCTGCCTTCGAAATCTTCCTACTATATGGACCTTAAAACTTCGAGTCCAATGTTCTTGTCAAGATGTTGAGCCATTTTTGGTTGCCCGCTATCCAATTAAACACAGCAGAGAGAAATAATTGACTATATAACAGTAAAATAAATAGGCCAGAAGACAATCATGTCCATTCAAAAACAAAACTCAGCAACAGCAACTCCTCGAAGACTGCAGATGTTTTAAAGACGTTCCCAAAGATATATTTCCTTCCTCCGAATTTTAAACAAATTATATATATATATATATATATATATATATATATATATATATATATATATGTGTGTGTGTGTGTGTGTGTATGTATGTATGTATATAAATTGGCAGTATGGAAACATATTGTTCATTTTTTTCATAATTTAGGTTTTTTTCTTTGTTTAAAGAAAATCAGCTTTCTCATTTCTCGCCGTATCACAGTGAGCAGGGACCCAACAGGACACTATTGGTTTTCAGGAAGTTGTCCTCATCTCCGTGGACATTTTCATACTTGAGTTTATTTCGAATGCTTGCTCAGACTAAAATAAACGAGTCTGTTTATTTACTCAAACATATAACTAAAAGTGAGAAAGAGTTCAGTGTCAATGCTAACATTTTTTACGCTTTTTGCTAGATATTGGTAATAGCAATGAACTCTGTCTCAAAGCATGTAAAATATAATTTTAAATAACTTAACATTTTTAGGGTGATCATAACATTTATTAAAAAACCTAAATGAAAAATAATAAATAATTGTAATTTTATTATTGGGATAGTGTGATACCTTTGGTTGCAGTGAATTTTTTTAAAGTCTACCGTGCAAATAACCAAGCGTGGTTAATGAATATTCAACAACAATTGGCAATGCTTTTCAGAACCTTAATCATAGGAATGTAATTTCGTTTTTTCCTGAAGAGGTGAATATTGCATATAAAAGTTTTTCAAATAGAAACCTCCATGAAAACATTGCAACGAAAAAAAATGTCGAAATTTGAAGTTTTCTGCGTTATTAATAATGCAAGTAATAATATGGTATTAACAATTCAGTAAAATGCCACTATATATAAAATGTGTCGTTATATAATTACGTAAAATGTCCCTTTATATAATTGCATAAAATGTCACTTTATATAATTACGTAAAATGTCATTTTATGTAAGGTTATAATGTTTAATTTCAGAGAATATTTATTGATTACTAATTTTTTCCTTTTAATAAGCAAACTTATGCCTCGAGTAAAGGTATTATGACACGTGATTTTCTTTAGACTTTAAACGAAAAGCATGAAAATCATGATCAGTAATATTTCGCATCGAGTGCAACAATGAGAATGTAATTTATTCTACCTATATCATTGGAATCCATGGTGACAAAGTCGAAGCACCGAGCTGTGTTCTAAAACTGAGAATTACGAATTATCAAAATAAAAAACATTCACGTTAATAGGCACGTAATAGGCACGTAAAATTGCATTGGATTTACTCTAACAAAGTTGAATCTCGTTTGAAGCAAGGTCTTGAATATATACTACGAACTATTTCGGAATGAAAAAAAAATAATAGCTCTCTCCTTTCCATGTACCCAAGCAGGAATTTTTTAGATTAAGAAGGATACAAAAAATATTTCATAAATCATGTGCTGGTCACGGTAAATATCTTTCAGATTTTCTTGCCCTTTTTATTGTACTTTCTGTTCTCCTCGCATTCTGGTTTCCAAACAGCTAAGGTGTGAATCAGATACTACTATCAAAACTGCATAATTCTAACAGCCAATGGCTTGCGTACTAAAAACAGTAAACCAATCTCTCGCTGAATGCCTCCCCATAAACAACCCGAAATTGCCGACATCAAGACATTGATGATCCTAACTGTCATAAAAAGCGTAGGAGAGCAGATATTTCCGATCCAGCTGTGTGCCCGCGAGAGATTTCGGGGAATGAGAGATAAGATGGCGTCATATCTTTGAATTTTTATGTTACGACTAACATTCTGTCGTTTTGAGGATATACTGCCTTAGGTGAACATTCAGATTTTGAACAGAGAACTTTGTTGTAAAGATTGTTTGTTACCTGGAGGTCTTTAGCTTGTTTTCCCTTTCTTAGCTTTTCGTTGCTTACAGGCGTACTTCTGTAAGCCAATAAACAGTGAAATGGAAGGCTATCAGTTACTGTTAAAATTAAATTAATTTTTAGTATAGCCCAAAAAGTTAATTCATGCGCACGTTTATAAAATACCACCTAATCAAGTGGCAAGAACTTAACTAACAATCCCATGTCTAACAAATGTAGTTAGCATGCTAAAAAGAACTTGATATGTAACACTTTTTACCATCATAATTTTGGAGAGATAGTAGGTTTTATTCTTTTGCTTGATGCTTGTACAGCTTTAAATCTACTTAAAACTTATGTTAAATGAACTGTTATATCATAGAACTGTTCCTGTGAATCTACTGATAGACATTGTAAGCAATTTGAACTCATCACATATAGCTTCATAAATCAAATTATATAAACTATCCTTGTACCACATATTATCTAATTCATGCTTTGTATAACAGAGAAAACACAAAATAATTTGTGTAAATAACAGAGAAAACACTAAATTATTTTCAAAAATAATAGCACCTCTGGATTCTCTGTTTAATGCACTTTCAAATGGTATAAGCAAAATTAAAATTTGGATGCACCTAACTGGTCATTCACTGGATTCTTTTCAGCCAAAATTTAAGAAGACAACAGCCAAAACAACTTCAGATGCCATATAGTTTCTGTTGTCAGTGATAAGAGCGTTGTCGCTAGCGCCGTTGTTAGTACAAATCCAGAACTAAAAAGTTACTGCATTTTCTCATACATAGCGCGAATTGTACTTTGGAAACACGAGTAGGTGATATTAGACACAGGGGTGATATTTGGGACACCCACCCTATAAACTATCCTTGTACCACATATTATATTATTCATGCTTTGTATAACAGAGAAAACACAAAATATTAAATATAGTTGCTAAAGCAGGAATCACTAATGCAGGAAAAGAAGAAACGCGTATTTATTGATAATTTTAATACGGTTGGCTACAGCTCTAACACTAACCAAAAACATACTAAGAGCATTATATGTTTTGAACACAACGTATGAAGTACTATTAATTTCGTGTTTGAATTTGACAATTTTTTAACACAAGCCGATTATTCTAAACAGACTACGCTAGAAAATATCTTTCACTCAACTGAATCAAAACGATTTGAAAATATCTGAAGCAAATTAGATTAAGTTAGATTCCGATAAAAAACGGGGAAATTATACTACAGATACCCGGAGAAAGTACTGAATACTTTATAATTAACAAATGAGACATTAAAGCAAACCGAGCAGAAAAAAGTATATAATTTTCTTACTTAAAATTTTACCTCAATTAGGGAAGACTTTTTTTTTTTTTTTTAACAATGCGGAGGCACTTGTCGTGAGACATTCGCCTATACCACGCCGTAATTTTACTGCACATTTTATTGTGGGGGCACCATATAGGCGGACAGCATTAACCCCTATGAAAGGACGACACGAACGGAGGCATATCTCGTGGCGCGAAGCCGGGATTCGATCTGAGCACCCTCATCACCGAAAGCCAGCGCGCTGTACCACTGGGCCACCACAAGCCCATAGGGAAGACTTTATACTGTTACATTTTGTTTTTCAATTGTTACATTGTATTACTATAATTTACATTTTTACACAACTGGATGATATATGATGATAAAATTCATACTAATTATTTAGGAAACAAGACTAAATTTCAATTTAAACAAAAATTTAAAAGAGAGTAATGGACAACGCAATATTCAGGATGTATAAAGCAAAATTTGTCATATCTATATAAATTGAGTGAAATTAATTTGCATTTCCCTTTAGGGAAGGCTTATAATATGCCCAATCCTTTACTAATTTTTAAAATAAAATAGTACTTCTTTAAAGCAGAACTTATTCTATTTTGTTGAATTCCTTTGAAAAATTCATAGATATAGTGTAGTTTGACAAACCTACATTTATAGAAATTATTGGATTTTCCTTATACTTTTTCAAGAATTTCATAACCAAACACAAAGCTCTTTAAAAAGTTCAAAGGAAATCTAAGAATTTCTTTCCTTTAGCGAATGCTTTCTCCATAGGTATAAATTTCAGGAAAAATAATTGGAATTTATCGTTCACACTCAAGTCTTTTCCTGACATTCATGCGTCTTCTACGAATAAAATGATTATTATTTACAAATTATTAGTCTCACGAGGTTGTGTTTCCCAACAAAATGCTAGAGACATAACGTTAAGTACATATATAATTATCAGTGGCTTTTAGAACAAGGAGAAAATCCTTTCCTTACTTGCCAGGAAACTTGCATCAGTATCGGAAAATTGGTCGAGGGTGTAATAAATTATGCATCTTTCGAATGACTTCGAAGTTACGATAACCATACATTTTCCGTTCTTATGTAAGTCACTAGACTTTAACTTCTGTGATTAATTAAATCAATATTTTTAATATTTGGTAAAAATCGCGACTTTATTCTGAAGTAAAGTAAACGAAATAATTTAGTGAATTAACATTTTTGCTATTTAGTTAGTGCAGTGATTCTTAACCTTTTTTTCATCATGGTACACTTTTAATAATATAAAAATTTGGTGGCACACTAACAAAAGGATAAATTTAAAAGGATTTTACTTGGATAATTGGTTGGTGTACTTATGTAATATAGATTGTAAAAATAGCATACGCATTTAGTACTTTCGTATAAAACATATAAAATTATAAAATAGCTAGCTTAAAACCCATACTTCGCTATGGAGTGCATTCAAATTAAATACAACGGTATATATATATATATATATATATATATATATATATATATATATATATATATATAAAATGGTAACGGATATTTTTATAGAAAAAATAATGAGGAAGAAAATATTCAAATTAAATTTGATAGAACATACTAAAGAATATAATACAGTTTGAGGAACATTTCTTTTACTGTATTTTAAAATTTTTTTGGATAATGTTCAATCGTCTGCCGCATTAACAAGAAGAAAAAAAATTCATCAAGTTCGTTGTTATGCACGTGATGCAAAATTAGTTTAAAGTATCATAAAAAGAAAAGAAACCTCGTGATCAGCATCTAATAAATTAAATTATAAAAATTAATCTTTCAAAATTCCTCAAAAATCAGAAAATGGAGGCAAAGATTCGAAAAAGATTTCATTTTAAAGGAATTTTTATGATCTTTCTCCTGATATAAATTTTATAACCCTCCTATTATTATTTTAAATGCAAGCTTTAAAGAATGTTACAAAAACAGCTTAAAAATTGAATTTGAAACAATCTAAGAAGAATTTTTCAAAAATTTCTCTTAGTGCACCCCTACACTATAAGAAGAATCACCATGCAAAATTTCATCCCTTTAGGTCTAGCAGTTTGGTCTGAGCGTTATATGTCAGTCATTCAGTTACGGAACTGTTTTATATATAGAGATACATAACGAAATAATTGTTATTTTAAATGTTAGAATGAATCTTTATAAATATGATAGTTGAATAATATATTTTTTCTGATCGATTCAATAATTAACATATTTATTTTGGAAGGATACAGAAAAATTCACGAAAAATATAATGAAATACAAAAAATACAATGAAAATTTGCAAATTAATTTGTGAAAATTTTTATCGAAATTCTTAATTCTGCTGTGTGGACTAAATATGCATGTATAAAAATTGAAATACAAAGTAAACATTTAATAGGCATATAAAGTAAACTGATTGAACTACTTGTCTGATGTCGCTTATGTATGGGTATTCGCTTATGTGGCAGCACACTTCAAGAATCTCGGCACACTAAAGTGCCGTGGCACAGTGGTTGAGAATCACTGAGTTAATGTCTTAAAATAAAATAAAATGAGGATATTTACTGACCCCATACAGACACTGAGGACAATTATTAACTATGTAGCAAATTTATATGTCTGAGTGATAATCATTGAGCCTCCGAGTTCCTTGTTTTTTGATTTCCCTCCTTGACTGAAATGGATCCTTAATAACAGCCTTTAAACCAACTACATGTGTATTAACGCATATATTAATTAACACCTATATAAGTGAATTAAACTTGTAATAGTTTTCGTGACAATAAACTCAAAATGAAGGCAGTCTCCGGGGTCATCTTAGCGAGCAGGGCGTCGGAATTCTGCCTACCTTCTGTAAAAAGAGCCTAAATAAATAATTAGGCTCTTGCCTTTGTACAGCGCATTCCAAAATTAAATGCTGTTATCGTTTCTCTGAAATGCCTAAACATAAATATAAACGATTTTCGAGAAAGATTTGTGCAATAGGCGAAGAAATAAGAGGACAGTAAAGCTGTTCCGAGAAAGTAATTATATTCAGTCGCGAGACTGACGTTGACGTAAATGCAATTACCCTCCATTAAAGTGTAATCTCTATACTTTCCTCCTCAAAAAAGAAAGAAAAATCGACTTCCAAATATGTTTAGTGAAGATATTAGTCTCTTTTGCGAAACATTTTCACGCTTACATTTCAGGGTGAATTTCTAATTTATCTTGGAAGGTAATGAAGCTTATACAAGTCACATTTCGGACAAATTTAGTACAAGCTTTATAACGAGACAAATATAAAGGTTACATTATCTATATTTCTCTAACAAATTATAAGCTAAACGCAAATGATTTGTACGAATTAATGCTCGTCTTGAAGCGTTACTTCTAAAACATAAAATCCTATTTGAGATTAGAAAAGTGAAAATGCTCATCGTAAACTGGTTATCATTCATCGAAACTAATGCTGGAGTGCTCGTGGCTTCTTATTATCAATTTTTTGAAAGCTTACATGTTAGTGTATTTTTCTTTTTTTTTATGAAAGCAGAGACCACGCTGACTTAATAAATAAATTTATCGTGTCTTAAAGTCACTAGGTAATAGGACATCTCCTCGAAAAGAATTTGATTGATTGCTCTGCGTCTGACGTTGAAAGGCACTACATTATAAAATAATAACGATACTAAAATAAAAACTTCTCAAATTTCTTTTTCTGCTTCGTTTTAAATTTCAGGTGGTTGTCAAAATAATAAAAACTACGCTTCAAAAGAGCGCGTGCGCTATGGCGTATGCAAATCATAACGATGATGTCATCGGTGAGCAGAGGTGTATATTACGACAAAGTACGAATATCAGCAACAACGTAATAGTAGTTGAGTCGCTGTCGAATCGGCTATTTTGAATTAATGAGCAAAATATCGGATCTGTGTGACTTTCATAAAGGTATGATAACTGGCGCGACTCTAGAGGGTGCTTCTGTAACTAAAACTACAAAAATTGTTGGTATATGACGAGGCACAGTATCGAAGATTATAAAATTGCACAGAAATTAACAAGGTTTACCTCTAAGAGAAAAATATGTGGCCGTCACATGTAAATGTCTCAGTATAGATTGATTAGAAAATGTCTCAGTAAGGAACTCAGTATAGATTATTCACCGAAAGTTTAAGACTACAGGACAGCAAGTAACAGCTGAGGAGAATACAAGTTGAAATGATCCTGTTTCAATAACTAAAGTTTGTCCGAAGCTGCAGAAAGCTGGGTATTTGTAATCGTAATGCAATCCATGAACGTAATTCATTACTGACACCAGCAAGAAAACGTGTCATATGGAGCCACGAACATTAGAACTAGATTTCAAATGTTTGGCAACGAGTCTTTTGGTTTTATGATTCGAACTTGTCTCCAAACATTGTAAGAATATACATTTAGCGAACACTTTCCGAAACATACCTCTCATTGGTGCCCACAGGCAAGCATAGCCGGGACTCTGTGATGCTGTAGGGTGCTTTTCTCGTAGCATTCCCTAGCACCCTTCATCGTTCTTCTGCGTCCTACGACATTGGAAGTCTACGAAATCATTCTGGCGAATGACGTGCATCCTATGACAAAGGCGTTATTCTCTAATGATCGTTCGTGTTTCCAAGATGATAATGCACCCGTCTATCGTTCGAGACGAAGTAACACGTGGTTTAAAGAGCATAAGGGGGAGGCTCAGCATCTATCTGGTCACCTCCACTGCCCGACTTAAAAGTTGCTAGACATTTGTGAGAACTTTGGGGTAGAAAGTTTCTATCATGTTCTACTCCTCTAACGTCACTGGAACACATAGTATATGAGTTTCAAGATGAATGGTATCAAATTCTAATTTCTCTTATACACGACTTTATATCACTCTTTTATACAGGACTTGTTTCCCATGTTAAATTCACCCATTTTTGCATGCTTAAGGTGGGCCTATAGCTTATTAATAAAAGAATAATTTCCTTTTAACAAGATAAATAAATAAATAAATATTATCCAGAATATGCCTTTTGTTCTTTATAAGAGGATACTCAATTATACGTATCATGTAAAGCGCTGTATGCTGCTCATATTATTATTAAACATTCCAGTTAACGGTGTAGAAAAACCAGAACTTCAAACTATGGTATATAACCTAGTACTGATAATAATCCTGTCTCAAAAAACATCATCATATCTACTTCTATGTTGAGAAAGATGTTCAGCTTCCGTTCGTCTGTTTAAAATTTGAGAACAAGTTGAGGTGTATGAGAGCACTAAGGTCAACTTTTGCCATACTAGTGCTAATTAGGCCGGGCCTTCAGTTTAAAATCGATTTCGAACGGCTACGAACATTCATACCAGACGTGGGACTCGAACCCAATGTCTCTGGGATTGAATACTAGCCTCCTAACCCTTCGGCCAAAGGTCGGAACAAATGCCATTCTTTCATGCTGAAGAAATGTTATCTTTTAATATCAATATTCATTCCATAAAAGAAATTTATGGGACATTTTAGGAGAAGTGAGCAAATAATTCTTCATTTTGATTCAATTCATACGTAGAATTTTAAAAAAAAATCCGAATAAACATTTAAAATTGTCACATTTGTTATGAAAATTAATTGTCGAATCCACTTTTTTTTAATTCAAACCCATTTTATTCCCTCATTATGTAATCATATATTTTTACACCTTTTTTCATTTAATTTTATAGATAACTTGTGATAATGAAGGGAGTGGTTGCATTTCTTCACAAACTCTTCTTCAATCCATCCCAATGACTTTAAGATGGATTTACGGGACGACCTTATGATAGCCAACCAAAGCGGGAAAATTATTTCTCTAGCTTTCTGAACCACCGATTATAATTTTATCTTGATGAATATTACGAGTAGTATTAATAGCAGCACGCAGCTTCTTGAATCTCGCAATAAACAATTGGAATGGAAAATAGATCCAAGTAATTGATACTGTGTTTCCTCAGCTTTAGCTGTCGTTGCCTCTATGGAGTGCCCTCAAATGTCACTAGTATTTTTGAAACGCCATAAAGGAATATTTGTTGTCTGGGAGTAGATTCAGGGCATCAGGGAAGGAATAGTTCCTTCATGATTAGCCTAATTTATTTATTATATTCAGGTACTCAGATTATACCATTTTATTGTTATATAAAGTTGCATAACCTAGAAAAAATCAACTGAAACAACCCTATATCCCAACTTTGATTCCCGAAGCTTTTACATTGTATAGTCGACGGCATGCAGGGCCATATATATTTCGTAAAGCTCTCTGCTTACGATTAGTCTCTTGATTTATCTATAGCTCTAATGTTGGGTAAACCTGGAATCATCAGACCCTATGACCTATTTCCGTTACTCTGGAATACGCAGGATTACGTTCCTCTATAACGGTCCTTCGGAAAGCAAAATTTCAGACGCTAAAACCATCCGCCCATCCGTCCTCACGAGTTATAATTTTGGCAGCGTGCCAAACTCTGTCGGTATTGCTTCGACAAGCAGTAAACAGTTAAACAGAAAAGTA
The DNA here is from genome assembly GCA_907164885.2 of Dolomedes plantarius. NCBI lineage: Eukaryota > Metazoa > Arthropoda > Arachnida > Araneae > Dolomedidae > Dolomedes > Dolomedes plantarius. The sequence continues at coordinate 54,651,045 of OU015492.1, forward strand.
TCAAAATGCGTTAAAATTGTGACATACATATATGTATATACATACATACGTACATATAGATACATATATACATAACACATACACACATATACACATATAAAAGAGGTAAGCAACTATAAGTAATCCTACGGTAATAACCCGCGGTAGTTTCGCTAGAAGAGACAATCTGAAACTTTTTTCCCAATTAGACGGACTAACAAGGGAATTTTTTTGTAAAATTTCGGTTGTTATGTTCAGTAACGTTGCAACTGAGATTAATTACAAGGAAATATCCTAAACTGTCAAAATATTATGCTATTAAGCAGATACACTTTTCAAAATATATAAATGGATTTAATACCGGGGCATTAGATGACGCAGCATTTTTAGGATTTATTGAAATTTTTACATACAGTTTCAGATGAAAAGGTTCAGCAATGGGGAAATGAAGAAAATTTCCTGTGTACTATTATTTGTACTTACGCAGCACCAATAATATTTTAAACTGTACACTAATAACCACATGTTATAATGAGTACACACAAGTATAGAGTTACATATTGAAGTAACGGATGGGACATATGGGAAGAGTTGCACTCGCAGTTCGTTAACATCAAAGACAATGAATGCTCCCTTTTGGAAATTAAAAGTATTTGATTTCGTTTTTTTCATTTACTTATATTTGGCGAGGTTATTTATGGCGGAAATTATTTATCCTCTGCAAAAATCCTCTTTACAAAAATGAAAGTAATGCGAATATTAATCCGAGAACTAACCGAAGTTCACAGGGCTATTTATCTGAAATTCAATTAACTTGCATCGAACAGAAATTTGTAAAGCAAATCATTCCCGAATTGCACTCAAATGTGCAAAAATTTGCTATTATTTTTGCTCCTACTTTTAAGACATGGAATCAGATACTTGGAATTATTTTTGTTTAATCAAATCTACCTATACATTTTTTTCACAGTAAATTTTTGATCAAATAAGTCCATTGTGCTCTATTAATGTTAACAATTAGTATTGCACATGATGAAATAATCTATTAAATATGTTACCCGTTGCGAAAATGTTACCTTTCTTTGACATTATCTGAAGCTGGGAGAAAATTACATTTAATAAAATTCGATGGCTCTCGGCATAATGAGAGATGATGACGAAAATATCACTGAATTCTTTAAAAAGGAAAGAAGAGTACTTCGTAGAGGAACTAAAGTTATAATGTTTTTAATTGATAAAGCAATATAGAAACAAATGGCCAAACTTTTTTCTCAGTTTTTGAGCAATAGAATGAAAGTAGAGAAAACCTTTACATACAAACACAGAAACTGAGAAAATTTATACTTATATTCACATTCAACAACTTTTATTAATATAACAAATAGTTCAATTGAAAAAAGAATTATGAGGTAGTATAAGAATGAACTTCTTCCCTTTTTATAATTCTTCAAAATAAAACGGTCATAGGCACAGAATTTATGAAGATAATTACCTCGATATTGGTATATATTATAAAATCTATTTAATAATGATTAAAATTTTTATTTGAAATATGTGTAATAAGTGACCAGTTATTGAAATAATTAGTCCAAAGGAAACAATTGGAGTTAAATATTACAGATATAGTTTGAAATAATCGATCGAAATCTGAGAATCATTAATATTGAATCATGAATCATTTCAAAATAGGAATAATGTAGAAAAGAATACCTAGATTATATTTTCACAATAAATTTTTAAAAAAATTATGACCCTATCTCTCCAACTTCCTTGGACACACATTCAAACCTCTGAACTCCACGTGCCATGTCTTACACTTTCCTCACCGCAAGAGAACTAGATTAGTTCCCTACGATGATCAAATATCACTCAATTTCTCGTAGACTCCACTGTAACGACCCAATCTCTTACAATTGCGTGCATTTTCAAGCTTATTCTCTTAATGGTAACGAGCTAATAACTTGGTCTTGTGCAAGAATCGGAGCCTTCATCTCAGGCGTTCCGTTTCGATATTCTAAAAACTGAAGTAATTGATTCCCCTTAGAACAGATGTTCAGAATAATAATAATGAGGATAAATACCTAGTGAATTCTCAAACACACTGAACCAAAAAGGACTTCAAGTTTCCTCTGAAGGCATTGCAAAATTAGAATAAAAAACAGTATGTACTGAGTAATTTTATATATCTGTTCATCTATTTTTTTTTTTATTAAATTTCAAACAATAAAGTATTTTAAACTTCAGCTTAACATTAATTGACAAAAGTTTATATTTGTTGAACTGAACATAAAATTCAAGAAATTAAAATTCAATTTGAATGACTAGAGCCACGGAAAGAAATAAAAAAATTTTTTTTTTTGGTATTGAATCGTGGGAAGCAACATATAGCGAAAGGAAAGAAATTAAAAAAATTATATTTTTTTGTATTGAATTGTGGGAAGCAAAATATAGCGAAAGGAAAGAAATTAAAAAATTATATTTTTTGGTATTGAATTGTGGGAAGCAAAATATAGTGAAAGGAAAGAAATTTAAAAATTATATTTTTTGTGTTGAATTGTGGGAAGCAAAATATAGCAAAATTGTTTTGAAAGTCTCTTAAAAGAGTCCCTATGAGATATAATCAAATTAAATGAAGGCAATCGCGGACATTCGTAAAACTTTTTTTTAAACATTATATTATCTACTGATTATTTTGTATATTATTATACGTTATGTTTGGGTATTAGAATGCGCTTGCATGTGGTTGAGAATGTATAAAATAAATAATGATGTCAATAAAGTAAAATAAATTCTGCCATAGCAACTGTCTTAAACATAAATATCATTAACTGATTATAAATTTCCCAAAAGAGTGGAATTAATAACTAATTTTTATTTTAGAGGTATCAAACAAATTATAGGTAACTCATCAGATCAACTTTTCAAACTACTAAAGCAAAACGAAAAATTTAAAGTTTTACGATGATAGAAATGAAAAAATATTTTTAACGTAGGAGAAAGGACAAAATCACTTTATAAATAAGTTCATTTACGCATCCGTTTCTCTAAAACATAAAGAATATATAAAATTTTGGGTTTTTGGAAGAGTGGAGTTTTTGAAAAAGAATAATTAATTTTTCTCCAATTTCAATTTGTTCGCTATTGATAGAAGAAGGAATAAATGGAACAGGAGATAAATTAAAATTTCGTTTTAAAAATAAACGCTACACAAAAATAAATAAATATCATGTAACATATTGAAATCAAACAGTAGGGTTATTATCTGATTTCAGCTCTTTTTTTCAAAACTCGTATATTTTAAATGAACAGTAAAATGAGTACTCAAACATACTTTAAAATCATCATTTTACTTTAGGATCATCCCCATAAAATCCAAAATAGCAAAACTCCGGGTACGACAATAAATACGTCATTTAGAAATACTTATAGATTTTAAAATGAACCATAGTAGTTTGATCATAAATTTTCTGAATCACTAAAATTCTTGTCTTACTTCAAACGAATATTCGTTTTAAAAGCAGGCTATTTTATGACGTATAATTACGACAACATTTTAAAATTCTTTTGCAAATAATCCTCGAAGAGCTTACGATCTTTAGAATTCAATTTCAGAATATTCTACATATTTAAGTTATATGCAAAAAGAAGCAAAAACCTCTTTAAGAAGTAAATAGTTATGGGATAAATAAATTAAGCGCATTTTAGTTATTTCACTAAACTTATGTAAGGAAAACTTATTTAAAAAAAATTTGAGTCTGTACAAAGAAACAAAATTTGAAGTTTTTGTCTTCGTATAAATTAGCGTTAAAGATAAAGAAAAATAACCAAACATGACTTGCCACTGGACTTCTCTTTGTAAATTTAACAGACAAAATTACAGTTGCTTAATTCATAGTCATGCATTTTGAGTTATCATTGCTGTCTATATAACAGCTCGTTTTTCTCCTTAAATGGATGAAAACTGATGACTGATTTCGATGTTCATGTAATTCCCCTTAGAAAATGCTGCATTCTTCGAATATTCCCCCACTATTTCACTCTAGAGATCCAATAACAGATTCCTTACTGAACGGAGTGATGCAATAATATGCCAGAGACGCATATCTAACCAAACTTTTGAATGTTAACTTATTTTTTTTTCATATTACAGTTCTATTCGGGGAAGTTAATTATAGCTAATGGTCTATATCAGTTAACATATGCATTTCCATATTAATTGCAGACTTTTAGATTGATAAGGATTGTGATAAGACTTTCAGTAATAGTTTACAATGTCTCGTCTCGTAACCAGGTGTGCCGGTGAAATTATAATTGAAAAAAACGTTTACAAAGAAATTAAATGAACTACACTGTGGAAGAATTTTTGATATTCTGTATTTATAACTACAACATAAATATATTCATAAAATATCTATATATTTACCAAACCTTTTAACTCTTTCCCTGTAAAGTTTTTCACTTTAATCGCTTATCATCCGAAATCAAATGGAACATCAAGCACCTGAAGTGTTTAATCAGCAAAGTAGCTAAAAATTTTGAGAAATAAAAAAAATGGGGAAAATACGCTTAATCTAACACTAAATACATTTAATTCAGGTTGAAAAGCAATGAATTAAAAAAATATAAAATTAATTGTCTCTGATCACCACAGTTTAATGATAAGCAAAAATAATATAAAAAGAAATAAAAAATTATATAAATTTATTACTCTATAAAGAACAAAAAATTATTGCTTCTTTTAAAAAAGCAGCAAAGGAATGTATTTTTTCAACAGATTAAAATACAATAAAATTTGTGGAATAATATAGAACTATAAAACAACATTTTGAAAGTACAGTCGTTCACGATGAGAAAAAAAAATTGTTCTGTGATTTAATAAACGTAGTTTTCTTGTTTCAAATAAATCAATTAAAAATACAAGTACACGTTTTTACCACCATTGTTTCACCTATTTAATCGATATAACCTATGTTTTATATTTTGATTCATTCAATACTTGTATACAAAGTGTTTACAAAAAAAGAATTGATTGAATATTTGTAGCTTATCATATGTGCTGGTATACATTAATATAGTTAATTGACAACTGTGCACTTGTAAAAAGAGATTAATTATAGTTTTTAAATCTAATCAAGAAAAAAATATCACAGGACAGTTTGTGACAAGATAAGAATGCGATTGATTTCGCAGAAACTGCTTGATATATATTTCAGTTTTCAGCAAAAGTAAAATTAAACACACAGTATTTAAAATGCCTTTTCTTATATTAAAACAACTCCTTGCATAAAATAAATTAGAAATATCTTATTAAACTTTATATAAAGTCAAACTGTCAAATCTACAAACAATTTTGATTAAAAGAAATGCATAAGGTATAAGAAAAAAAAAGTAAGTCAAAAACTTTTATTTTATTGAGTTAACATGTAATTTTCTAAAATGATTCCTTTATAATAAAGTAGTTATGAGGAAGCAAGTTAATTTTAAGTGTCATATATTGAAAACTGCCTAAAATTTCTTTTTTAATAAATGGAGCTTGTCTTATTTAATCTACAAAAACATTTTATTTATGTCACCACAAAATGCACCTATTAATAAATTTTTAATTACCTGCATCTAAAAAAGCATTTGGTTTGGAAGTCAAACATTTTTATTTGGAAATAAATTTTGTAAATCAATGATCGTGGAAGAATGAGTGTGGTCATGGTAAGGTATTAATATCTTTTAAGAAAATATAAATTTTTGTATTAAAGCTATATTAAGGGCAGGCTGTATTCATGAAAATAGTTTCATATCCTTGAGGGAGCAAAAAAAAAAAAAAAAAAAAAGAAAAACTAAATTTTTTTCCTTTATCTAAAGAATGAGTTTTTTATTAATTTCTGTTAGTAAAATTCGTAAATTCTGAAAACACACAATACGGATCAGCCAACTGATAAATAAGCTGGCAATCGATTTTAAATTAATTTAAGATAAAAAGAACACTACTAATTAATGGTGATAGACTTAGGTGGAAGTTAAATCCCTGGCAGAAAAAAAATTTAATAATATGAAACTAAAATTGTCATTGACTACTTTTTTATTGCACTTACTATTATTATAATTATCATTATTATTATTATAGTTAAATGAAATATTTATGTAATATAAGGCAAGTTATTACTTATACTTTTCGAAATGAATTATCTTTTCACTATAAAAATGTAAAAGAGATGATCTATAAAGGATTATTAATAATCTTTTTCTTTTTCAAATGGATATTTCGTCTGCAATAAATTAATAATTGGCCTAAAAACTGTCAGTTATATACAGGCAGTGAACGTCCATTTAATTAGTCACTTCGGTAAAATCACTATAAAGGCTTTAAGCTGCACATAATTTAAAATGATGAATTATTAAGTCAATTCTGCATTCGGTTTAAATATTCAAGACAGGTGAAGTGTTTGGAAACTATTTCTTTACCTTCTTTGTGCAAGAAATCCCCAAATGTCTAAAGGTAAACATATAAAGTAGTTATTGAAAGGACTATCACATGTATTTTGGCTACTTTTTTATGAAAAGAAAAGATAAAACCTTTGGGCTCGAGGAATAAACTGGAAATCCAACATAAATAAAGCACAAATAGCAGTAAGGGGCAATTTTGCATATGGCCGTTTCGAAACTACAAAGGAGCTTCTTCATCAGTGCAAAGAACTTAGTGGCAGCTCAAAAAAAGCTGAAAACTAAGCCAGTTTAGTTTTCGGCTTTTTTTGTGCTGCCACTAAGTTGTTTGATCTGATGAAGAAGCTCCTTTGTAGCTTCGAAACGACCGTATGCAAAATTGCCCCTTACTGCTATTTGTGCTTTATTTACATTGGATTTCCTGTTTATACTTTTTTTTATATTTAAAAGAGTTAAATTACCAAATTATTTCGGATAGATGCAAAGAATCAGTGTACCTCTATAACTCTGAGTTGCGTGCTAGCACGGAACCGAAGCAAAACGAAAAAAAAAACAAAAGCAAAACAAATTACTGAAGTATGACGAAGCGTGTGTCCACTTACATCGTGGAAGTCGGCCATCTCGGTGGTCATGCCTGCGCCGTAGTAGGTCCGGAGGCCTTCGGGGGACGCGACCGACGCTTCGACGGCTACGGACATCGAGCTAGGCCTAGCAGCCCGGACAACACAACTACCGAACGCGGAAAGAGAAACACACCGCTTAGCTTAGAAACCCGCTTCTCTCTTGCGCGCTCTCAGTCTCGGAGCGGGGAGAGGGGGGGTCCGCTTGTTACACGGGGGAGGTCCGCACCGCACGCCGCCAATCAAGTGTGCCGCGGGCGCGATTCGCCAATGGCACGCGCAAGACGGCCTCCCCCTTTCTCCCATGATCCACGCGACGCACGGCAGTTTTTATTTTGGTTTATTGGTTTTTACAAGTGAATGAATGGTAGTTGGGTCTATACCGGAATTTTTTTTGGTGTTTTGTTGTTGTAGAGAGGCATCATTTTTTTTTGGTTCAATTTTTTTTCTTTCTGTGTGTGTGTGTGTGTGCCTTTCAGATGGGGATAAGATCTCGCCGGTTTCCCGCTTACGACGCGGGAGCAAGGATGCGGTGTCGAGAAGTTCTAAGATTTTGCCGACACACCATGCATGGGCCAGTATCGGTTTGCAGCGGGGGAAGGGGGATGTAAGCGAGTCCCTTAACCCCTATTTGAATAGCAGCATCATAATACCGTATTTTTCGGACCGTATTACCGTATTACCGTATTTATCGTATTTTTAAGAGGCACCTTAAACGTATGGGAGGATTTCTAGAAAATAATATTATGTATATTGTCTATATATATATATAAAAAAGTTCCGTAACTGATTGACTGACAGACAACGCACAGACCAAACCGCTGGACATAAAGAGCTGAAATTTTTCATGGCGATTTTTCTTATAGTATAGGGGTGCACTAAGAAAGATTTTTGAAAAATTCTTCTTAGATTTTTTTAAAATTAAATTTTTAAGCTGCTTTTGTAATATTCTTTAAAGTTTGCATTTAAAAGATAATCCGAGGGTTATAAAATTTATATCACAAGAAAGATCATAAAAGTTCCTTTAAAATGAGATCTTTTTCGAATATTTACCTCCATTTTCTGATTTTTGGTGAATTTTAAAAGATTAATTTTTAGAATTTAATTTATTAAATGTTGATCACGTGATTTTTTTCTCGTACTTTATTCTGGTACTTTATTCTGGTACAATATTTTTTGCTGGCTAATGCGGCAGACGATTAGACATTATTAAAAAAAATATTAAAATACAGTAAAAGATATGTTCTTCAAACTGTACTATATTAACTGTACTATATTCTTTAGTAGGTTCTATTAGATTTCATTTGAATATTTTCTTCTACATTACTTTATCTATAAAAATATCCGTTACAATTTTTTTATAATTTTTTTTTCACCAATTGCATATATTGATCGTTGTGTATTTAATTTGAATGTATTCCGTAGCGAAGTACGGGTTCAGCTAGTTAGGTATATAAAGATATTTTCAATTTCTTACTTAACCCTTCAGCGGGCGCACCCGTCTACAAAGTGCAACATTTTCGTAATTTTGAATGGTTTGTTTTTACATGTAAAGTTTGAATGTTCTAAGCATTTTCTATTTATAGCTACACCTTTTCTGATGCATATCTGATTTTATGACCCTTGTATTCCTTTCCATTCACTGTTAGTCGTAATTTAACCGTGGTAAACCAGCGATTATACTGGATTTCAATATGACAAAAGGAGTTGATGTAGTCTATGAAATGTGAAGCTATTACACGGTATCCCGCATATCACGAAGATGAACACGAAGATTTTTTTAGGTTTTTGGACATAATAGGAATGAATTCGCAATTTATCCTTAGATCCAATAAACCGGACAGTTTTGAAATAAGGCAATTGTCTCTGCATTCTTTAATGATGAATATATCTCAGTGTTATCAACATTTTATATCTTGTCATAAAATATTATATCTTGTCATTTATATCTTGTCAGAATTATTATTTTCAATTTGAAAAAAAAAAGTTTTTTACAAAAGGAATAATCAGGGTTGAAAGAGACGTTGCACTTTGTCCCACGCGCGCCTGCTGGTGTTCCAAAAATTGGCACGCCCGCTGCAGGGTTAATAAAGATAAAAATAATATATATGATAAATATAATATACAATCTATATATATATATATATATATATATATATATATATATATATATATATATATATATAATACAGTAAAACCTTGTTTATCCGGACTAACTGGGACCGTAGGCAATCCAGAAAATCGAAAATCCAGATAATCCGGGTAACATGGGTAATAAGCAAAACAAAATCCTTAACTGAGCAGAGTTACCATTTATTACGATAAAAACTATGTTTTGTAACAAAATTACACAGTATTGTTTACAAGACATTAGAAAATATAAAAATAACTTTTCGCATCATTTCTTAACAAAGAATTGGTAAGTCTAGTAAAGCTTTCTTAAACTCAACATAAAGTATTTTATTACCATAATTTTTTGTACATTCTATGCAGATACTGTACACTGAATCAAACCAAACAGCGAATAGTTGGCGTTCTTGTAGTTACGTTCTTGCTATCATAGTTAAAAGTTATTATCTAATGTGAACATTAAATAAAAATGTCTTAAAATCTGATCTGGATTATCCAGAGATCCGGAACAACGTAACTTTAGTAACTTTTTCAAGTTTGCATTTAAAATAATAATCTGAGGGTTATGAAATTTATATAACGAGAAAGATCATAAAAATTCCTTTAAAATGAAATCTTTTTCGAATCTTTACCTGCATTTTCTGATTTTTGGTGAATTTTTAAAGATTAAATTTTAGAATTGAATTTATTAAATGCTGATCACGTGATTTCTTTTTCTAGTACTTTAAATAAATTATTCGTCACATCCATAACAATGAAATACACAAAAAAAAAATTTTTTTTCCTTGCTTATACGGCAGACGATTGGACATTATCGAAAAAAATATTAAAATACAGTAAAAGATATGTTACTCAAACTGTACTATATTTACTGTACTATATTCTTTTATTTATATCCAATTAGATTTAATTTGAATATTTTCTTCTACATTACTTTGTCTAGAAAAATATCTCTTACGATTTTTTTATAAATATATTCTTTTTTTTTACATCAATTGTATACATTGATCGCCGTATTTATTATGCATGCACACACACACACACACACACACACATATATATATATATATATATATATATATATATAACGAGATATATATAACTATATAGTTCTATAACTATATATATATATATATATATATATATATATATATATATATATATATATATATATATATATATATATATATATATATATATATATATATATATATATATATATATATATATATATATTATTTTTTTTTTTTTTTGGTGGGGGACATTTATTGCATACATTGACCGTTTTATTTAATTTGAATGTACTCCGTAGCGAAGTGCGGGTTTTCAGCTAGTAAATATATATAATTAAATATTTATCTTATTTTAATGTTACCTTCGGACCATAAGGAACCTAATTTTAAGAGGATTCTTTTAAAAGGTGTGTTTTATGCTCAAAAATACGGTAATTGTTTTTTCTATTTCTCCATTTCCCCCCCCTTTATAATTAGAAATATAACGTTTGCCGGACTATTTACTTATTTTTATTTTTCAGAAACAAAATATTTGGATAGAACATCCTGAAATGGGTGGAGGATATGGCTTCTGCTTCTTAATGTCATTGCTTTTGAGAGCTTCTTATTGTCATTGCTTTTGCTAAGAAGTAGCGACGTAGTTAACTTTAATAAGATAGGGTTTTTCGGCATGAAGATGTAAAAGGAATTAGTTTTCTCTACTAAAGGAACTGGTGCACCGACATCTTCTAGGAAGTCCCAAGTTCCCGATATTCGGGAAACCTGAAAAGATGTGAATTCCATCAGAATCAGATTTAACGCACGGAGTTCGGGGAATGTGCCTCTACAAAATTGGTCGCTAATTATTGTAAGTTTTAAATGAGAGTGAGAAATTTCAGTCATGCAATTTATTTGCATAGTTCGAAAATATTTTTAACGTGTTCTAGGTTTAAAAAAAAAAAATCCGTTTAAGATTCGGTGAATGAGCTATGGTCTGGAAGAACTTTTCAAAATGCGTTGAAGTACTATTTGGTAACAATCAATTTAATGCTTGACATACTGATGACTCCAGACTAAACTTTAACCGCAATGACATTAGGAAATATAGAACTATTCTAAAATGTCCCCCCCCCCCCCCAACTTAACTGGAAATAAATTAAAACGTCGATAGAAGTTCAGTAAAAAATCGGAAAATTGCAGAAAACTTTTAAGAAAGTTAGTTTTTCCCCCCGCCTTTTTCAAACTGCGAAACTCAAAAAAGATTCCGGTTATGTCTTTAGCCTTAACATAGTTTTTAATAATGATATGATCCATAATAAAAATTCGATACTAAATTTTTTTCTCCTTTTATTTATGTTATATTTATTTTTCTCATTATATAACTTTTGAATACTACTCAAACATCAATTCTATTGTTATTCAATTTAAAAAAAAAATCATAATATTTCATATTTTAAGGACCGCCAGGCAGTCAATGCGTGGAGGAGGGCCCTAACTGAATTTAATTCGGGACCCCCAAAAGTTAGAAGCCCTCTACGCCTATGGGCTGAGTAGTGTGGCTCCGGTTCATAATAGCACCACAAGGATCGGAATCCGACTTGGAGGAAACTAGGTGCCACCACAGTTTTGATCGCGCACTCCCAGGGGCGACATCTGAGGGGAGGGTACCTCCCCCGGTCTCTAACCTCATAGAAGGGCTTTCCAGTCTATGGATTTAACTTGTACATATCCGGCCTAGACATGAATGTATTTAACGGCGCTTGTCGGGATTCGATTCGAGCATCCTCAGTACCGAAAGCCGACGCGCTACCGATAGGCAACCTCTGGCCCAATTTTCCTATAACCCTCAATGACGATGTTGCACAAAATTGTCTTAATTCAATATCCCGTGGTTAGGTTAGTAAATTTAATAAAAAGGATTCTTATTAGATAAAGATTGTTCATACCAAGAACCTCCGATTTAAAATCAAGCCTTAGACACAATCAGATTTTCCTAACAACTAATTATTAACCATTTTGAATCCAGGCAGATTTTTTGATAAGACAAGCAACTCCAAGGCATTTTTGTCAATTTGCTAATAAAAATTAAAATGTTTTATAAAATAAAAGATCTTAAGATAATTCTAATTAATTTTTTCGACATTTTGCCATGGCAGCATTTATGGGTTTGTACTTTAAAATAACTATGTCGCCAGAGCGAAGCTTATGGAGTAGAAAAGGTTTAGACAGATATTTGCAGTTTGTTTCCGGAAATCTCAGCTACATCCTTATACAAATAGATCACATTTAGGGAACCCTCCAGAGAATAATATCTGAAGCCCTGAGGACTACTTATTCACAAATAAATTCTTAGCATTTGAGTAACCTGTGCAATATTTACACGAAATGTTCTTTTTCTTGAAGTTAGAGAAGACACTATCTCAGAAACTAACCTTAGTTTTTAAAGATGTTGTTATTAAGAAGTGCTGTGCTATGTTGTGGAAGGGCTTTTGAAGCCTGTCTTAGTGTAATGAACGTATTAACTGTAAGAAAAGGTTAGGAAAGGGTTTTAACTTTATATATTAGTTTAAACCTTTGAAATCCTTTCAGTTTTTAAAAAAGTTAATTGATATTTTTGGCATTTTAAAATATGATAATCTCGTTTGTTAGTCAGAATAATCGCACCTATGCTCAGTATCTGCAAAGAAATGTTTTAAAACAGGAAAAAAGTGTAACAGTCTATTGAATGGTATTTCCAGACTAAATCACGAATAAAAAATAAGTGAAAATTATTATTCGGCTTTTAAAGAAGCAGGAAAAAAAGTGTAACAGTCTATTGAATGGTATTTCCAGACTAAATCAAGAATAAAAAATAAGTGAAAATTATTATTAGGCTTTTAAAGAAGCAGAAAGAAATAATATATTTAGTGACAATTTTTTATAACCTTAAACACCAAATAATGCTTTGAATTAAATTCTATACTTGATTTAACCATAGAAATTTACTGCTAGTGAAAAAAGGCCCTTTCATGTTGCACGATAATCATTTATTTTATATACCTTTTTATAAATCTTTACTAGAAATGTACTTTTTAATGGCGTATAGTGTACTAAAATGCCATTAAAAAATTGATATATATGATGGACTCATCTTAAATATTGAGGTAATTAATCTTTTTTTCTAGTATAAATAAAGATAACAGTTGAAGAGGAGGAAAAAAAAAACTCATGCAACTTATCTTCAGAAATTATGCTATGTGATTTATTTGATTTAACTTTCAGCATCAAGTTGTCACAAAATAACCCCCCTCCAGACACTTCCAATTATCCCCTCAGTCTTCTCTTTAACTAAAATAACGAGATTTTCTTGTATAAATTGTAAGTATTATCAGTAAGCTTTTGAAAATCGCCTACACATTGGAAGAATCTGACACACGAAAATAAATTAATACAATAAAAAAAAATTCAGACAAAAAGAAAACAACAACACCCAAGCCCTTATTCATAGAAAACACAAACTTAGATGTCTTACGCAGTTAAATTCTAAAGAAAGGCAATGAACTTTTCAGTTTGTGTATTCTGAAAATGCCGCATTTGCAAACGAGATACAGAAAACATTTTCTAGTGATTGTAACCTTCTCCGACGATGCGCAGGTTTTTCTTGGATGATTAGTTTTAATTATTCCTGTAGATCAACATTCAACTTCCCATCCAGCATAAATTAAAAATTGTTTTGTAATGCTACTTCCATTACTACAGTTTATCTCTCGCATAACAAAATATGACCATATAGCGTTCTCGACTTATCAACTAACCAACACTTCGGCGAAACCGCAGATACGTATGCTCAGGAGCTGCCCACTTTCTGAATGGATAGATTCCCCCCACCCCATCACTGTACCTGAATATGAACCCTATGGGTTAGGCATCTAAGTTTGTGGTTACAGTCAAAATAAGGTTAAGAATTACTCTGACATGAAACACATACAAGCAAAACATACGTCACATTTTCTCTCCCCTATCAAAAAATAAGAAGTTCCTCTCCTTTTGGGGGCACTGGGTTCCTTGTTAGATGGAAGTTAATGTCACAATGTCAAGTCTGAGTGATTTAAGATTAAGCGTCTTTCGTTTAGTGTTATTTGAGAAAAAAAGATATCTGGGTAGCATTTTATACATAATGAACACTGGTAAAAAATTGACTCAAGCTCGATTTATCTGTCTTGCGGTTTTACTTTTTCAGAGCAAATGATCGCAAATGAGTGTTTTTCTCTGGAGGGGGCTAGCCAATGTGTTGCATGAGAATATAAACAAGCACCTCGCCTTTCCTCAAGCTCACCTCGGAGAAGCAATTATAACCCTAGTCTAACTATATGACCTTACTTTTTCCTTTATGGACTGAGGATCGGCAATGATGTATAGCTCTCAGGATTTTTCTTCTGTTTATTTTTAAAGGGGAAAAAGCCTCAAGGTGACCCAATAAAGATAACTGATTAAAGATTCCCAAACCCTGGGCCGAACACAGCTTAAAGTCTCTAAATAAATTGTTTTGATCGTGAAGCAAAAGGAAATTCATGGAAGAGGGAATTCTTTGATCTTAAATATTGTTTGGATTATTCTATACTAGTCCTTTCTTTGTATTTCGTTTCTGATCATTTATACTCTTGGGGATAGGTTTTTGCTCTTCTGCTACAACTTACCTTGTAGAGGACTTGCGTTGTTTTACATTCCCTATAAAAACATTTTAGCCTTTACTAAAACTTTTTTCCGAGAAAGCAAACAACATATTCTAGCCGTTAAAGGGAAAAAATGATCGGGATGTCATTTAAATATTGTTAAAGGAAGAAATGAGGACTTACATTAAGGAAAATATAAAGTCGAAAACAATTAAATTTCAAGAGCACTGTTTTTTCTGACAGTATCAGTTTACCCTAATCATTCGCATATTTTCTGTTTTCACCACCTTCTTCAGTGCCTATACTCACATATGTTCAATGCATTTAGTTCTCGATCACAGCAAAAAAAAATTGCGAATGCCATTAGGAAGAGAGCCAATTTTATAGAATCTAACCGGCCCTTAAGAGTCGATGTCAAACCGGTGCATTCGGTCGTCTTACTACTGCAGCTGTTTAATAATGTCATTTCACATACACGGAAGTAAAGTAAAGCTTATGATGATGAAGTAAGCTGTGTTTAATTTTTTTTCTTTTAGGTTTGTTGATAAAATGACGCTGTTCGAACGAATGTAATTTTGAGAAGGTGCTATGACTGTATTTTTCAAAACTGTAAATATACTTCATTATGGGTCCAAGAATAAATTATTTTTATTCCTAATCAAAATAAGTGCACGTCTAGTGGTAAACTCCAGATTTTCAGGATCTATTTACAATTTAAATATTTAACGCTATTTTATACCGCCTATAAAAGCGTTTTCCCCTTCACAAAGGATTTTGTGCGGAAAAGAAAACAGTATCTTCCCGCTGTGGGAAAAAAAGAAAATTTATGTGAAATTTCTTTAAATATCTGTAAATTAAAAGAAAAGGACGACTTGAAAAACTAAAGAAAACATTTTTAGAGGTATTGCGTTGAAACTCATTGTGAATAGAAAATTTGTATGAGCATTTAACTCAATAAATTAGATATTTTGTACTGGTTATTTAGCGACATTGTACATTATTACAAAAATAACTCGAAACTCAGAAATAAACAACATAATGTCACAATAAAAAATCTCTAAAAAATTTAAACTTTATGGTATACTTTTTAACTCAAATTTACAGGCGTAAATGTAATGCCTCTTGTAGGATAACTGTAAACTTCTAAAAAATAAATTGTTAATTCAACAATTTGAACTGAAAGTATGAGCTATGGTTTTGCATTTGCAATATCAACAACTACAAGTGTTTAAGCATTCAGTGATTATAAGATGAGGATTATTCTGCAGAGATTGAACATTTCTGTTTTAGAAATGACATCAGTCGGTGTATAGCTGGATGTTAAAAAAAAATTGTGTCTAAATGATATATAGATGTCTTCCACACGATTTTTTTTCTTTCACTCATTAAGAAACATATTATTGCTTCCCCTAATGGTATGCTATGATTTCCAGTTTTTTTATCAATCCGTGGGGGCAGTTACATGCTCTTGTTCTTAAGAATCGTTGATAATTTCCCTTAAAAAGAGCTTTGTTCTAAAAGTCTATGTGCAACAACAGTTGGTACATAGATAAAAGTTAAAGCTCTAAAACTATTGAATAATATTATGGAAACACATTTAGTTGATTCGTAGAATAGTCATATAAAACTCTCAAAGGCCAAAACAGCATCTTTTTTCTGAACCCAAGATCGAAACGCTTGCCTTGCAAGAAATAGTTACTAAAAGGATCGCAGAGAGGTCATGACCGACCGAAAATCTGTAAAGGGAAGTAATTAACAAAGAATTAAAAAAAAGTAGAAAAAGAGGAAGGATATGAATTAAAGGAAAAACAGAAATCAAGGGAAGGAACATGAATTTAATAGATTAATAAATGAAATTTATTATGAAATTAATTATAGCTTTTAAAGCTAAAGGGTTATAAGTAGCAGAACCGTTGAATAAAACATGTCATGGAGTCACAAAGAAATAACATTTTTTTAATAAAATTCAATAAAATTCAAATTGATCCTGTACAGAAGTTCAAAAGGAGGTTCTGACAGTACTCGAGTCTGAGATATTACACCCATCGCCTGAATCCCAGAATTTGAATGCCAAAAAAAAGGCTTTTGAATGCTCTATAACCTTAGTAAAATTATACAAAAAGATTTTTCAGTGAAAATGTTAAAGGAATCTACGATGTGTGTTCTGATCTAGTAGTTGTTTGGATGGTTTACTTGTTGCATTGTGTTCTTTTAAAAAGTAACTACTGAATGGGCAAATACTTAGAGCTTGAACCCTAATAAGAATAACTTTAGACAAAAGTATTTTTTATAAAGTTATGCATTCATATTTGAAAAGAATACATTGGATATGATAGTGTCCTTTAAGTTTTTCATAAAACTTTCTCTATGAAAAGCAACTTTGTAACGTTATCCAACAACTCATGTCTGACCAAACAACATTTGAACATTTCAGTGTGACGAATAGGACTGCCAAAAACTTTTTGTCTGCGAAACAGCAGGTGGTGCCAGCAGCTTTTAATGGACAAAATACGAGTAAGGAGAGTCTAGATAATATTCAGACATTTTTACGCATATTTTGTGCCTTGGTTACCAACATAAAGGTTCTCGGTTCATGTTGGTAAGTACATTTGAATCGCAAGCTTTCTCAGTAGGGTCGCAACAAGTAGTGTCAAGTTACAAAATGACTGATTAAAAGAATCGCAGATAATGCTGATTCTAAAGAACATTTTATAACTCAATGAGAACAGTGGTTTCATCAATTGAAAAAAAAAATTCAAGAAAATTTCAAGAAAAAGAATTTAAACAAAGCTCGCGTGGTACACTTCTCAAGAAAATTTCTTAAAAAAATTCGTCTTCAGAAGTAAAAATTAATGATCGTAGATATTGCGTAAGTTTACGGCAAACACTTATTTGAAGGAGATTTATTCCGTAATATATTTTTGCCAAAAGTCCTTGATGGTTGGTTGGTTTATTGGGGTTTAATGGCGCAAGGTCCAGGTAGGACAAGCTGCGCCAAACACATGATGAAACCCGAAAAAACATATATACAAGTAAATAATTATAGACTAAAAGTGCATTAAAAAGATAGTAACCTATTTACAAATGACCGAAAGTTATAAATACAGGTCAAAAAAGGTGGAAAAAACGATAGAAACTAATTAACAAAAAAAAAACAGGGTTACCGGATATAACCGAAGTGACTGAATGAAGTGCAGTGTAGACAGTAGTATATACAATATGAGAAATCCAGCACATACAAAAGTTGATGAGAACAGCGAAATGTGTAAAGTAGTAAAACGTCATAAATAAAAGCGGGGGAAAGGTCTAGTATAAGGGATGGTTAAAAAATCTTTGATGGTACACGATGGTGTTTAATCCAATCGGGAGTCAAAACACACTACATGAGACACAAAAAATGTCGATGGTAGAAGGTGTAAATGCAGTAAAATATAAGAAGTTTAAAAGCTATAATAAAACATGAGAATACAATGGTGTATAAAAGTGTGAAGATTTGATATAAAATATAGTACTGATACCCAGTAGTGGTAAGAGAAAAGACAAAGCTAGGACATTTAGTCAAATATATAAAAATAAAGCAATTGAAAAGATGCGATAAATAAAAACAGTGAGCTATAGTGTTTTAAAACTCATACATAAAGGATGAAAGTACAAACAGGTATAAGAAAACAATGAAACGGAAGTAAGATAGAAAGAAAAAAAAAGGAAAAAAGAGGAAGAAGTCAAAAAGGAGGAGGAGTTAAAACTCCTCAAAATCAACATCATTGTCCGAGTCCTCGGACACATACAATTTTAATTCAGTGTCCGAGGCGAGCCTGCGGACGTACTGGTTACGTTTTGAATTACAACTTGGATCTTTAGCTTTCCTAGAGAGGGCAACGCACTTTCTAGGAGTAGCTGCTTTTTTTCTGTTTTTATTAGGAGGAATCGGGGAGTTCGTGTCTATATGGTAAGAGCACGACTGTTTGGGGTCTTTAACATATTGGGAAGCAGAAAGTGATACGGGTTGTTTGACATTTGTTATTTTTGTTGCAGGATTTGGTGAAGGATGTTTTGATTCAACAACGTGTGAATCAACGGAATGTTGGTTATTGGTGGGAGGTTTAAAACGGAAAGATTTTAGAATATTTTTTTTAGATGAAGAGATTAATTCCTGAGAGTCTTTTTCCTGCTGTGTGGGTTGGCCTGCTTTTCTTTTAGGCGAAAGTGTCACAGGTTCAGTCTGGGAACCCACTGATGAAACACTTTTATGAGACGTTGCAGCAGCATACGAAACACCTATAGTTGGGGTTCTTGATTCAATAATTCGCCGTGCTTCTAGATACGATAATTTATTTGTGATCTTCAATGTCTGCATTTCTTTTTCCATCGACCATTTGAGACATGACCTAGAGTAGGCCGGGTGATTTCCACTACAATTTACGCACTTCGATTCCGCTGAGCAGGTTTCGCTGTTGTGACCACCTTTCCCACAACGTGCACAAGTAAGGGTGCCGCGACAAGAAATCTGGGAATGGCCGAACCGCTGGCATTTAAAACAGCGTAGCGGGTTCGGTATATAAGGCCTAACCGGACAGCGCAAGTACGCAGCTTTAATATGCGACGGCAGGTTTGGACTGTCGAATGTCAAAATCAAGTGCTTAGTGGGCAGCACTTTACCATCACGACGTATGGTAATTCTGCGCACATTAATGACATTTTGGTCTTTTAGATTTTCTAAGATTTCTGACTCGTCAACATTAAATAGTTCAGATTCAGAAATTACTCCTCTTGAGGAGTTCAGAGTCTTATGCGGTGTTATTTTGGCTGGAAACGAACCGAAAGTTGTGCAATTAGCTAAGACTGAAGATTGCTTAGTTGAAGAAACCTCTATCATAAGGTCTCCGGATTGCAGTTTGCGTATTTGGGGCACTTCTCCAATAAGTGAGTTTACAGTTTTCTGTATTAGAAAAGGTGAGACAGATGTAAATGACTGATCAATAAGATTCACAATAAAATACTTAATAAATTTTCCAGACGTGCAAATTTGTTGCTCCCTCGAAGGGAGAGAAGAAAGTAAAGAATCCATAAACAGAGGCTTAAAATTCAGTTCCCGGCCGCACCACCCACCACGGAGCCCAACAAGGGGATGCAGGATCCTGCACCAGTGCTGGCCGAGAACTATACGCTCACGAAAAGATCCTGAAGCAGACTCCACCCTTAGCGAGATGCTCAGTAATCATAACGATTGCTTGGTTCCTAGCCGGAGACAAAGTCAACGACCAGCCGATTGATACATTAGGGAACCACTAAGTACCTCCCGTTTACCCGAAGCGGGGGCCGAAGTAGTGTATTGGGCAACCAAAACTGACCCTCAACTACCAGGATTCCCTTTTCCGGGGACACGGGTCTCCACGCACGGCAAACACGTGGGCAGTTAATCGCCATTAGAAGCTAGAAGCACAGAATGGCTACAGCTTCTGATGAGGAGCCCTCACCTCCGAAGAGGTAACCGCAACGAGGGAGAAAAAAAAGGTAAAAGTAGAAGGATGAGAGGAGAAGAAAAGGAAAAGGAGGGAAAGTTCGCTGGGGTACCTCGGGATTGCGACACCCGTGTTTACCTACAGAAGGTAAACCCCCTGAGGGGCCAAAAGTCCTTGAATTTAAACTAGGTAACTTTGAAATATTTAAGTTACATACCAACTACATGCAGATTTTCTATGCAAAAATTTGTTTCAGGTATCACTTTTCCCTTACGCACTTCTACATACAGTTGATATATTTCTTAACTGTAAGCATAACTTTACAAGGCGACTCGAATAGATAATAGGTTATTTTATTAATGACAAACGTCGGTAAATTATAAATGGGAAATAGACGGTGAAAGTTTTAGATTAAAAAATCTACAAAGTATTTAAATGATTAAAAATGCGCTTTGACTTGGCTAGAACGTGAATTTTATGTAATAGAAAAGATTTATTTGTCACCAAATTTTAATTTTTCCTTTCCCGCCATTCAAACTTTTGCAAGAACATATGAAGAAGTTAA
The DNA here is from genome assembly GCA_907164885.2 of Dolomedes plantarius. Taxonomy (NCBI): domain Eukaryota; kingdom Metazoa; phylum Arthropoda; class Arachnida; order Araneae; family Dolomedidae; genus Dolomedes; species Dolomedes plantarius. The sequence goes on from OU015492.1 coordinate 54,671,880, forward strand.
TTTCTTTACCACGATAACTTATGGAAATTGCGTGAGGGATTCTACATAATGATTTGACGTTGGTTGTCATATCAGACAGTATTTATCTTACAAAGCAAAATGTATTAAAAAAAACTGGTAACTTTTAACTATTCTTTATACTACAGACTTGGAAAGCAGCCAAAATTATTTGGCTGAGACTGAAATATTTTACTCTCTCTGTCTTAAATACATAGCGAGCAAACCGTTAGATATCCTTGGATATCTATTAACGATTATTCCCGAATAAAACTAATTATATTAGGGAAAGCAATTAAAAAATATTCATAATAGCTTCAAAATCATTCAAAAGAACGAAGATTACCCTAAAGGAAAAGGGGTAAAAGGAAAATGGATAGAAGTAATCTTTATTTCATCTCCACCCATTAGCTATTTGATTACGAGACAATTAAGCGTTTCCTTTTCAGGGGTAGAGGGTTGAAGAAGGGGAAAATTACCCTTTTCCAAACTTGTTACACAGCTACACATTTTATAAGATAGGGCATTACAGATCAACATGTGAGGGTCTGAGACAAGGGATTATAGAGGCATATATGGATGACCCATATTCTCTATACTTGGTTTATAAAACAGACTAGGATCGTTACAATGCTCTATCAACGTAAACTTCAATTACATTAACAGTCTAACTTTTGGGTCACAAAAGGCGTCACATATTTGCAGAAATCATGAAATATGAAGCGCGGAGGAGACCGCTTTTATGTTTTTTTTTCCACTTCCATTCTGCTTTTTGCATTCCATTTTTTCGAATCTTGGCAAAAGATGAATCATATGAAAGAATTCTTTTTAGAGGAAAAAAAGACTGCCTCCGCGCTTTCGTATTCCTGATCTCCGCCTTTATTTTCGTATATTTACCCATCTGTGATTTATGAAAGGAGTCGAGTCGTTAATAATGGCGCCGAAAAATGCGAAAAAAGGCGTCGGAATAACGAATGTGTTTAATTTTTGCATTATTAAGCGCTCGGCTTTTGTGAGGACTTTTTGGGCTATTCCTCCCAGACCCATATCAAAGTATATGCAAATGTGTTGAGTTGCTTATTGGTTACACCTACGTCGGCAGCTTTACTTTTAAGTAGTAATTGAATGTGGGTACATTATATCAGAAGATTTGTAAATGAACGATCCTCAATCTTTTGTAATTGGGACAGGAAATGATAAATCTAATTAGCCACGCAAAACGGCATTCAATTAATTTCCATTGGGTTTCCACCTATAATGACTCCCGTAATTATCTTACATACCATAGAGTACAATTGCGTATGAATATATATATATACAGTCGAACCTCCATATATCGAACTTCCCTATATCGAAATTTTCTATATATCGAACTCTTAGCAAATCTCCATGTTCCTTACATAGAAAAATTGTTTCTATATATCGAAAAAATCTCTATATATCGAAATTTTTTTCAAGACAAATTGGGAGATTTTATTCCTCTTTAGAATAAAATCTACCAATATTTTCCATTTGAAACAATACGTCGTGGATTTCAATTCGAGGAAAATGTCCCTCATTAAGTTTTTAGTAGACTGAATAAATACGAACATTTCTTTGAACTTTCCGTAAAACTGGCTGTTCAGCAAGATATTCGTAGTATTTTTTTTAAAGAATGTAACTATGATCATTGTAACCACTGTCTGGATTATTGTTTTTTTAAAGGTATGTAGTACTCAATAAATCTTTCATATTAATTTACTTTTTAGTTATTAACTTTCATTTAATTAACTTTCATTTAATCATGGGATTCGCATATAAATCAGAAATGGAGTTTCGAATACGAATATTAGCTTTAATTTTTTTAGGAGAATTATGAAAAAACTAAGCTCAATTCTATATATCGAAATTTCTATATATCGAATTTTTTTCAGGCAATTTGCTACTTCGATATATGGAGGTTCGACTATATATATATTATTGCTATTATTATTATTATTGTGTATTCTTAATAATATAAGTGCAGAACAGGAGCATCATCCAATCCCTTAAAAAGAAGTAAGCTAAACCACACCATATACCATTATATAAAAGTCGGGACACCCAAGTTGAAATCCTAAATCCCAATAGACGGTCGTTATAACATTATACTTAAATTAAATCGTTATGCAGGGTGTCCGGGCTAAAGGTATCCAAAAGTTATGGATTATTTTTACGGAACTACCCATTAGTGTTTAAAAATATTTATTTAAATAGAAAGAACATATCACCAAGTTTTAATATCAATCATAGATTTCGATCATAGTATCATTGATTTCGATCTGTGCACCTTTTGTAGCACGACAAACGTCTAAATGGTAATCCAGTTCTCTCCAAGTGTTTCGTAGCATATCAGGCGTTATTAGACTTTTTTGCTTGGGGATTCATTAAATCCGTTGTGCATAGACAAAAAATTGAAACTGTGGAGGAGTTGAAGAAGTGTATCATTCAAGCAATTAGTGTAATAACTCCTTATATGCTACGAAACACTTGGAGAGAACTGGATTACCATTTAAACGTTAGTCGTGCTACAAAAGGTGCAAACATCGAAATCTATGATACTATGATCGAAATCTATGATTGATATTAAAACTTGGTGAGATATTCTTTCTATTCAAATAATTTAAAAAATTATAATGGGTAGTTCCGTAAAAATAAGCCATAACTTTTGCATACCTTTATCCCGCGCGTCCTGTATTTTGCTAACTCATGCAAATGATGCAAATGAAGCTTATTGTTAATATAGTTCTGATGCATAAAAAATAATAATTTTGTTTGGTTGTGAGCGAAATGATTTAATTTGGGAGAAAGGAAATTCAATACCGGGTGATTAAAAAGCCGTAAAACAAATTTTTCTCAGAGACAAGTATATCAGAAGTTCAATAATGAACTGATTTCAGAGCATGTTTAGTTTTTCTTTTTGAGAAAACAATAAGTTTTCTTTATTCAAATAAAATGGCTCTCACTTTCTTAAGTTTTTTCTATCATTCATTTATGAATATGAAAGACTCTCTCAAAAAGGAAAGAAACGTTTTTATCTTTATTTTTAAGAAGTTTTAAAAGTTCAAGAAATTATAAGATCGGTAAATTGATTTATGTACGGAAAAACTCTTATTTTATAGAAAAAATATTACTTAATATAAATAAACCACATTTTTTTTCATTGTGTTACTTATTTATAACTAAACAATCAATAATCGTCGAACTACATACTATATAGGGCTTGTGGCGGACCTCTGGTACAGCGCGCTGGTTTTCGGTGCTGCGGGTGCTCGGATCGAATCCCGGCGTCGCGCCACGAAAAATTCCTCCGTTTCTGTCATCCCTTCATAGGGGGTAATGCTGTCCGCCTATATGGTGCCCCCATAATAAAATGGACAGTAAAACTGCGGCGTAGCATAGGAGAATGTTTGACAACAAGTGCCTCCGCATTAAAAAAAAACATACTATATCATACAAAGATTTACGTTTTTGTGAAATCTTATTTTGTTTTTCATACTTCCGAACGTAAAGTATTACAAAGTGTTACAAAGTTACATAATTGATTGTTAGCTGAAACTGTTTAACACAGGCGTTAGCATTTTAGTATTATTTAAGTTAATACATTTTGGTTTTTCTTCACTGTGCCTTACTTTTTAATGAGAAAATTAAGTGAATTTAATTAAAGTGCAGTTAAAAGGAATCATCACATACTTGTTACAAGCACTGCATTGCAACAGCAGAAGTAAGGGGAATATTTTCAAAAATATTTTCAAGCATTTTTCTTTTGCAATAATCAGAACACTCTTTTACAGGCAGCATTTCTGGGAATCTCAAAATGGCTACTCCCTGCAATAGGTGGTGAATGTTTATCAAGCCTGAAATGGATCATGAATTAAAATTAATTGCAGTGTAGTGTGTAGTTTCGACACTTAAAAATTATACACCGATTCTCTAGTTCATTTTGAAACATGACTTTAAAAAGAAAAAGAAAGGAAGCTCTAATCAAAATCGTCCTTGACGAATGAGCAGTGCTTTTCGCGAGTTCCAGTAGGTGATCAGCAGAAGTCTTCTGAGTTTCTACTTTCATCGAAATTATTCCTCTAACTGAAGAGGCAGCGAGTTTGAAATAAGCCATCATAGAAACTTTACACTGTATTGATTAACCGGTGATTTCATGAATTATTAAGAATAAAAGGAGATTATGATCTGAATTCATTTAGTAGAGATTCTGGGTTGTTCAAATCGCTGCAAGGAATCGTTCAAATTCACTGGGTCCGGATTTCTGGAATTATTCAGAACAAAAGAAGATTATGATCTTAATTCATTAGTACATATTCTGGGTTTATCAAATCGTTGCATGGAATTGTTCAAATTCGCTGGGTCTAGATTTCTGGGATTATTCAGAATAAAAGGAGATTATGATCTGAATTCATTGGTAGAGATTCTGGGTTGTTCAAATCGCTGCATGGAATCGTTCAAATTCGCTGGGACTGGATTTCTGGAATTATTCAGATTAAAAGGAGATTATGATCTGAATTCATTAGTAGAGATTCTGGGTTGTTCAAATCGCTGCATGGAATCGTTCAAATTCGCTGAGTCTGAATTTCTGGAATTATTCAGAATAAAACGAGATTATGATATGAATTCATTAGTAGAGATTCTGGGTTGCTCAAATCACTGCAAGGAATCGTTCTAAATCACTGGGTTGTTCAAATCGCATAGGGCTCCAGACGATGTGAATTTTGTACATCGTTGGAGGTGATTTGATAGAAGAAATTAAACAGAAAATCTTTAGGGTCATTCATATTAGGATGCTTTTCAAATTCTGCATCATATTTCAAGAAACACTAGAAGTTTCCATCATTGAGCTGTTGAATGATTTAACAAAATTTTAAAAAGCAGTCTTATCACTAGAAGTTATCCTTTAAAAACAAGTCTAAGATGACGATTCCCAAATCTACACATTTCTCAGTTTTATCAACAAACGATGTTTTGCTCAGTAATTCAAAACGTTCAACTGTCGGCCGGATGGCGCTATTGTATAGCCCACTTGCTTTTTTCTGAATGCCTCCACCTTCATATTGTGGGTTCGATTCTCGCTTGACCTTGGATAAGGCTGTGATTAGGTACTTATATTAGTTCAGCTGTATGGTGCTCCAATATTGAAAAAAATCAAGAAACTATCGGTATAGATGATCTGGTATCATACATAAAGTGCCTGTTGCTTTAGAAACAACAGAAGATTCAACTATTCGGGAAACCTTTTTATATGCAAAAAAAAAAAAAATAAATAAAAAAGAATTAATTAAAAATAAAAAAAATAAAAAAGGCTTGAAATAAGTTTTGATTTTATGGGCCCACTATTTTATTATGGCAGTGTTATACTTTTTGCATGTATATTGTGGGGAGAAAATTCACCAAATTTTATTTGAATATCGGTAAAAGTAATTAAGGCTTATTTGGCCCAAGCAACGAACCTCACAAAACAAATCAAGGGAATAGTTTTCAAAGTATTTTACAGCATATCCCTTTTTCTGATTCTGATGGCATATTTTACTTATGTATTTTTTTTAATGAATATATTTTAGCAACCTGTTTTCAGTAAAAGGATAAATTTTCTAAGTAAAGGATTTCAGTAAAAGAAATATTTTCTTTGAAATCTTAATTAGTCGTAAAATTTTAAAACTTATAAATAATCCTCTCTGGATTATTCATAATATTAGGTGTAGTATTCATAATATTATATAGAAGTCGTATAGTTATATTTTAATTTAAGTATTACAAGACTTTTGCTTTGAACATTCTAAAGGGAAATTTATAGGTAATAGAGGCATGGTTTAGTGAACAGATGTCGGGTATCAAGCAAATAAATTAGTACTTTGTTCAATATGGTTTAAAGGCATAAATGAACGGTTCAATTCATTGTATAATATATACATATATCAAGTTTTTTTATTTGGAATTTTGTTGTCATAGCTAAATGAATGACTTTTAAAAATATACTGTTGTTAAATGATCAATTGATAACTACTTATACATTTTCTTGAACATCACATATTTTTAGATTTCTTTCTTTTTTATAGACATCTTTTATATATTTCAGTCTTTAAAACTAAAAGTAAACACATGTAAAAATGATATATTAAACGTAATAATATTTCGTTTATTGTATCAAGCTCATCATCATCTGAATCAAGCTCATATTATGAGCTTGATTCAGAAAACACGGAAACACTTCTCAGTGAAATGAGATTTGCTGATGTCGCATGATTAATTAATAGGTTATTCAATAGACATTTTCAGCTGTTAAGGAATTCCCAGATACCTTAATATTTGAATTGCCCTTGCACAGGAAAAAATAGGCGTCTCTGAGACACAATCCGATGAGGGAGGCTCAGCAGTTGACTCAAGGCGGTGTCTCTTTGCGGCAAAACACCGTTTTGCCCATAGCGGTTACGGGTTCGCCCATCTGCCGCTTAAACGACGAAAACTTTACGTCGCCCAACATATATGCGACGTTTTCTGTAAAAAAGCAATCACTGTCTCTAAAGACCTGGCTTGTCTGCAGCAAAAATATATGTATTGGTTCTTGACAATACTAGCATCGACAGTGTTTGCATCTTGGGTATTCCGACTTGATGGTGAAACTGCGATTTGTGGAATATGCTGAATTTCCTTGAGTGATACTCCCCAGTCATAGGATTTTACCTAAAGATATGCTGTAGTTACATAAAAAAGAGCGTATGTTTCTATTACCAAGTGCTTTGTGTTTACTGCAAGGGATTTCAGAATATAATAAACGGCAGAAGTTCCTATTTGTGAATCAGTGGAGTGAGCAAGCAATTGGTTGGATTTCCATGTTTCTTTATTTCCGATATTATTGTATTACTAAAGCAATTTATTTTCTGAAACCATAAGGGAGTTTGCAAGTTAACTGATACTACGGCGGAATGTTTCAACTAAATGTTAAACATTTGCTGTTACTTTATAGATTTTATTTGCGTTTTTCTAATGTTTGTGTATTTAAATCGAATAATGCTTGTCTTAAATATTGTTCAAGAAAAGGTTTTCAAGAGACAATTTAAAGAGCATTCAAGCAAATATCTGAGATTGCATTATTTGAAACTGAAAAGTTTTAGATAAGATGTGTACTTGTCTATGTACCTTAAATTCTTAAAATATATATATATATAAACTGCCCCAATATTTGGCAAAAATTAAATATTTAGATTTTGTGAAGGCGTAATTTTTTTTCACGTGCTTTATATAATTATATAATAGATACATTTTTACATGCAAAAGAATATACATGATTATTTATTTATTTATTACTGCCCGAATTCGCGAAAACTTGTCTATTCTCACTCTAAGCAGAGTTCTCTAGATTCCTATACCCCTGATTCTTTCGGAATTTCAGATCCAAAGACCATATATACTGAGATTTCTAAGTAACTCTAGCACAATAAAATTGAATTTAACTCTAAGTAACTCTGGCACATTATAGCTGAATTTAACTCCAAGTAATTATAGCTCAATGAATTTGAATTTGCTTAATCCTAATTGCTCATAAGATTATTTCTGTGTAAAGAGAGAAAGTGCTTCTGTCACTTGTCCATAGAAAAGCTGTTAAAATATCCTCCTGTAAATATAGAATTCATTGGTTTGCATTAATGGATTCCTAAATATTTATTACATTTCTGAATGCATGCATAAATTCTAATCTCGCATTAGAAAATGAAAACTGTGCATAAAATTTCTTTTAGAAAATATTCAACATGATGAAAAGTGAATCGTTCAGAAAATATATCATACATATTTTTTGTAAGTTACTCCTTTATAATTTCATGATTATTACAGTGATTCAGATATATACAAAACTGTGGCATAAAATTTTTTTCTGTTTAAACTTCTGAAGGATATTAAGACATAAAGAGTTTGGCTGAAGTCCCACTTTACCAGTATGAATATGTATTGTGTTGTGAAAATCGTAGATTGGGGTGTGTTTTTATTATGATCAGTTATTAGTGTTCATATTGTAAATTCTCAGTATCAAGAGCTTACCTTTCAAAAAATTTTCCATTTGACGAAATTTACATGCAATTTAATCTTCATACTAAGCAAAAAATGATGCAACTTTTCTTTCATGCATAGAAGCATTTGATATATGTCAATGGGGGTTACAATATAAGGAAATTGTCACAGGTGAATAGTTTCAAATTTCATGAACAAAAAAGCTTATTCAAGAAACACGTACGCAGCTTTTACTGCTTCTATACAGACTTACTGCTATCGTACGGTTTAGAAATTACCCACGGAATTCACAACATGGAATCTTTAGAATTTATCAAGTCTGAAATTTCGGAAATCTACTTCATTGTACGCAGTTTTTATGTCCTTTGTAAAATTTATTATTTTTTGCCTTGTTAAATTATAAACTTCTCCTTGCTCAGCCAGGCGATGGTGGAAAACTAAGCAGCAGGCCTTCGGTACTAGAGTCTGTGGGTTCGAGTCACACTATTGGCATGGATATTTTCAGACGTTCAGAATCAGATTTAAGTAGTAGGTACCGGTCTAATTAGCCCTCGTGTAGAAAAAAAGACTTGACCAATCAGCCATCTATTCACGCATGCAAAATTAATTTGCATGATGATTGATTTTCCGGTTTAATATAGATTATAGCTTAGCTTGTTTTTTTTTTATTTAACTAGATAAATTATATATATGTGTGTGTGTCAGTCAGTAAACGAATCCCAGAAAATGATCGTAGAGTAATGGTTTTCTAAAAAGAAAATACAAAAAATTTATGTCCTTTACAAAAAATACAAAAGTTTAATTTTATTGGTTTTATAAATGATTCATACTTGGATAACTGCATAAATGTGCGTGAATGAATACATAGAAAGACGTTTTACCCCTTAAAAAATCTACCTACTATGTGTTTGTTTTTGTTGTTTCTTAAGTTCCCTGGTTGGCAGTACCAGACCAGCTCCATATATGCTACGGGCTGAAGTGTGCAAATAGCACCACAAGAGTCCGTCTTAGCTAGTTGCCACCTCAATTTTGACCGAGCACCCCCAGGGGCGACATCTGGGGGGGGGGGATAGCACCCTCTCCCACCCTCACTGGCCTTCATAGAGGGACTCTATGTATTTAAAACTCAGCATTTAGTCATATACTAAAAGAGTCAAAAACATACCTGTTTAAAATTAACCCAAAGGGTCAACTCATATTAGCAATAGACATTTTAAGAGTTGGTAACATGTTTCTTGCAATAAGAGGGAATATAAAATATGAATATACAGAAAATTTTTCAGACTATAGAAATGGCATAAAAAGCATCATCCATTTTGAAAAATTCACTCGAATAGATATAGAACGCACAATAATAAACGTTGTTTTTCTTCGGTTTACGACGCTCTGTGTTCTACATCATTCTTAGAGTACCTTTCTGTAATCGGTTCCCTCCCTCTCATAATCCATTCACTCCATTTAACCCTGAATCAAAAGGGTGTTTCTGATTTGAATTTAGCTTAAATTTAAACCAGGGTTACCCTTTACATTGACTCACAAAGTCCTTATTCGTTGGTGATTCATTGGTAAAATTTTCTTTGAAAGTATTGTTAATGACGCCTAATAAACTTTTTAGTTTTGATATAAAGTACACCAAAATTATACTCTTCAGAAACAGAACGAATAACGCAATTCAGTTTCGGTAAAGAAATGCGTATGGTTGTTCTGTGTTTGTTGCATGATAGTCTACTCTTAGAATTCGGTGTCACTTTAAGGATTTTAAAGCAGATCTTCTATGACATCTAGCACAGGTAAATATTGCATTTTTTTCTTTCTAATAATTAATATAACACTAGCTGTTGCCAAAAATATTAATTAGCATTATATTTACATCTAGAGAGCAACTTAACATTTTTCATAGAAATCCATCTTATTAAATTATTTTTTGTTTAGTTAAAGAACATAAAAGGTTTTATATGGTATATTCATTTAGAAAAATATATAGTTAATTTTTTATACCTAGAAATATTATAATATAATTAAAAATTTGAAGTGAATATTAAATTTAATTTTTTATTATAGAATAATACGATTTTTTTAAATAAAGGTTTAACCATTGTAATGTGTTAAAGCTATGTTAAAAGTGCAGCTATGCAGCATTTATATCTTGCCTTTAACTTTTATTAATTCTTAATCCTTGATTAAAATAATAGATTTTTTTTATTTAAGAAAAAGAGCATCCAATAGAAAAGACTTAAAAATTGATCTTTGTGAAAAAAGGTGTTAAAGCAGGGCATTATACAGATTGCATAAAAATGTATTCGCATGGTATTATAATTTTTTTTACGTATACATGCCATGCAATATGCTTTCACGATATCCTGAAGTATTCTAGACACTAATTCATTTTACTATCTCTTTAAGAGAGCTGCAGTTGGTAATAAAATTAAGTTAGACTTAAGTATAGATTTTACTGAAATTAAAAGAGTTTAAAAAATTTGACGATATCATAAGCAAGTATCGTCCCAAATGACGACATGCTTCGACGATATGCTTTCACAATATCCTAAAGTAATCTAGACACTAATTAATTTTACTATCTCTTTAGGAGAACTGCAGTTGGTAATAAAGTCAAATTAGCCTTAGGTATAGATTTTACTAAAATTAAAAGAGTTTAAAAATTTTGACGATATCCTAAGCATGTATCATCACAAATTTGACGATATGCTTCAACGATATGCTTTCACGATATACTAAAGAATTCTATACACTAATTAATTTTACTATCTCTTTAAGAGAGCTGCAGTTGGTAATAAAATCAAATTAGCCTTAAGTATAAATTTTACTGAAATTAAAAGAGTTTAAAAAATTTGATAAAATTTTGTTAACGAATGTTAATATTTAATTAAAATGTATTTTCAACATAACCTAAGAATGCACTAAGGATAGAGTATTGGATCCATGTAGAGAGAATTAGTTTTTTTCTTTTTGAGAGAGAGAGAGAATATATTATAAGCACACAAAAAATTCTGCATTTTATTCATTGACTTAATTTATCATTTCTTCTGTGTCTTATAATAAATATACCTAATGCATTATTAAATAGTATCATGCACCCTTCTAATTTTTCTGACTGGTTTAATATGTGAGCAATGTATGTGAAGTATTTATTTTATATCATATTTTGATGACAAAATTTTTCGTTTTTTTCCTTTAATGATTTTTGAATTTTTGAGAATTCTAAAAGAAAGTTATCAATTACTAAAAGTAAGAACACGAAAATTTATTAAAATAATTGCCATTATAAAATTAGATGCCTCATAAACACCTCCCGTTTCATATACAAGAAATGTATAAAATTTGGAAGCGTTAAAATCCTTTATAGTGGTTTATAATATTGCTGTAGATTCCTTATATTTCAACAAAAATCAAATAAAAAACACATAAGACAGAGAGAGAAAGAGAGTGATATGCATCCACTTGACCACTGAATGTTTTAAACATACTGGTATAAAAATATTGAGAACTCACAATGTTTTGGAGATACAATGTTTCACAATGTATATATAAAAAATTTCTCTGCTTAAAAGCATTTCTATAAATCTTTCTACAACATTTACTTTCTTCTTACACAAGCTCATAGGGATAAAATCTCTTAATCTATTAATAAGTTTATAAAAATTTCAATTCCTTCACTTTTTTATACACTAAAAGCAAAAATCCCTGCTAAATGTTCATTAATACAGTAATGTATTATTAATTAATGTATTAAAAATGCATATCTACCAATTAAAATTTGGGTTCACTCCAATAATCTAATGGTTGCATGAATTCAGTTTATCTGCGTGAACAGTTCAATTAGAAAATACACATTTTGAAAGAATTTTTTAAGAAAAATTAATTTTTAACTCTCATTTTATTGCTGTTACAGGCTTGTTTATTTTAAATTTAGGAAATTTGATGTTGAATAAACATATCGTCAAATTATTAAACATCACAGAACTCTGTTTTTGTTTTATTAAAGCAGTAACTGCAATAAGAATATTCAATGCGATTAAATAACGCAAATAATGTTTGGGTAATTTCTACTTTATCAAAAGATAAAATAAAATTATGTATAAACAACTGTTATAAGTCACAGCATGTGCTAAAATGTATCTATTATGTTAACCCCTTAGCACTCAGATCCGAATATATTTGGAGAAGCATTACCACAAATCTTTCCCCACATATTTTTTATATATCTTTTTATTAGTCCTTGTTTCTCTGTTTGATGCCAAGAAATCTCTATTTTCTTGGAACTGTCTCAAAAGTTCATTACAGTCACGAATGCATGCTTTCGCTTATAAGTGAATAATTCATCAGCGCGGTGATGAAATGGAAAATATTCCTAGAAATAACATCTGCATGCATAACGATGTTATATGGAATACGTTAGTATAATTAACAAAATATTGAACCTGTAGTTTTCACATTTTAGTAAATAATTTGGATCTTTTATCATTAATACTTACAATGCTTTTATTACACTATAATTAAATCTCCGTGTATAAAACTTATGAAGAAATAATTTGGGATGGAGGGAGTTATGATATTTCTTTATGATTATTAAGGTTCGGGGAATCGAATATCGCTGTAGTTTTAATTGACTTCCTTGTGGAGAATCAAATTGATTTCAACTAAAATTTTTGCCATCATTTTCATTATCGTCTATCCCACTCACTATCAATTTTATTATGGTCTATATTACCCCTAGTTCTTCGCGACAGTATGTGACACATTGCAATAATATGCCAGATATTGATAGCAGTCAGGATGAATCTATGAAACCAATCAGTAAATCTCCCAGTTTTAGGTCTGCAAATTAAGTGATTTCTTAGTGTTAATTTGTTGAAACAGGTTTCGCTAAGAAATGTACAAAAAGATCTTTACTCATTTATTAGAAATTTTATTACCTTTTGGCATTATTTTGCCAATATTAAAACTACGAAGCCAGTCGACTGGTTACTACAGTTTTGATAAAATTTCTGCTTTACATTAGATCGCCCTTCCCCAGGGAGTCACTATGTTGTCATCGTATACATATCACCTACTTAATGAACTCTTTTACACTTCTCCTGACATTTTTCTTTAAACTACGTAAGTAGAATCTTAATATACTTATATTTGAACACCGCAACCAGTCTTTTTAATTTATTTATGCTTACTTTTTTTAACCTAAGTTTAACTTATTTTTATAGCTTATTTATGGTTTAGCATCCCAAAACAAGTTTGGGGAATTCAGAATTTCATTTCATACAATCATTGGCATAAATTGCCTTGCTGTCAGTTCGTGAGATACATTCGAGTATGCTGTTCTAAATAAGTTACTATTGGGATTTTTATTTGAAAAAGTAAAAAGGAACAGAAAGTAATAATATTTAATCCTTAGTTTTACATTCAATTTATATTTTTTTGTTCTATCCGCAGAATTTACCATTAAGTATAGCAACTCTTTAAATGGCAAAATCTTAAGCTATAACGGCTAGGTGATGGCCAAATAACTGTGGCGTTGGCATTCAGTTCAGATCCTGTGGGTTCGAGTCCCACGTTGGCATGGATGTTTGGGAATCGGCTTTAAACTGTAGGTTCCGGTCTAATTAGCCCTCGTGTAGCAAAAAGTTGACCTTAGCGCACCAAACCTAATTAATCTATAAGAATGAACAAATTTAACAAACGAAGCGTTCTCTGAAGTCGAGAAGGTGAACACTTTTAGAGTTAAAAGAAATCATTAGTAGACAGGGAAATTTAACCTTATAAAATATGTTATGTAAAAATTATTTTGTTTATTTTTACCTGAATTAAAATGACTATCATTTGTATAATAACAAAAAAAAGTATTTTCAATGTGTAATATTTGAAGTTTCTTATCAGTTGTTTAACTGGCTTGATAGAAAGGGACCTATTTTAACTGTAAGTAGCGCTGGTTTTAAATTTAATTGGTGAAATAATGAATAGTTGGGAATTAACTAAGGAGGCTTACGCAATTCAGTTATATTTTATCCACAACCTCGTGCTTTATATTGATATTGTCCTTATTGTTATGTTCTCATATGTATCCCTTATCATGATGGGCCTTATATCTTAATCTTATATTTTTTAAATTTTCTAAAAACCTATGAAAACTAGGTGTTAGGAAAAGGGACATAATTTAAAGTAAGATAATTTCACTGTAATTGTGAAAAGCTAAAATGTTTTACACTTTATTTACAAATGTCTTTACATGAACTAAATAGTTTAAAACATCCCTTGAGAAATTGTATGTTAATGTTAGATTCTTCTAACTTTGAAGCAGTACCTGCTAGTTAAAAAAATTTAGAAATATCCATGATTAAATGATACTAAAACATTTTTTTTTATTACGCTTAATAAGAAATTTGGCTCTCAATATCAAATCCAAAAGGTGCAAATATAAAGATTCTTCATTTTAAAGCGAAATTATTTCTTGGATCCAATTGGGATCTTCCTCATTCATTCTGGTTGGTAACTGTTTAATTTCGGAGAAACCCTTTATTACCTCTAGAATTAGTCTTTAACTATTCCATGTAATATCAGCCATGATCTCCCGATTCAGTTTGTGACTATGGAATTTTTTCTCCGAAAAGAATAAATTAAAAGAGGAAAGGGACGAATAAATTTCCGAAATTTAAAACTATATATTGTACACATTATAAATTTCAAATAAAATTAACCCCCATAAATCATAAAATATTTTGAAATACGCACCCATATTTAGTTTTGAAAAGTTACAAAATATATCTCCATAGAAGAGGTAAAGTTTCGATTTTAAGTAGTCACTGAATACATTCTTGTATATACAGGGTGTCCCAGTTAAACGTTTCAGAACTTCTACGAGGGGTAGGGTGCATCCTGACGACTCGAAATCATATAACAATGTGGGGTCGGAAATACTTTCCTGAAGCGGTGATGTACACAGAAAACCATAACGAAAGAGACCGTAAGTGGATAATCGTTTTAATAATAAATGCACAAAAACAAAAGACACATGGGTTAAAGTAAGTGTTCGAAGTTTTTTCCACCGACTGCAATGCAGCCCTGACATCTCCGTCGCATGGAATTCCGAACATTCTGGAATAATCCAGGCTCATGTAGAATTTCTCCGGCAGCTACTGAGATTCTTGCAACTCCTCACCATTATCAACGGGGGTGTCATAAACCTGTGTTTTTATATGCCCCCATAAATAAAATTTCGTATAATTAGCCATCCTACTAACTCTGAGTCCTTGTACGAAATCACGATTCCCTGCACTAACGCTCGGAACTTTCCCGCAACGCCATCTACCGCTTCAGGAAAGCACTTCCGACCCCACATTGCTATATGATTTCGAGTCGTCAGGATGCACCCTACCCCTCGTAGAAGTTCTGAAACGTTTAACTGGGACACCCTGTATAGTTTACACCTATTAAATCATGTTCTACGATTTACGATGATGCAAAATTTATCGATATTAAGAGTAAAATATAAATGCAAAATTATTCTCATCGGAAAGATCATCTTCTATTTTGTATTAATATTTTTTAATTGTAAGGTTCAGGCTAATTTCTTGTACATAAATATTTTTACAACTAACTGATTATATTAGATACGTAGGCTCAGAAATATATAACGACTGCTAACTTATTTCTAATGTCATCGTTGCATATTTCATATATCATATCAATGCAATGTTGAAACACAATTATACAAAACTAATGTAAGTTTTAATTTTCAGTCAGATTTATAAAGCTTTGCATCTTATATTTATGAGCTTGTATCGTTTACTATCAACAAAAATCGATGTTTCCTCAAGTTCCACAAGCAACACTCTTTTTTTGCGAATCAACGTTTTTCATTTTTATATTTATAAATTAATTTTGTATATACATTATATTATAATTAGAAATCAATATTACGATAAAAATATTAATATATCCGTAAAACTCAGCCATTACTAAAATTTATTTCCTGATGTCCAATATTTTTTTAAGCGTGAGGCTTGATTCTAAATGTATGTTTAGGAAAACACATCGTAGAATTTGCTTGTATTTCTCTATCAGCTACCTTAAAAGAACAAATGGAAAAATACATAGGTCAAAGTATTTTTTTAACAAATAAATATAACAGTATAAATTATAAAAGATTCAAATAAACTGTGTAAAGTATGCTAATTTTTTGTTTCAATTGGATTCTGGGCTTCTATACACTGCTAATATTTTGAAAGTATGAAAGAAACAATATCAGCTGGTGTCAATTCAATTTTTGATACTTCCAAGTTTTAAAGCAATAAATGTTAACAAAAAGGTGAAATAGAATTAATTTATCTAGGGTTTCTAACACGTAAAAATACATTCTTGGATAATTTTAAAATTAATTTAAATTTAATTGCTTAATAGCAACCAAAATTATACTAAAACTTGCATTTGTGAGGAATAGTGAGTTTGTAATATAACTACTGATGTAGTTAGGAGCAAAATAAGTGGAAGACAGGGACAGTGGTTTCTATAATTCCACTCGCATGAGTATGCATAAACACAGTGCCTACACAACACCACACTTTAAAATTTTTCCAATTTTTTTTTATTATGCTGTTGTTGTTTCTAATACCCCCGGCTGGAATTTATTCCAGATCAGGTCCAAACAGGATAGTGGGCTGAAGGGAGCGGCTCCGGTTTATAACGGTACCACAAGGGTTGGAGTCCAATTTAGCCAGGTGGAACCACAATTTTGACCGAACATACCCCAGGGGCGGCATCTGGAGGGATCGTACCCTTTCCCGCCGTCTCTATCCTCATAGAGGGAGTTTCCAGTATACGGATTTAACTTGTCCGTATCTGGCCTAGATACGGAGGTATTTAACGGCGCTTTTTGGGATTCGATCCGAGCACCCTTAACACCAAAAGCCGGCGTGCTACCACTGGGCTACATCGAGCCCGAATTTTTTTATTATTATAGGTATCTATCATCAAACTTTGGCTAAAAAATTAAGGCACGTAAGAAATGCTGAATGATGACGCTATAGTTTATATAATTGTGTTTCAACACAGAATTGATATGTTATATGAAATATGTAACGATGACAATATGAGAAATAAGTTAGCAGTAGTTATATATATGAAGGCCTTATTTGAATAATGGGACAGCTCCATTTTTGTTCATTTTGAGATACAGAGCCTTAAAGCCTAAGGACTGCTGAAGTCAGATTTATGGTGACCTCTGTTGGCAGCAGAAATAAACTGGAGGTGTACCAGTTTTAAAATAAGATAGAAATGACTTCTTTGAACAGGAAAGTGAGGCTAACTCCATTTTTTTTAAAATGGAGTTGGCCCACTATTCAAACAAGGCTTTCATATCTGACTCTACGTACCTAATATTTTCAGTTAGCTGTAAAAATACTTCTGTACAAGAAGTTAATATAAAATTGAAGGCTTTCATAGTTGTCCCCCGACCAAAAATTATTCCCCTTACTATTCCCCCAAAATTATTCCAAGTTATACCACATATTATTCCCCACAATATGTCAGTCTCAAAGTAATTTTTCCTCATACCGTTTTGAAGTTTAAAAAGTAAAATATCTCATAACTGTTACTTTTGAACTATTACTTGGGAAATCTATTTCTCAGATTCTGCGTGGGAGCGATTTGATGGATCAAATTCTTACCACAAAGAATTCGGTCAAAGGTTTCTTAAAAGGGGTTGTAGGTTACTTGAATAAATTTCCCAACGCTCCTAAAAGTTAATACGTTATGATTACTTCAGACGGAGCTATAATTTATGAGATAATTATATCTGAGCCAAAAAAAAAAATATTTTGGGATTTTTGCATTGTCAAATAAATACTATGTTGAAGGTTTTAGCTTGAAATAAAGGGTTCATAGTACTTATAAATTATAAGAGAAAGGATTTCGGTGTTTACATTTAATTGTTATAAAATTAAATTTTCACAAAAATATTCATTTTTAAAGTGCATTAAAATCGTCTTATCATTAGAAATCAGCAGGATAAAAAAATATGAGATGTTTTACATTAATGTAAGTCTCTCATTAAGGATTTTTAAAAAATGTTTCATAAAAGATCTGAGTACGTAACAATTCAGGATTTCTAATTGTATTATAAAATGTTATAAAACTGCTTGAAATTAATCCTTGAGTGCAATTAAATTAAGCTTCGAAGCTTACAGTGGGACATTCTCAATAGGTTATATCAGTGACGCACCCAGAGGGTGGGCCGAGGGGCCCTGGCCCTCCCCAAAGAAATAGAAATTGCATACATTATGAATATTGAATTTGCATTATAAATATTTTTATCCATTCAACTTTCCCCCTCCCCCAAGATTAAATCCTGGGTACGCTACTGGGTTATATTATCCAACATAGGATGCCATGTCTCTGCAACACTGATTGAATACTGTTTTTTTTTAAACCTACAGGGTATTGAAAACTCCAATCATTCTAAATATGGGAAGTTCTGCTTTTTATGTACATGGAATATAATATTGTGTTTAACATGGACTAACACCAAGATAAAAGAAGTCTAAATTTATCACTGATTTCCACTATCATGAGAATATACCCGCTTATTCTATATTTACCAATATTCTTTTAATTAATTTATTTTTTGTACGAAAAAATAAATGAATGGAATAAAGTGAAAGCCTTACTACTTTTTCCATAAAGACGGCACATAAAAAATACTAGGTTTCTGTGTCTGTTTACAGACTTATTTATTAATAATCTATGACTTTATGGTAGCGTAAAATTTTTCTATTTGTTTAATTTTAAAGAAAACAGAGAAGGGAAGAGCGATTTAATGAGCTGATTCTCATGCGTTTTTGCATGAAAAGCTACCCACAAAATTTCCTTTTCAGGTCTTCCTGTACGAACCTGGTAGTTTCAGATCTATGTAGGAAATATTTTAGATATTTTAGACTAGATAAGGTAGTTCAGTGCAAATGTTCTTAAATCACTGATCCTCGATGTAATAAGGAAACTTGTTATGCGGGAAATATAATTTTTAAGTTAGCAATTTATTTTACGTTGAGAATTGTTGTTGTTGTTATTGTCGTTGCACACCCTCAAAGACTAGCAGGGTTATATCAGGTCCATGACATTATACACGCTAAGGAAATCCAGAACCATCAATGGATTGGCAGCTAGATCCCACATGGAGAGCCCCAGGCAAGCAAGAATATGTTCAGGAGAAACACGCTCAGTAGAACACTTGGAGCAGACTTCAGAACATTTAGAACCCTCAGAATATGTCAAAGATCTAAGATGCCCACTGAAAAAGCGAGTAAGAATTGTTTCATCTTGCCTGTTACAACTAAGTGCTAGAGAGCCACCCGGACGATTACTCTGATACCAGTGATGCGACGGTGGAACGAGCCAAGTGGTTTTATTTAGTTCTGGAATAAAGCTCCATATATGTGAGAGGCGCAGAAGGCACCGAATTCTCACAATCACCCTCTTTCGCCAGGGAGTCTGCGATCTCACTGCCATTGATGCGAACGTGAGAAGGAACCCACTGAAGGTGGATCCCACGAGACAAGGATAAACGTTTCAGCTTTTTAATAATAGCCACTCCTATATTATTCCTTACTCTATGCCAACTGGCCAAGTGTTGGATAGAACTTCTGCTATCCGACAGGATCCATGTTGAGAATTAAAGGTAAATGGTGAGACTGATTCATCGATAAAACAAGGAAGGAAAGACAAAAGTTTTACTAATGACTGTCTCACCAATTTTTCATTTATTTAAATTCAAAATATTCATCCTCAAATTTTTAGTGAAAACGTGAATAAATAAAGTCATAGTGTTAAACTAAAGTTAATTCCAAATACATTCATCAAAAGCGTGCTGGACAGCCTTGGACTAAGATTTCGCCCTTGTGAAGGACTCCTCAGCAAGGCATAGCTGATGAGTACGCTGGACGGAGATTAATTCCAAATTCAGAATATCGCTAAATTTTTACTGTAGACTGAAAACGCAGTCATCCAGCCCACTTTGGAAAGAACCATCGACTATCACGAATTGTGGTGCAAACTTTAGAGGGCTTAGTGCAATTCGTCCCAAAAGTCAATTAAACTGGTATTAGGCATACAGCAATAACTCAATACACGCAAGTTCAGTTTGGCTTCATGATCTTACTGGATATAAATCTACGCATAATTTAGAACAATCTTCAGAGCTTTTCACATCCCAATTAGAGCAGATCGGACCAACATATTTATGAAAAAATGTTCGATTCAGTGTTAAAATTCTGAAAATATTATTCTAATGGCAAAAAAAAAATCTCTAGAAATAAAAGGCTTTTTTGAACGATAAAGTGATAAAATATTTTATAAATAACATTTTTGTAACTCGAAAAGATAAATTATTTTAAATCTTTTTCTGTGTTCAAATATATATATATATATATATATATATATATATATATATATATATATATATATATATATATATATATATATATATGTGTGTGTGTGTGTGTGTGTATGTATGAAAATAGAGCTATTATGTTGGCATTAATATAAACTAAACAGGATTTAAATTTTTAATTTAAACTTTCTTTAGAAAAATTTCAAATTATTCGAGTATTTTCATATGTATGATAATTTTTACATAGAAGTACTTCTGGAGAAAACAAATAATGAAGAAATGAGCATAGTTAATCATTAAGTCCTTAATTTACCTCCTCAATTTTCCAAAGCATTTAACATTTTGCTTTTAAGTCTAGTTGTAGATTAAAGAGTGTGTGATTTTACCTTTTGAATAGAGGTTATAAAATGTTATTTATGGACTTAATGATAGTAATTTAAAAAGCAAGGAATGGACATTATTAACTTTTCATGCGTTAAAATTCGTTTCGAAATATTGCAGAGTTTGTACTTTTTTCCAAAAGCCTTCTTGCCAATGCAAACGCAAGCAGAATTGGATGAACAAAACTGAACAAACTGAATTCAATTTGTATTGTAATTTTTTTCATGGGTATCGTGTAAAATTTTTGCGTTTCGCAGATTTTACTGTAATAGTACACATGTAACAGCTAGTGTTTCCCGATGATTTAGGCGAGAAAAGAAAATTTAATTTTTTAGAAAATAGAATTAAAAATGTTTCACAAAAGAAATTCAACTTTACTGCTATAATATTTACATTTTTATGAAGTATTTTACCCGTTTTAAAATTCCCTTATTTATTATTTCTTTGATACCAATTATAAGTGGCTCTCAGGTTTCTTCAGACTTTCTTTAGCCCCAGCACCGCAAATGATCCCCAATGAAAAATGATCTATAACTCCCTCTCTCCCCCTAAAAAAAAGACTACTGCAAGATGTAACAGGTAATAGATCGTACTTATTAATCCAAATATTAATCACAATAATCCTAGACAATGACATAATATGCGGAGGTGTATTTCAGAAGAGCCTATCCTAGGTAGTTATCCGCGAACAGTTCGTAACATCTCTCGCATTTAAAACAACGGAATATGTGTTCCCTTTGTTACATCACTATATCATCCCTCCCCCTGAGTCCCTAAGGAAACCGATCTATCAAGCAAAAATTATTCATTTTGAGCTCTTCTCTTGTCCAAAGACAAGCTATTTACCTTGGACGCTATCATATCTTTATCATACATGGCAGCATCGGAATGTTCTCGCGCCAAGATTTATCACGGAAATTACTCTGGCTGCAAAAGTCACAGTTCGGACGTGGTTATTACAGTCTGGCAAGTGTTGAAAGGTGACAAATTAAAAAGAGCGGGCCGGCGTATTATTTAGGTTTTTGCGTTTTGACTTATGTGGAAGCTATTATGGCTGGTATGGGTGGCAGATGGGGATATTAATCGACTTTTCCCTGCAGGTCAAGGATGTAGGAAACACACCTCCGCAAGTATGTAACACTTCCCTCCCCCCCCCCCCATACTGGGTGCGATTAGGTTAGTCTAAAATATCTGTGCAAGATTCACTGTTAGAGAGATGGGATTATGACGTCTCTTTTCATGTTGCCCTATATAAGGCATAAAAAGGACCGATAAAAATGGAGAATATTGTCAAATATTGACAAAGTTGTGAAAAGATTTCAAATAATATGCTAGTTATAGAATCCTCATGGTCGTAGAGTGTGTCCTTTAAACAAGTCATCAGTTCCCAAGGGGGAAAATTATTTCTATACTTTATTACTAACCAGTGACTTTTTAGTATTAAACTTACCACTCATATGTATTTAATTTCATAACTATATCTTTTTTAGTTGTAACAACTAAACCGTTGTGCTCTTTCATACCTCCAGACAGTTTTAATAGGTTTGGAAGAAGGGTTGCCACTCAAAGAAACATACCTTCTCTGATGTGGCACTAATTTACCCACCTGTCATAAAATAAATCGTACGTTTATAAAAATACTGCGTTTATAAATAAATATACGTTTCAACCTTAAGCATAATTACTTCTCGTTCCCTAAAGAATGTTTTTTTTTTTTTGGGGGGGGGGATAAACTTTATATGTACTTTATAATGTAATGTGTAGAAAACAATTTTTATTTTTATTTTTTTACTCAATAGTATATAATGAATAAAAATTATGAATCCAGATTTTTCTAAAATAGAAAATATAACTTGCTTAAATAACTTCTAAAAATAATTTTAGTGTTTTAAGATTTAAATTATTTTTTTACATTACTTAAATATAATCTAAGGAAATAATCTGTCTATTGATATGACTATCGTCAAACTATGTTCCCCACTATTTATGCCATTTTAATTAATTTACCTGTATGAATATATGAATAAGGAATTTCAATTAGAAAATACTTTGTAAGTTTCTATACTCTAGAAATATATCCCATAGACATCTGCACGTAATGTTCAAGTTTATACATTGATATACAGTTAAATGTTATATATTGAATACTCGTACATACCCATTGTCTTTCGCTATCTATACATTTTTTCCTTATTCATTTGCCTTCCACATATATCGAATAAATAACTGTTAGGATACTTGTATTCTGGAGTCAGATCTTTTCTAAAGGTTTTATTTAATATTCTAAAGGTTTTATTTAGTATTTAGGTAGTAATTTAGTATTTTACGGAATACAAGCATATTTATAAACAGGTTGAATTTTCTCCGACAAACAGGAAATCCTTCATAATAGTATAAAAGCATCATAATACTTCTCCTCGTGTAAATTACACACAGCCACGGAAATTAAGGTCGCCACACGTTAATTACAATCAAATTTATAGTGCCAAACACACTTTACGACTTACGTTTCGTGGGGAATGGCAATTAGTCACGCAAGAGAATTGCGCTTTAACAACAAACAAGACCAAAGCAATTTTTCTCAGCCAGATTTGTAAAGCGTTCGTTATAAATCACAGTCGCGGGAACAGCGTTTAAACGGGTCGACAAATAGTAATATGAACTCTTTTATTCGAGCTTTTGTAACCTGCGGGTGAATTAGCCGCCTACAATTCGTCCCACACAATTACTTGTGATTCTATTCTAGTATCAAAATTCACTCGGCAAAACTGAGTTTGGTCATGGATTGTTTTTGTGAAGAGATCTTAGCCAAACACACTGGATACGGATTTATTTATAGGCATGCATGAATATGTATGGTTTTTTTTTCAATGTAATTTTCACCTAGTAAAACACCAAAAATCTGATAATTTAAGATTTTGACAAACGTTTACTCCCTTGCATGAAAATAAATGAGACTGAAAAAAAAAAAATCGGGTAGTCTCTTCTAACGAAATTACCACGGGTTATTAACGTAGGATTACTCATCGTTTCTTACCTCTTTTGTATGCATGTGTTATGTATATATATATATATATATATATATATATATATATATATATATATATATATATATATATATATATATATATATATATATATACAGGGTGTCCATAATTAGAGTCCCACTTTCAAAAGGCTGCAAAAAAAGAACCACTGGTCAGAATGACTTCAAATTTGAACTGAATATACTTGAAGAAGGGGGAAATGATTTGGCATCATAGAAAAAGTTCCAAAATGTATCAATAGATGGCGATGTAACATTTTGGAACTTTTTTTTATTATGCCAAATCATTTCCCCCTTCTTCCAGTATATTCAGTTCAAATTTGAAGTCATTCTGACCAGTGGTTCTTTTTTTTTGCACACTTTTGAAAGTGGGACTGTCCATAATTATGACCTGGGGTGTCCATAATTGAAGTCCCACTTTTAAAAGGCTGCAAAAAAAGAACCCCTGATCAGAATGACTTCAAATTTGAACTGAATATACTGGAAGAAGGGGGAAACGATTTGGCATAATTAAAAAAAAATTCCAAAATGTTACAGTGCCACAGTGCCATCTATTAATACATTTTGGAACTCTTTTTTTATTATGCCAAATCGTTTCCTCCTTCTTCCAGTATATTCAGTTCAAATTTGAAGTCATTCTGACCAGTGGTTCTTCTTTTGCAGCTTTTCGAAAGTGGGACTTTAATTATGGACACCCTGTATATATATATATATATATATATATATATATATATATATATATATATATATATATATATATATATATAAGACAAAGTTGAAAGTGAAAAACCAGTATAAACTCTAAAACGACTTGCAACCAGGAACTAAAAACATGAAAAGATAAGTATTAAATAGGTTTTAGACAGCATCTCTTGATCAGCGGTGCCGATACTGTCTAAAAACCAATGGATTGTTTCTGATAAGTATGATCTATTCAATAAACATACTTAGACACCGTACAATCCATAAGAAACAGAAGAATTGAATAAATAGTTGCTTAATCATAGAACACCAAGTCTGGCGCTAAACAAAGTGGAAGAGTAGGAAACCGCAAGAAGACTGACGTCACAAACCTTGCAACCATGGAGCTAAAGGAAACACAGAAGCAGACTTACTATGAGGACTGTGTTATAGGAAAAATAAACCTAAATTAAATCAGTGTTTTTATTATTACTAAGAGTAATATATTATTATTTATTATTTAATATTATTTTTACTTAAGCATGTAATTATTATTAATTAATATTAATTTTAGTAGTTATTTTGACTAATTAATCTTATTATTTTGTATTTCTAATTAATTGCAACAAAACAAGCAATTCATTAAAGCTAAAACAACCAATTATGTGCTTGGAAAGACTATCAGGGTAATGATTACGTTTTAGCACAACTAACAAGTCTAAAATATGCTTATTCCTATTGTCTTTAGAACAAAGCCTATTTATACGTACTAGCTGATTTACAATAATGCTATTGAAAACAGATTTATGTAAACAAGCTAAGTAATTTTGAAATTTAACAATATTAAAATCATAATCTGATCTTTTTATCATATAAGTCAAAAGTAAAATTGCAATGATAATTTAATTTGATGTTAATATCTAAAAAGTTTACATTAATATTATTTTGGCTAATTTGCATTAGTTCTAGATTATGAGGGTAAAAATTTAAGGCTATATTATTATTACTTTTATTAATTACAATTATATCATCAATATATCTAAATATTTTGTAATTGCTATTATCAATATTATCAATATTATCAACTTCAAAATAATGTAAGTATAAATTGGCTAGCATACTAGAAGCGTATATATATATATATATATATATATATATATATATATATGTACCTATGGGTATACATAAATATATATATATATACGCATTTTGGTACTTTTCTGTTTAACTGTTTACTGTTTGCCCAAGCGATACAAACAGGGTTTGGCACGCTGCAAAAATTATAACTCGCGGCGCAGGACATCTGAAATTTTGCTTTCCGGAGGACTGTTATGGAGGAACGTTAAAATGGAAAGAATCTATTAGGGAATAATATCTCCTTTAACTCTTAAATTTTAACTGAAAAGAGAGTTTTGTAACTTTCAGGTTTTTGCCACCACAGACAAAACAGTTAAAATATCGAAATATATGGCTCTTAATTAGAGCTTCAAAGTTGACAAAATACATTTCAAATATATACCTTTTCAAAACTTAACATGAGTCATATATCTGAATGGACAATGCATATAAGGAACTGAAAAAGCTGAAAAAAAATAATCAAGCTGGTTTAAGCCTTCTGCAGTATGAATCCTAAAAGCAAATACAAATGAGTCATTGAATAAATTTTTAAAAAAATTGTCGAGAGTTCATATAAAGCTAAATTTTTGAGAGTCCACTAACGATTAAAATTTGTCAAATTTGACCTGTCTATCCACGTCAAGAATTGGGCTGATGAGGCAGTTAGAGTAGCTCTGACTGATCTGAATGCTTGCCCTTATCTTTTCGATCAGGCTGTTATCTTCTCAGATTCACAAACTGCGATTCTGGCCATTGCCAACTTCTCCCAAGCCTCTAGTTCTATGACAGTAATGCAATGTAGATCCATAATCAGAGAGATGCACGAAGAACATAAAAAGATTGTTTTACAATGGATCCCATCTCACTGTGGTATTCCCGGCAACGAAAAAGCGGATGAGCTGGCCAAAAAAGGTTGTTATGTTATTCAAGCTCCATGTAACCTGGTTAGCTATAAGTCCGCCTCGGCATTGATCAATCAAGTACTTAAAACAGAGCACATGTCATTACTAAAAGAACGTACGAAAGAAAAATCGTGGAGAATCTCCATTCAGAATATCCTCGATTGTCCAAGAAGCAGTGCAGTAGCTGCCTTTCGTTTGTAAAGATGAGCATATAAGCATGATTGCTTATATTCTCATCTTTACAAACTTCAGATAGTGGATAGCCCTGCCTGTCCCCTCTGCTGGAGTGGAGCAGCGATGAATGCTGATCATCTCTTCGTTTGTTCAGCCCTCACAAAGAACTGCATCTTTTCCCGATACTGGGAAGCCAGAGACTTTTTGAACACATTTTCTTCTTAATTCTTTCTGTGTGTGTTTCATGTTTTACAGTTTATTTGGTTCGTGTATTTCAGTTTTTGTATAACAGTATACTTTATATGCATATTTGTCTTTTGTGTATTGATCTCTGTACGGCGTTAGGATAATCTCTGTATCGCTTGCTGCATTGGAAATAAAAAAAAAAAGTATTGGGCTGATTGGCCTCAAAGTCATTCCTCATATAATCTGCTGTGTTTACACTTTTTTCGACTAAAGATAGATTGAGATAAATAATTTTATTTTACTGAAAATAAAACATATATTTTTTATTTCAGAAAAGAATATATAGCCTTCTGATTTTATTCATGAAGCTTTAAAAAAAAAAACATTTTTTTTTCTTAAGTACTCAGTAATAATTTATCGGTTATATGACAAAATAAGTTTCTATTTAAAATACGGTCACAGGACTCACTCGACTTCATCTCGCATTTGGTTTCTAGTTTGTATATTTAAATTGCTTCGCATTAGATAAAGAGGAGGCAAATAAAGGTAAATAAATACAAATTAAATTCGCACCTTCCGAACTACATAACATAAAAGGTATCGCATCTCTTCGGCAGATCTGAACTACGTTTTAATCCTCAAAAATATTGAAAAAAATGTGTTTTTTTTCTCTCTTGGGTATTTTTTCTCTCTGGTATTTTTGAAAATGAACATTTTTCTGTATGTTATGTAAAAATGGTGGGTCCGGAAATTTATTTTGAAGTGCAAAAACCCTTTGATAATTGCAATATATAAAAAATAGTTACATTTTTTGCAATAAAATTATTTACATTATCTGTTTAAATCCAAACCTTTTCAAAATAAAGTTAATTTACTTCTCCCCCCTCCCCCGAAAAATCATTATTCGGGGAGATTTAGGATCTACAACTTCAATAAAATTGACAAATTTAAACAATGACTCTGGGATATTTGGATTGATTAATATCATTTACACACACATATATATATATATATATATACGTAGAAACACACATGCATAGCCACATATATATTCCAGTTCCACAAAAAGGAAGCAGATAGAGTACTCAAGTCGTCTTACTCAAAACCTATAGAGAAAATTGACCTGCTCGAGTTTTACTCTTTGACTTATCAAGCGAAATATTTTTGATGGGCACAATCTGGGCCTTAAATTATTTATTTCAAAGTATTATGATTTTTCGCCCCATTTATTCTTGAACAATGCAATCATACAAGCGAAAAGCAAATCGTTTCTGACCATTTTCCCAATCATCTCTCTCTCTATTAATATTCAGCGTTGCTCGTCTCTGCATATATCATTTTAAGTGGCTCTTTTTAAAGTGCTATCGTACAAGCAGGATATAGCCACCACAAAACAATTCATTCTCGTTATACCTGGAGTATGTGATAGGCGATGATTGCAAACAGCAGACTCTTAGGAAAAAATCTGTTCTATTTACATTCATAATTTCAGCTCTTGTCACATGAATCATTCAGAGTATAACTGATATATTTAACCAAGTACTAGTTAGCACTTAGGTTGTTTTCCAAAGAGACATACAAACATGCATACATTAATGAATGTGAGAGTTTTGTGTATGAAATCCTACTTGTCGAAAAACTCTTGCTTTTGATTACAGAAGTGTTTAAAGAGGCCTCATGATTGTACAAAATTTTGGCATCTAAAGTATTTTGACTGATGTCCCTAACTAAATATCAGTTCATTGTTAAATAAAATTATTCGTGGTACAATAATGCGAGTAAACACGTTGAAAATAACATAGTTCAGGGGTTAAAATGATGATCTCAAGATCGAAAACTCGAGGTCTCATACCACTTCTGGTGAATAGTCGTTACATTAGGACAGTTTAGAAAGAAAGAAATGAACACTGGGAATCATATGACATGTAATTCCTTTTGAAAAAAAACTTGTTAGTACAGTGATTTAATTAAAAATAAAATAAAAATAAATATGATCAAGTCTAACATACCGTGTCACTGGCCTCGAAAAAAGTGGGATAACATGGGACGGGAGTCATTGAAAAACATTTCTCCCATCATCGGTATACACTGATGTAAGAAATTAAGAGAATTTGCAGACTTGGTCGATTATCTCTAGAACTACTGTACCGATTTTAATGAAATTTGCACGATCATGCGTGTGTATTACAATTATTGAATGGTTATTTGTTTTGTATTGTATCAATGTATGTACATATCAAATTTCATTAAAATCGGTACAGTAGTTCTAGAGGTAATCGACCAAGTCTGCAAATTCTCTTAATTTCTTACACCAGTGTATTTCAGTCGGTAAAACACTGATTTTTAGGCCTAGAGATCCAAGTTTAACTTGCAGCCTTGGGAGATGGTCGTTTCATTTTCCCGAGAAAATAATATCTAATTGAAAAAAAAATGATCTTTTGCAGATAAGTATGGTAAATATTTTACTTTTCCATCTACTTTGACTGAAAACAATGATATGAGTATTGAAAGCAAGTAGCATTTAAAGAATGCAATTACATGCTGTACGAAATGTAAATTATGGTGTATATTCAAGTTTTCATTCTATTTATTCCAGCATTAAACAAGAAAGATCAAAAGACCATTTTTTTCATCGCTGACTAAAGTTCTAACTATAGAATGAGTACTTTTTTATTTCCGAAATGAAGTTAAAATTTCTTCCATTTCATAAAACACAACAGTGTCCCTCTGCTTTGCCTGGAATGGTCCGTTACCACTTCTTTAAGAATTTTTACACAGAGATAATCACAAATTATTGTTTTTTTTTTTAATATTCAAATGTAAAGCCACAAAAACTTTGCACATTTTCTGAAACAGTAGTTTGAACCTAGTAGTCACACGGAAGAATTTATCTTTAGTATGTGTGTTTATAAATAATTGTCGGTAAGTAAAGATATTTAAAAAAGAAAAAAACTGGGTATAAAATTCACCAAGTTACATATCATAAAAGTATTAAAATTGGAGTTTAATAAAAATATTTTCATTCTGAGGAGTAGACGCAGCTCTTATTACTGTAAAATATTACTGTAACATTATTACTATAAAGATTTGAAACCTAAATAAAAAACACAAAGGAGAATCCGATAAATTAACGTTTATTATGACAGTATCTCTTTTAAAATATTGCCAACGAGTTAAATGAAGAATTTTGCTGAATGCTACAAGCACCTTCCTGAGAACATTTACCGCACACACTTTGATATCTCGTGGCAACTTTATTATAGAGCACCCAATAGGTAAAAATAACTTTTTTTCTAAAAGATGTGATATTTAGCGTCATTTTTACCCTGGAACTCAAGATTCGATCAAACACTTGGAGAAAACTTCAAAGCCACTTGGATCAAGTTACTTAACTGAAGCCCATCATTTCATCTAGGGAGAAACCTAAAACGACAGTGAAATGATATTCTTCAGTTTGAAAAAATATGTAGTAAAACTGGATCATTGTTTCTACTCAAGTTACAATTACATCCTCTTTTAATGTGCTGAAAAAAGCTTATTATCAGGCAAAAAAAGAACTAAAGATAGAGAAAAGAGAAGGTATATAATCTGAATAAAGTCGGAACAGATTAAATTTAAGGAACATTGCTATGACTGTTGTGAAACTCTTTAAAGCTGTGGTTTCGATGCTCCGCGGCATTCCGCAGTGACGGAATAACAACTTCAGGGGTGCGGCGAAATATCGTGGTGATCAGCGCAATTATCCTTCTGACACGTAAACTCTTAAATGTGCGAAAAGTGCAATAACTTTTTAATGAGGTTATTTTCTCATCGACAACAAATCTAAAACTATACAAAATTTCAAATTTTCAAATGTCCAACAGCTCGTGTTAGTGTAAAAATTTGCGTGTGAGACAAAAACTTCAAAAACTGAGAATAATAAAGCTGGGGAAATGTTTGATTTCAGGCTGCTGTGTACTAACCCTATCGGATTCTCTCACCTCAATGTTAACCTATGGAGAAAATTTGTCTACTATTTATAGCTACATAATAGCCGATAATCCAATAAAAATGACATTTTCAGATAGCCTGAACTTTTCTACACCTTGCAACAGGATTCATTTTATAAATTTTGTCCACCAAAGGACTTTATGAGCGTTTAAAACACACTATACCAATATTTTCCCCCGAATAATTTAAATTTAACAATATTATTTGCATTTCGTTTGAAAAACGAAAAATTCCCCAAGGAATAAAATTTCTTTCGCTATGACGGACTGCAATTTTTTAAAAAAAATCTTTAAATCTAAGTCGGCAGTCCGTCGACAAACTTTTCTCCATAGGATAACATTGAGGCGAGCAAATCCAATAGGATTAGTACACAACAGCCTTAAGAAACAAAGGATATATATATATATATATATATATATATATATATATATATATATATATATATATGTCTGAACAGTTTAAATTGATAAATTCTAGATTGGTGTAAAAGAAGGATATTCTCATATTTCGAACAAAGCTTCAGTAATATTGCTATAATTTTCCATTTTCTTATTTTTGAGAGTTAGGATTTCCTTCAATAACAACTTTAAACAAATAATGGGGAGATAATTATAAGCTAAAAAAAGAGAGTAACTCATTCTTGTATTTTTATCCAACTTTGATAATTTTATAAACATCTGAAAGTCAACTCTTACTTAATTATTTTATCAACGATTTCACTCTACATAATTGTATTACAATAATCATTTATTAGCTTAATTATTCAATATGTATTAAGAAATTGAAATTTTTAATGCCTAACTAAAAGTTTAATTTTAAAAATATATGATTTACAGCATATATATATATATATATATATATATATATATGCAGTGGCGTAACTAGACATTCCTGTGCCCTGGGCAAGAAGTTACATTTGGACCCTTTAATTAATTAGGTTTGAGAAAATAAGAAAACAAATACAGCATTTTGTGCCCACCTTCCAAGTGGGCCCTGGGCGGGTGCCCGTTTCCTCTGCCTAGTTATGGCACTGTATATATATATATATATATATATATATATATATATATATATATATATATATATA
The DNA here is from genome assembly GCA_907164885.2 of Dolomedes plantarius. Lineage (NCBI taxonomy): Eukaryota > Metazoa > Arthropoda > Arachnida > Araneae > Dolomedidae > Dolomedes > Dolomedes plantarius. The sequence continues at coordinate 54,703,865 of OU015492.1, forward strand.
TATATATATATATATATATGTGTGTGTGTGTGTGTGTGTGTGTGTGATAATATTATTAATAACCTTTAATTGCCCTTTCTGAACTTTCTTTCTCATCTGGTAACTTTTCCGACGCCTTGGCGAGATGCTCCACCTTTGCCAATACTAACACTCTCCGCCATTTCCTGGCAACCCCTTTGACCTAATTCTATTTTTCGCGCACTACGTGAGACGGCGGGCTGGCTCGATCCGAGTAACGTGTCATGTCGCTGCTCTCGTAAAATAAATTATTTTCTTCATGCATCCAACTTTCATTATTTCGGCCTCGATATGCTTTTTCTTCAAGAGATGACCATTCGGGACATCTCATATATATATATATATATATATATATATATATATATATATATATATATATATATATATATATATATATATATATATATATATATATACAGGGTGAATTTTTTTAAACTGACACTACTCAGAGCCATCTGTGGCGCGATCTATCAGCCGGATTTTCCACCAAAATTGATCGATGGACTATGGACGACATGGGAAAGAGTTTCTGTGAAAAAAAATATTTAGTTCGAAAAGCCGCCGATAGGGGACGATATGGCGCTGCTATTGTAAGTGCACACGAGAATATGTATAAAAGGCAAGTAAAACATCAAAATGCAAATTCATGACTACATACTTGACAGCAGCGCTAATATTTTGGGCTATACAAATCGATGCGGAATCTGTTGCGCCTTCGCTTTACAGAAGAAAGGGACATCAGTCCCTTTTTTTCCATTAGCATGGCCACCTCGCTCCCCGGACTTACCTTGTGGCATCTTTCTGTGGGGATATTTAAAGTCTAAGGTGAATCTTGGTTTAGTCTCGAACTTGGCGTCCCTAAAGGACAACATATCCCGGACTTTGAAGAACATTCCTGGTGACATGTTACTCTTGGCCGTTGAGAACGTAGTGTTCATGATCCAGTGTGTCGTTTACCAGGACTGTGTGGACACATTGAAAGAGGGAGAAGCGAATTTGCTGCATAAAGTGGTGTTGCAGTGAAATTCCTTTGTTATTTATTTGTCTGCTTACAACTTTTTCGGTATTCATCTCTCATCTTTATAGCCCAAAATACCGACGCTGCTGTGGACTACATAGTCGTGAATTTTATATTTTGATGTTTTGCTTGCCTGTTATGAAAATTCTCGGGTGCGCCGACAACAAAAGCGCTATATCTTCCCCTATCGGCGATTTTTAGAACCATTTTTTTTTCACGGAAACTCATTTTCCCATGTCGTCTCTAGCCCCTCTATCAATGTTGGTGGAATTCTGGCTGACATATCTAGCTGACATAGATAGCTCTGAGTAGTGTCAGTTTAAAAAATATCACCATATATATATATATATATATATATATATATTTGACACGGAGCTTGTTTTACTCCCGTGTTTAAATCAATCTTATGCAGTCACGTCTATTGTTGAATTGAGTGCTAGGCCTTTTAAAGAAATAATCCAATTCGTATTAACTCCGTCTTTATTAAACTTCGTAAGTTGACCACTCTCCAGGTTGATTTCCGTGCTTCGCCATTTTATAATCTACTCGGCCACGACTGCCGCGAGCATCCGCTAGCAATGAGATTCCTACTAAATCTGAAACTTAATTTCCTCCGAGCTCCTGCTGCACGACGCATGTGCAGACCTCATCCTTGGGCATCTGGACCCTCAATATTGCTGATCGTGCATTTTTAATTTCGCGCCCAAAACCGAGCCAAAACAGAGGGCGCTGTTAGCAGCTTTTAGCAATAGAGCCGCAGGCATGGATTGAACTCCGTATTCCCCGGACCTGAGTCCTTGTGACTATTTTTTGTGGGGCACATTAAAAGATACTGTCTACAGGAACCATCCCATCACGCTGGGCGAGCTTCAATCGGCGATCTATGAGGCAGCTGAATCAATTTCTGTTGAGAAACTACAGGGTATGATGGCAAATTTTATTGCGCCACCTCCATT